>VMRN01000115.1:301129-518455 GCA_010277015.1 Poeciliopsis turrubarensis
GGGGGGGGGGGGATCGTGTCTTACTATGTGCAGCTCCAGGTAGTCTCCCAGTCCCTTGGCGCTCTCCACCCTGACCAGAATGGCTTCCTTCAGCTGCGTGCTGAAGCCCACTGCCAGCCGGTCTGCCCGCGTGCTCGGCCGGTCATTGGGTGGCCAGGTGTATGTGATGAGGGCTCCGCCTCGTCCAAAGATGTAGGTTGTCCCAGCTGGGAAATACAAAAGGAAAAAAAAACAAAAAACGACAGAGCTGAGTTAGGACGGTTGACACAACACGTAAAAGAACAAAAGAACGACATAGTAAACTACTGGAGAGATTTGACAACAACGAAGCACAAATCCGACTTTCAGGACGGCAAAAATGGCTTCTCCCACCCCCCCACCTCCCATCTCTGTGTTGTCATAACATTTCAGCTGGCGCCTGCGTTTTGCCTGTTCTGATAAAAAGTGCTTTTGTTCTGTTGATCCCTTTTTGGAAATAATCTGTATACTCTAATTTGTCAAAAAACAGCTCCCGCTCAGCTGCGATAAGTGTGATTTTGCGCAACAGCAATCAAAAGAATTCGACAGCCAATGAAATATGAGAACAACAAGCCAGTGCGTTTTATTAGAGACACTGATACTCTGTCACAATGTGCCACGACAGAGTGTTTGTACCACTGGAACTTGTTCACATCGCTATTGAGACCAACTAAAATCTGTACTCGGATGGGTTTCCACGTGAAAGACGAACCCGAAGCGGTGCGTAGTTATGAAAACTGCGCATGCATGTCAATTTTAAAGTGACAGGCATGTCCAGTCAGCTGCACTGAATCCAACTTAAGTCTGTATGTCTGATGCATTTGTTCCATTGAAAGAACAATGTCTTGAGTAAATAATTGTCTGTTATCCTGTAGTGTCTACTCCATCGTTCCATCAACACTGACCATCTTCTCTATTTTTGGTGAGGAAGAGCGTCCCTACACTACGATCCTGCTGTTACCACCAGCCCTGGTTCACTCTGGACATGTATTCATCTCCAGAGCTAGCCAACAAGCTAGCTAATAATTGTAATTAATTGTTAGCTAGCTCTTGTTGGCTAGCTAACAAGGGTTATGAAGCGCTTGTTGGTGAGGAAAAGCATCCCCACACTATGATGTTGCTGTCACCACCTGGTTTTACTATGGAGAGCTAGCCAACAAGCTAGTTAACAATTGTTAATTATGGCTATTTAGCCCTAGAGCTAGCAAGCTAACAAGATCTAGCTATCCAACACTGGCTATCTATCTCTCTTTGGCTGACTTGTTGCCAACAATTAGCCACTGTTGCATGAGCCTTAAAACACATCTAAAAAATACGACGACGCGTTGACCTTTCAACATCAACCAAAGTCAAACCATCTTGTTTAGCAGCAGCATAGCAAAAGATGGAGAGAGAAAAAAAGAATTGCTGCCAAATAAAATGAGCAATTTAATGTTTGAACAGTAATAGAGGAGATGGGAGTTTGGCTCTGATGAGCCCACAGGTGAATGAGAAATAGCTGCTGGGCGTCATTAGCATAGAGTACAGAAATCACACAAACGACTATCAAGCCATGTGGGCTGTTTCCACCCCCAGTATTATAAACACACACACATAAACACACACCTAGGCTGTACGTCAAGATAGTGATGCATGTATTACAAGCAGCTATATGAATACATAAGTAATCAAGGGATTTAGGCGCGTTTTTATGCAGGCCAAACTCAAGGCCGTCGACAAGGATATTTGCATGTTTTCAGTCATTTGATCAGAAATGACCATGGAGAAGCAGCATCCAGCTTCTGTGCACCACAAATCTGGAGTTAACTTCCAGAAAACGGCACAGTGGCCAAAAAAACAAAAAAAAACCCTGTATACAGGCGCCTTTCAGTAGTAAATGATGAATGAATGAATGAATGAATGACACTGATCAACACGTTTGACGTGTGTTGATGATTTCCATGATCGCATTCAACAAGACGTAATGGTTGATGCTTGTTTCACCATTGGTGACCGTGTTCTGTTTCTATAAACGGCCTTGTTGCTGAAATGACCTACACAAATAAACTTCACCATTTCTTTTGGATTTGGCAGAAATTATATCGGGAGAAAGAGGATAAAATGTAGCCGTCTAGCTAATCTTCTAGCAGCGTAACTGTGGTTTTGTGCGTGCCAACGGCTTCCTAAACACACCGTCCCTGGAAGGTTGACGCCATGACAACATCCACAACCACAAACGGCCACTCGCTCAGTCGTACACCAGGTAGAGACCCCTAATTAAAAATGGGGACAAGCTGTCTCCCTGCACACAAACATGCACTCATTCAGCAGTAATCCACTGGTAGCCATTTCAAATTGGCTGACACACACGACTCCCCGATTCTCACTCTTTTTCTCCTCCTCGCAAGCCCCCCTCGTTTTCCCTGGTTTCCTCCCAGCAGAGCTAAGCCCCTCTGCTCAGTTCTCGTTGTTTTCATGAGGCTGTATTATTTTAACGCTGACTAATTATCGCAGCATGGAAAGGAGGGCTATAAAGAGGTTGTGTGCTGGAGGAGAAAGAAATAAAAATAAAAAAAAAGACAAACAAGTGAGAGGACGTCTTCAGACAGGATACAAAGACAAGGAGTTAAGAAATAATGGTGGAAGCTATACATGGTGGATGTTAAAGAGGAAAAGTTGGTGTTTTCTTTCTCTTAGCCTCTGTTGATCACAAGTAAAGCACCAACCTATACCGAAACTGGTCAGGAGACCAATAGAGGAAAGAGGAGAACGGATTTCTAAAATGGCCGACTAACAGGGGAGGAAGGGAGCCACGCTGTAGAAATAAAGTTTTTGCATTAAACGGCTGACCTGTATTGTTAAAAGTGAAACTCATCTAAGTTTAACATATTTGCCCCCTCTCTCTGTGCTGATTTCTTTTCCTGAAAGGCTGTCAGCTTCACACCAAGTCCATAAAGTTTCATTCTGTCATGAAGCAGTTTTTAGTTTTGGAACAAGTAAAAACAAGCCTGTGTGCTCCTTTTGGTTCTGCAGTGGTGGTTTTATCCTGATGCTAGTTAATTGAGGCAAACTACGCCTGCTGTGTTTTGGATGTCGGTCCTGGTTCTTTTGCGGTTCGTTGGAAACAGTTCTCTGTCCAAAACCTTCTTTTCCTACTTCATGTCGTTCTATTTAGGTGAATTTTTTAATTTTTTTATTTTATCAAGCTTGGGTGTGGCTGATGAAGCTTATCAGAACTTAATCATAATCTAAGTTAATTTATGATTTGATAAAAGAGCAATTGTATTGGACAGGTTTTCTTAAAAAAAATGGAATTATATGGAAACTGATGTTCTTAATGGTCTGATATACAAACACTAAAAGTTAAAACAGAACAATAATGTTTTCACTCTGTCTATGAATACTTTGATTTTTGCAATAGCGTCATAACAGTTAAACGTCGCTTTCATTTCGTGCTCAAAAATGTTTTTCTCAGAGAAAACATGATATGGTGTTTTGATCATGTCAACCAACTAACTAAAGACAAACACCAAAAGCTTTATTCAAGCAACACAAGCAACTTGCTACAAAATTGTCACGTTTCGCAACCTGGGAAAGGTCTCAAACCAAGAAACCGGGTCAAATATGCAGCAGAGAATGCACTCTGGTGACTATAACTACTCTCTGCTCAACACTTTTCCTGTTTTTTGACAGCTGTTGTTTAAGTTTCGTTGTGTCAAGAGGACGGGAAAAGCCGGAGAGCGTTGTTTCAGACCTCTGTCTGTCAGAACCTTTACAATCCAGCAAATCCAATAGGACACAGTTATGCTTACCCATATCTGAAAAGCATGAAAAGAAACAGCAATTGTGAATTTGCGTTTGTGTACAAACTATGCCAGTCCTGCGTAATCCCTAGCCCTGCTGTGTCAGGGTGTTATTTCTGTAGGCTTGAATACATCTAAAAGCTCGCATGACGCCACAACAACGGCCTCCCACTGTGACCGATGGGTAGAACATCGCTCACTGTGCATGTACAGCGTGAAGCAGCAGTAATCACGCCCTTTGAACTTTTTCAAACACTTCTCATGTTAAAATCCCGACCTCAGTAATTTTTTTGTTGTAATTTGGGTGGATCGGGATTAAAAGGGAGTCTTCTCCACACGTTTAAGCTTGTGGAGGAGCAGCATTCACTTTTATGCTCCATAAAACTACAAAACTTGTATTTCCTTTAAATCACTGCTAAAATCCCAACAGGCTTGAAGTTACCTTCGTTTAAAATGAACAACATCGTCATTCACTTTGGGCTGGATTGTAGTTTTTCATTACTACTGATTTTGCCACAGCTATGGATTATTTTTAGTTTATCCAATGTGACATGTTTTTATCAAGTGAACAAATTCATATCTGCTCCAGATTTCCCGTTTGTAGAGCGACGGAACGTGAGCGCAGATGAGCAGACTGCTTTGCTCTGCACCTTTACACAGCAGCTGGGCTACGATGCAAAGATTATCCAAGAACGCACCAGCACCTCCAGGCAAAGACATTCATCTCCAAAGGCTGGGGAAATTAGAGGTGCTGTTTCATTAAAAACATGAGTTTTCTGTTTATATTAAGTCTGGTGGTCTAGACGACAAAGACCTCAGTAAAAAAAAAAAAAAAAGAGTTCTTAAATTCAAAAGAGAAGCTAGTGAAAAGTAGCGACGGCAGATCCGCCTCGAAAACAAACGCAGCGTTCGGATCGTCATTTAATGTGCGAAAAGAAACACACATCGGTAAATAATTTTCACAATGAGAATTGACGGCTCCTCAGTCTGCGCACCAAACGTCGCCGCCGCAGTGACGCCTGTCAGCTCGTGGCCTAACCGTCGGCGTGAACGTCACACAGAAAAAAAATCAAATAAAACAAAATAAACAATGATCTGGGAAGAAAATCGAGACAAAATCGAGTAAGGGCTTCAACCCCCCACCCCTCCCCTCTTCTATATCCACCCTATGAGCCGGTGGTGACTGCTTTGATTTGTGCGCCTGGTAGTGGCCACCTGCTGCTTTGTAGACTCGTGAGGCCCGTGCGCGCCGTGCGCACGCGCGCCCTCCTCCACTCTAAATGAGGAGACTAAGGAGCCACAGAGTCTCTAATGAGTAGTCTGACAGAGCGCATCCATGTGTCACCGTTTCTTCCAGCAAACACCTGCTGCTCTGCTTAAAAGAAGGAAAAAACAAAAAACAAAAAAAAAGGAGAAAAATACACTGAAGACTGCGGCGCAACACACAACGGCGAGAGGATGAGATGAAGAGGGGAGGAGAAAAAAGAAAAAAAAAACCAGAGGAATGAGGTGTTTGTTAAATTCAGGAGGACGGGTCTGGAGGGCACTTCTTCGCTTGTCGTCACTACAGCAATCTGAATGAAGTCAGACAATGTAAATCCACAAACTGAACAAGAACTTTAAATACGCACGCTCACACGCAGCGCCAACCACATCACACCTCTGTCTAAAAACTGATCTGTCGGATTAATTAGAAGGGGAATATCGTAGTTGGATTATTGACTTAAAGATTTTTGGCATTAGTATCTTCTTCATATGGAGAACTTTCTGAGTCAGAGAACCACTGAATGAACATGGCTCCTGAGGGTTGGGGTTCAAAGATGAACGGTTGCCATGTGGAAGCGGCGTATAGCCGCCTGACTGGAGCTCATCCATGTCACTCAAAACAGCTAGTGCTCTTCAAATGAAAACTTCGCATTTCCTCCAGTAAACATAAAGTTCTGACAAGCTGTCCCATTTGTCCTCCAAACATGAAGGTTTAACTTCTTACAAGCACAATATAAAATTTGTGTGTGTGTGTGTGTTTCTATCAGCACTGAGGCCCTCCTAGCTCTTCTTTCAAGAAGCCCAATCATATTTCAGAATGGAATAGACGGTGCCATCAGAAAGTGATGCAGTTTGACCTCAGAATTCAGCTTGAATGGCTTTGGCCTTTACCTGTAACATGGATCCCATTTCTGAGGTCTTTAGAAAGCTCTCTTCCTTTGTTTCCTCTGGTCTGTCTTCAGTGTCTTAAACGCAGCAAGGCGTGTCAAGAATTCTGCTAATTGAGTACATCTCTTTACTTCCTTGTACTAATGCTAGATGCATGTACTACAGAAGTGTTTTCCGTTTTGTTTAGAGAAGTTGGAAAGGGTTGCCAGCTGATTTATCCATGCCCAGAGTCCATATACCAAAGAGAAATCTTGACGTGGAGCCCCAAAAATACGTTACTGATGTCACCAAAAGGAACCTTAATGCAAACCAAGAGTTAAAGTTACGCTTTCCGTGACGTTTACCGGAAACACAGGCCAGACGAGGCGTTATAGTCCATCAATATGCCCTGCTTTCACTAGAACTAAAAAGACACAAAGTGTCTCATCCAATTCATAAGCGACTAGATATTTATCATGTGTGTTCAATTAGTTCTGGTGCTATTGATTGGGCCAATCAATCCCACCTACAGGTTCAGAAGAGGAGCGATGAGTCAAATCATGCGGGATGCTTCTCGATGATCATCCCCGTTCGTGTGGGCTGCCTCCTAATTTGGTTGAGGAAGAACTGACACGGAAAATAAAACAATTTTCTTCTCTCTACGATTCCGGTGGAAAAAAAAAAAAAAGCAACAACCTGGAAACGCTCACCAATCAAAAGTGCAGTGAAGAGTCTATTGATTGGGATTTAGTTTTTTTTTCTTTTTGGTAGGAGGATGTGAGGATGCAGACCCTCTCATTTTTCCCTACCTGATCCCACTATGCCACGGCAAAAGGAGGAAGGTACAAGTTTATCATCTAGGCACCATTGATTGGGAATAGTGGATTCTAGGCCACTGCCGTCCACTGTGGGCATAAACAGGTCATATCGGAAGGAAGTAGACGCCACAATTTTTCATTAAGGCCTGCGGTCAATGTCGCGGTGTCAAATAGCAGCAGTTGCGCGGCCTCATGAGAGTTGGCAGGAGGAAAATTGTGAGACAAGACGGCAATAAAGCAAAAACTCCACAAAAGGGATAAAAAAAAAAAAAGAAAAAAAAAGAAACGACACAAAACAAAGACTGATGATGGTGATGAAGTCTATTCTCCGGAGACAATTGGCCTCAAGGCAGCAGCTGATGTAAATGTTTCCCCACTTCTTATTTTAACCTTTCAGACGGGCTCCCAAACAATAACTCAATAACACAGAGACGGTTCCTCCAAAACTTTATGCATTATTGCATCAGTGGAGCCTAATTCTTTGAAGTGGTTTAGTAGACAGACAGACCTATTGATTCTTAGAAAAAATAAATAAATAAAACAGAAGGCTTAAACTTTTTTTTTTCTTTTTTAAACACAACAAATATTTCTGAGACGCTTACAAAGAAACGTGCAGACCAGGGTACAGAGAGGGGCCGGTGTAAGACGTTTGCCAAGCTTTCAGAAAGCAGGGGAGATCTTTGAAGTTGTGGAGTAAAATAAGCACACACACCTTGAGGAGAATGTCAGGGGCGCACGCGCTGTAGACGCCTTTGAATTATTTCCACCAGAAACACACACCAAGATTGTCAATAAGACGCTCTTGGTTCATACAGAGAGACAAAAAAAAAAAGAACCACCAAGAACAGAATCTTGTGCACATAATTGACGAGTGATGGCTCTGTCAATTTATTCAGTTTCTGAGGAGCTGACTAGCCATTTAAGTAAAATATTGAATGCCGGCAAACACAGAGGATGTGTCATAAATTATCAGCGTACTTGGACTTGAAGTTTGATGAGAGGACCAAAGGTCATGTGGAGAGACTCCTCACCTTGGGGCCTGTGAACCCTCCAGACCGTCGGTTCCCCAAAACCACACAAAAAAAAAAGCAAGAGGAACCGGTGGCACTGACACATGGCAGCCTTGCTTCTGTCAGGGCAGCTGTTGCTACGATCCACTGGCTTCTCACCATCAGTGTGCATGAATGGGTGAATGTCTGAATGTGGAGTGAAGTGCTTTGGGGTCTTCTGGACTTGAGAAAGTGCTGTGCATGTACAGCAGGCCATGTTATAGGAGCCAGAAACGTCGTTGTCTGCAGGCAAGGTGGATGAAGTGCCTTGTCCACGCATCGCTTCTTGTGTCTATGTCCAGGAGAAAAATATGTCTTGCAGCCTTTTCCTTGAACATGGATATCTTTATTCCCACGCTCCTCGGACAGCTCTCTCCTTTGCTTTCTCTCGTCCATCTTTATCTTTACAAAATCAGTTGCAGCTTTTTTGTGTCCTCGACGCACATAGCAAGAAACAAACGATTTGTAAGCACTGTGAGAACGGCGAAGGCCAAGAAGTAGCCATCTGCTTCTTTCCTCCTTTCAATCCCAAACTCAAGAGCTGTTTCAGGCTTTATTCACCCCCCTGGAGCGGATTGGGGAGGGATAGTTTGCCTTTTGGGGGGATTAGAAACACTAGTTGAAGCTGAACTAGACTTCTCGACACTGATTAGAGCTTCATTAAAGCACAATTTGTGACTTATGAAACTTGCAGTCTATTTGCGAACAGTTGGAAACAGGATTCTTCCTCGTTTCACCAGGAGTAAAGTTGAAACCTCCATTAAAAACCTGGACACTGCACATTTGATGGTTTCTCTCTGCTAAGACTGAAAAATAATTGAAATGTGAAGCTTTTGGAACACGAGCTCTTTATTTTTTTTAATCCTCTCTGGAAAGAATACTTTGTTCCCATTACTTGACCAATAAATTATGGTGTGGAAGTTTCCGGTGATCTGGTCTCTACAATGTTTCTGTGCTTTGTCCTGTCCTCTGCTCTGTCACGGGTTGAGCGGTTGGTAGAAATGTTGCCTTTCACCAAGAAGGTGCTGGGATCAGTTCAAGCCGCACTCTGCCACTCAGCCAATAACAACTAGCGAAAGAAAGGTAACGTCCCACCAAAAACTGTAAGAAGTCAATGAGCAGATGTGGGCAACACATGGGTGTTTAGCGATCACAAGTAGTTCCATTTGGATGGCGTGGTTTCGGTGTCGATCAAGCACCTCGGTTTGCCTCACTTTCTATGAAAAGGCACAGGTTTAGACAAATGAAATCGGCGTTCTTTTGCCTCCTGACTGACTGATCTGCATCATTCGACGCGTCAAAAGGGGCGTGAGACGAAATACACAAGCGGAGCGTTTTCTTTGAATTTTTGCTGTCAGTTGTGCTTTATGGCACAAGCGCACACCTCTGAATCATCCTTCGCCTTCTTCAGAAATCACTTCTGTCAGCTTGCAATGTCTCGTTATTACCCTCCTCCCTACGTCTGCCTTTGGGGACTGGATACGCAGCTGCATCTTTTATAATTTGAGAGATGTAAAATGTTTCTCCTTCTCTTCTCCCCCCAGCCCCCCCTGCTTTCGGCACCAGCAATGCGCTTGTGAGGTTTGTTTGAAACATTTCAAAATGCTTGTCAGGTCCCTGGAGGAGATGCCGTTATCAGGGAGTGTGTTTTGTATAAATACCATTATACAGTTAGGACTCAGAAGGTACCATTCTCTCTCTCTTTTTATTTTTCCTTTTTCTCAATGATAGTAGAAGAAAGCCTCAGGGGAACGTGGAAAGGCGGTGTTGCCGGTCACTTGTGCCGTCTTTCTCTGCGATAAAAGGAAACTCATTTGTTTCCACGGGACGTTCGCGTGCGTACGGCGCCGTGCAAAGTATTCATACCCCGACACTTCAAAGAGCGTATTTTATTTGATAGACCAACACGAAATAGTCAGTAATTATCGAGCGGAAGAAAATGGGAAGCTTTCACAAAGGGAGGACTCCATTTTTAAGTTCAATTATTTCTGACAACCCTGGAAAAAAGTGCAACAAATTGCCTTCAGGAGTAACCAATTTGGTGTGCGTACGGTTTATTCAGCCTGTTCTGTAAAGGCCTCCGAGGTCTGAACAAACGGCATAAAGTGACTTTGCAACACGACAGATGGGGGGGGGGCAGCAGAAAGATTTGAACATCTCGCGGAGCACTGATCAACCCTTTCCGTTCACCTGAGAACGGAAAGGGTTATAACACAACAGCAAGATGACCAAGACGTGGCGGCATCAAGCAGAGACAAGCGGCTCAGAGGATCCACAGCCGAGGTGTGGGAATTTGTGGCACGAAGAAAACCGTTGCTGAAGGAAGTCCCGTCTGCAGCACCAAAACGGTAAAACGTTGGTAATGCTGACTGGCCCTACATTAATTGAGTCGGAATAAACGTGTTTCTTTTGTTGTTGCTCTTTGCTTTGTTGCTCGTTTTTTTTTTCAGTCGCTTTTTAAAACGATCAAACGGTCCTCAACGGTCAGAATGTCTCCAGAAAGATCCAAACTTGAACCGTTTCAATGGCCGTCCCATTTCCTCCTTTGCAAAACAGATGTGTGTCGAGGATTAAACCAGAAAACACAAAAGACTTCAACCAGATAATTATCCAGCATATATTAGAACTGTGTGCACTTAAGTACGAAATGAAAGCACTTCAACAGCTTTTTCTATCGTCATGTCCAGCTACTTTCCAAAACAGGAAGTTCAGGCAGTTTATCTGACGTTTCAGTCTAAACTGCCCTTTGGCGTGGATGGGTAAAAGGTTTGAGGAAGGCTTAAAATCTCACTTTTTCATCCCTAATTCATCGTCTCGTCTTCTTCCAGACGAACGAAAGAAGACTCCCCGTCGCCGTGACGCTCTGACAGCAATTATTTAAAGAAAGCGGCTATGCGCACGCGATAAGACGCGGGCGCAAATCAAACACAAGAACTCATGCAAAACAAACCGATTCACAAGCGCGGCGTCAGCCACATCTTTCCACATTAACTTTCATAATGACATGCCAATCAGGCGGCCAGGCGCCAGACAGAAACGAGTAAATATTTCAGCCTGACAGTCTGCCTGGAGATTAATTATTGACCGTGTTGGGAGGGTTCGCATCAGCCAGAGTCACAGGCCAACCCCCCCAACATCTGCTGGAGCAGATGAAGGGAAACAACACTGAGACATCACAGCAGCACAGGTTGGAGCGACTAGCAACAGCAGAAAACCAGGAGGTAAGCCGAGCGAGGCTCGCGCTACGCGAGGAAATAACAGCAGACGTGTGTAGAATCCCATCCTGATGCCCCCTCCCAGCCTCCATACGTGGCCATTAAGCTGTAATGTTTTCCAAAGGTCACTTTGTTTTATTGCTGTGAGCTCCATGTGAAAGCAGGTGCGCGTTTGTGTGTCAGCGCGCTTAAAAGCGGATACGGACGGAGCGGGAGCGAGCGAGCGAGCGAGTCAGCGGCTCCTTGATAACGTTTAATAGCCAGAGGCCCAATTAGTGTTAACATCATCCTAATTACGCCGGAGTGGCCTTCACAGCGCGTAAATAAACACGGGGCTGAAGCTGGTGTCAGCCGCGCGCCGCCGACCTTGGGGGAACTCTACAGGAGCCGAGCATGCGTCACTTTGAATAGCAATAAATCCACGGAAAAGGGAGATTGAGAAAACGTGTGACAGAAACGTGGGACCGGCTCTCCTATTTAGGCTGTAAGCAGGCACGTCACCACAACACATTCACCGGGTGATAAATTATTGCGATAATATCGCAATACGTAATATTGTTTCGAGATCATGTTCAAGTAATTTATCGATGTACATATTATGGTGCCCGTTCATCCTCTAAAAGACTGACAAGCGTAAAGTTTATCAGTTGGACTGACAGACCCAATTTCACAGTTGCTGTGTTTCTATTAAATACGAAACAAAATGAAAATCAAACGTGAACGCGTTTGATCACGCAACATGTCACTAAAAAAAAAAAACACGCCGCACCCTGATCCTCCAGCTACTTCCTGTCGTCTTCTTTGTGATTTGCGGAAGTTTGGAAAAAAAAAAAAGTGCCAGTAAGCTTTTCCATTGAAGTATCTCATCCTGGCAACTATTTTTAATTTGTACTTTTTATTTAACAAAAAAAAATTTGTATTTTTTTTGGCTTATTTTCATAAAGCAAATTTATTTTCGAAGCGCCCAATTGCACAATCATGCGCTCAATGAAAATGTGGTAAGTGAATAAAATGTTTGAATCACAAGAGAGGAAAAAAACAAACAAACCCAATTATATCAGCTGATGGGTCAAATAAAAAAATATTTTTTTGGACATTTCAAAAGAATTTGAAATAAGTTAAATCCAGATTATTAACCAGCTCATTTTTGGTAATAAGGTTTTTCTTTTTTTTAGAAAAATAAATAAATAAAGTGCAACAAGGCATCCTCTGGGTGATTGCCTTTGACTTTTTTATGCTTTTCAGCTTCAAAAAAAGGGTGATGCAAAGTGAGTATTTTTTAATGAAAAAAACTGAAATATGGATGTGCTATTGTTTTTGCTAGTGGCGATGACAGAAGGCGGTAGTAAAAAGGTTACAGAGCACAGAACCAAGAGTGTATTGACGTGAAGTTTCTTCCAGAGGGCAACAACCCAGATCCACGGCTCGGTTCCCCGTGGTGGTATTCCTCAGACTCCACAGGTCGGGGGGGGGGGGGATGTAGCATCAAAGGCGAGAGGCAGATGAAAGAACAACACGGCCCACAGCAGACGTGTTGGAATCGTGCATTAAATTCTGTCTGCCGAATGCGTTCCGACACCCACGTATGACGAGCTGCCAAAGGTCAATCCGCAGAGGAGTTTGACATCTTGTCAAGATTTGAGTGTTGTTGACACAAGAAACCTGCTGGGTGGGATTCACAGCGGCATGACTGCGTGTCAGTTCTCCTCATGAATAAGGTCCTGAATCTAGTCACCCGCCAATCCCTGAGCTTTCATCTGCAGAGATTAGCCTCGGAGGGGAAGAAGAACAAAATCTAAGCCTTTTTCTTTGAAGGCTGGGTGGGGTGGGGTGGTCCGTTCCTCCTCTGATCACATAAGACCCAAAATCTGCCGCGCACCGCTCTGCTGGGCGCTAAATGAAGCAAACACTCAGACGGGGTCAAAGCAGGAAGATGGAGCGCCATGCGCAGGTACTGTATTCACAGCCCTCTGGTTTTCACTTTGTCAGAGGACACTGCAATCTCCAATGTTTCTTTTAGGGTGCTATGTGTTTGGAGGCGTGGCTATGACGTTCACCGTAAATATCAAAAAGGTTAACATATAAAAGTTCTGAATCACTTTTTTCCATCTCAGAACAAAAGTGCCTTAAATTGTTTAAGTAATTTTATTTTAAATTAAAAAAAAAAAAAAAAGACGCTTGTAATAGGCTATCCTTTAAGAATATTCTTTCTTACAAACAATGACTTCCAGAAGCCTTGAACTGTCCTGGTGGATCTGGATTTATAATTATGATCCTGTAGTGGAACATATGTTATATGTTATGCCATTGATGGGTATCAACATGGTTCAAGTTACCCCATTAACCACCTCTGAACATCATGCTGATATAGCATGTTAGCATTAGCAAAACTATTTTTCTCAATTAGATCTTCACAGCAACTAACTTTTAATCCAACTGCTGAGGCTTTTCAGACCATCTAAAGCTGGACAACAACTGCATTGTTGAGATACGCAGCCAAGAGGCACATGGCATCATGGGAAAAGATCCACAACTCAGGTCTGAAGGATCTGTCAGACTGCCAAGTCGTGGCACCATCATGTTATGGTAGATTTTTTTTTTTTTTTTTTTTGTGTGTGTGTGTGTGTGAAAGCAGCAACACAGGACACGTCTCAAAGAGAATCTGTTAGAGGCTGCAAAGACTTGGGACTGGGGTGGAGGCTCAGCTTCCAGCAGAATACCGACCCATACTGCACAACTATTGATTTAGATCAAAGTATATCCATGTGTTGGGTCGGTCCATTGGATTCCACCGATTGACGAAATCAATCGGCTAAAGCCACGTCACAGAGAAGAATGGGCAAAAATATCAGTTTTTAGATGTGAACCGTGGTTGAGTCATACCCCAAAAGAGCTGAAACAAGGAAGTTTGTGGTTTATAAATGACCAAAAGGTGAAAACATTGAAGAGGTGTGAGTAATTCTGTAAAGCAACCAATCGCAAAACAAATGACAAAACAGTTGGAGGAACCTGGGCATTGATCTGAAACGTGTGGAGGGCCCCGTGCTCTCTGGCGTGGTGTCACCGTTAAAACGACCGAATAAAAAAACGGACGGTTGATCGCGTTCTTTTCATCTTACCCTCATCTCTCACCGGACCCATGCTGGGCATTCACGGCTGTCTGAAAACGCCTGTCACGTTGCTGATGGACGGGGGTGCGGTGAGTTGCCAAGCCGAGTGAGGTGAGGAGTGGGAGATACCGAATAAATGCCTGTCTGTACTTTGCTGAGGGCCCTTTAATAGAAAACGAATCAAGCCGAACCAATAATGTGTTGAGGAAAACAACATTGGAGAGAAAAGGGCAGCGGGCAAAGGAGATTTACTGTGCCGTGTCTGGAACCGCGACATGTAGCCAGGGGCGCGTCACCTCCTCCTCCTCCTCCTCTCATTGCCTTTCTTCGTCCTAAACCCTCCATTTGTCCCTGATCCCTTCTGCCGCTCCGCCGGCTGCCAGTCAGACGTAGTGGGCCGCGGCCCGTTACATAACAATCCATTTTGTTGGCCGGTGCGAACGGCGCGCAGCTGCAAACACGGCTTTTGTCCGCGCAGACGCCGGTGCACACCAACAAACAAAGACAAACACAGACCGCGGCAGGATGGAAAACATAAAGTGGCGTCGGGGAATGTTTGGGGGACTTTTGGTCCGTCCTACTGGTGTGTGATGACAGCGTAGAGCCAGATGGACTTTAAGGCAATCTGCTGGGTTTTAATATTTCTCTCATGAAGGCCGGAAAGCACAGAGATCGCAGAAGGGGTTTAGCTTCATTTCTGTAGAAACGAAACGAAAGCTGTAGCAAACGGGCACTTATTTTCCTTATTTTTTTTCATTCTTACGAATGAACACCAGCTTAATGGATAGAAAAATACTGGAAGACTACATGCATGCAATAATATCTAAGAATATTAAACTGCTCAGGCCTAGTCGTAAATCAAACCCGTTCTTGACCACTTGGCTTATTTGGGACATTTATTAACCACAAGACTTTCTGCACTTTAGTTCTCAAACAATCAGCAATATTGACAAGGTTTTTGGTACCCAAAGGTAAACATGGGCCTTCGTCTCACCTGTAATATATCACAGGCGACTGACTGCAGCTGAGCCAACCTGAACAAGTGTAACTGTAGGCAATACATTTATTTTCTTAAAAAGGATGACAAAACTGAGCCTGCAGTATTTCATGATGTGCATAAAGTAGTCTAATGTTAAAGTTGTTAAAAAGGGGATCTGTAAATCGTGGCTAGCAAGCCATGCTAACGCTAACAGTCATGACCTTGAGAGTCCACGTCTCCAGTCACCATCTACAACACTTTGAAGTTGCTTAAATCACGTGAGTTAGGACAATTTTTAACTTCCTGTTGAGACAAAGCACTTGTTTCAAATTAAGCTCACTGCATTTTACTTTGCCTCTAAGAGGAATTTTTACAGGCGAGTCCCTGGGTTTCACTAGAGATGTGCTAACTTTAATCCCAGTGTGTCATAAAAAAAAATAAAAAAATACTCTCATCCTTTCATACAGAAACTCTCCATAAAGTTTTATCAGTCGGAACTTCTGAGTTTTTTGCAGAGTCGGTCTTGGCGACAAAACGTCCGTCTGGACCAGGGAGCTGCAGAGCGGCAGCTGAAACATAATCCTTTCCATAAAGGGGCAGCTCAGCTCCACGGGAGGCAGAACATCTTTTGTGTTTTAACTTTGATCACGGTCAAAAACAATTCCGTCACCGTCACATCTTATGACAAAGTTGCGAAATATCTGACCTCTTTTAAAAAAGTCAATAAGTGCAATCTACATACTAAACTGACTGGAGCAGTGCAGAGTATTTGTGATCCAGTTTCAATGCAGATATCTTAGTATCATTGAAATAAGACAAAACTATCTTACAAGTAACTTTTCAGAAAGATACAGGAACTTATTTTTTAGTAAATAATTCCTTAATATTGTTTTTTTTTTTTTTTAAAGTACTGGTTCTACTGGCAGATTATTTAACTCACAACACTCAGACATTTTTCACATGATACACAAGTGAAATATTCTACCTGTTGATACTGAGTAATTATTTACATAATACAAGCTCTTAATTCTTGCTGAGTCACTAGTAAGTTAGTATTGTCTCATTTCAAGTGTACTCAGATACTTGCACTAAAACCTGGACCAAAGGTCATTTGTAAAATGTTGTTTTTTTTTTTCCAGTGAGTTATTGTTTAAAAACCAGACAAACCATTAAAGTGACACTTTGTTTGTTGTTGGTGTCAATAGATAACAAAAAAAAAAAAAAAAAAAAAAAAGCTCCTCATCCAAGCATAATTTTTGTACTTTGGAGTGTTTGAACTGATGTAGGATCCATATTTTTAGAGAACAGTGCGTCAATGTGTGGCCCTGGGGCCCGCTGAATGTTTTGGACAAAGCGTGCTAGCATAAAAAAAAAAAAAAGACGAGCTGTGGCTGTTATGAAGCATTCAAACTTCTTAAACGTCACTTTGCGGTAAAATTGCGAAAGCGAAAAAAACAGTTCCAATCTGAAAAAAAAAAAGAAGCCATTTTCTCCTATTGTGTGCTCATGCAAACCCCCCTTTTCAGGAGGGACAAAAAGCCTGTTTGCATGCGCTTATTTCTCTCTTTATTTATTTATTTTCCCCAAAGTGAAAACAGACCGATTTATAGAAATAAACTTGGAGAACAAGATAGCCTGAAATGTTTGCAGGAAAGGAGAGTACAAATCTTATTTTTATCTCGTCTTATTAACAACAGCGTGGAGACAACGGCGCCGTTGGCCCCCAGACGCAGAGAGGAATGTGATTTGATGAGGCCGGGCAGCCACTGCGGCGTCCACAAGCTGCAGGACCGTCTTTGTCATCGCAATAAGCCCCGTGCCGCCACGCTGCCCAGACCCATCTCCCCCCACAAGCTCAGCTAATGAGGAGAAATAAAGGGAAAAGAGAAAAAAAACAAAAAACTGAAAACAACAACAATAACAACGGCGTATGGACTTGAGTCAACGCATCCCGGATGACAGCCAGCCCGGGCGGGACGTTTTGGTTCAGCCAGGTCTCGCCGCTGAACAAACGGCAAACGTTTCCTCTAATTAAGCTGACTTACACGCGCAAAAACTGAAATTGAGAAAATATTTCTGTGATCTGAAACTAGTGGAGATATGACAAATAGAACCAGCTAAAACATTTTCATGTTTGTAAATACATTCATTGGCTTTTTGAACTAAAAACTAATCTTCGGGGGGAGCATCAGAATGCAAACGATCACTTTTTAGGTGTTTATTTAAGTTTGTGGCTGCATGGAGACAGAATATCCATATGTTCACAGATTACAGGATATTGTGAACATTCCTCTTTAGACCAGGAAGCCAAAAGCAAGTCCCACGTGTTTGAGCCAAAGTACGGAGCATTCATTTATCCCGCAGGTCAGACAGGGACATGCTAACGAGAATCCGAAAGAATAAACTGTAAGTGATGGTTGTGGAGTTTCTCTTTATCAAAGTATTACCTCTCTCCTTGGCACAGTCAGTTTAACAAGTGTAAGAACAGTGATTTGAGCTCAAACCTCATAATAATTGATATGTGGATGAAATAAAAAGGATTTAGACGTTATGATTGACACTCCCCTCGCCCCCCACCCTGCCGTCCCTCCTTTGGCAGCACCAAAGTGTTGGGGAAACACAAAAAAAAAAAAAAAAAAAAAAAAAAAAAAAAAAAAAAGGAGAACCTAAGCGGATCATTTTCAGACTGGAGCCGATTCTGTAAACACTAAACTCCTGCAGTGCTGGCTCTTCACTCCGTTCCGTCTGCATTTTCCCCAAACCCTCCCCCCGTCGTTTTTCAGTCAGCAGATTAAATAAGGGTTTCACGGGTGTCAAAAAGTATTAGCTTCTCGTGCAAAATTATAGTGTGAAGGATGCGGGGATGGGCCGCATCAGGATCCGCACTTTCTCCGTAGAGCGTGCGGCTAAATGCCAGCCTTGTAGATTTTTTTATTTATTTATTTTTTTCTAACTCAAAGAAGACAAATATTAGTCTGAAATAAAAAAAAAAAAAACTTTACCGAATGAAGACGATCCTCTGCATGATCCTGAAGCCCAAACTTTTGCCGTGTTTCCATATAAACAAGTTGCAGTATAGACGCAGCCAAAGTGGATTGGTGGAATTATTTCAGAACAAACATAACCCCCTCAGGACTGAGGCGTATTAAATGTTAAAATGTATGTGGCACGTTCCTGACCGGATCAGTTCAATTCAAAAGTACTTTATTTCTCCCAAAAGGAAGCTGAACGGAGTCAGAGGAGCCTAAAAAAAACATTCGGCTTCTATGCTAATGTGGAACAAACTGCCAGAAAACCACAGAGATGCTGAAACACTGAGCTCCTTTAAATCAAAGCTCACGTCACGCCTGTTCAGAGCTGCCTTTGGTCAGCAGTAAATGGAACATATTTCAACATGTACGACGATGACGTTTGACAAAATGCAGCTCTTATTGCTCGTTTCACGGCTGGTGACTGCGCGACGCTCTTATCGTGTAAATCCTTTTCGAACTGCCTTGCTGCTGAAATGTGCTCCGCAAATAAACCTGACTTTCCTCTGATCGGATCTCGCGAGGCACCTTTCGATACATCTGCTCATACCACCGTCTTCTCTGCAGAGTTGTGTTTTGAAGCACGAGATCCTGCTTCTCGGGCACCGAGGTTTGGGGCGGAGGGGCCGTGGTGTCGGCCGTGGCGTGTGCATGTTAGCGGAGAGCAGATGGAGCAAGGAGATGACGGTTTGCACTCCGTTTCCCCTGACAGCCGCAGCCGGAGACGGAATGCACCGGGAAATAGGCAGATATGCTTAGAGAGATAAGTTAGGGGAGATGATGAGGAATGAGAGTTCACGGACAGATAACGCGCTCCTTCACCACGGCTTGTTCTGTCCGCCGACCTTCAACTGCTGCCTCTGTTCTCTCTTTGTAAGTCTTCGTCCTAGTTTCCCGCTTTCCTTTTCTTCCCAAAAACCCAAACTCTGACCAAACTCTTGCCAGGATCTTTAGCCTGGGATTTGTCTCCAACAAGATACCCTGTGAGAGACTTCAAGCATTCATGACTCAAAGAATTCGTGGAGCCACGCCGGCAAATGACGACGGACTGGAGGAGAATTAAGTCATTGGAAATGGGCAAGGACGAAGCGAAAGTTGGACTGAGGTCCAGAAGAGAACTTTTCTCACCTCAAACAGGTCAGCAATGACTCTACTCTTTGCCTTAAGAAAATGGAAATCAGTGTAAAATAAAAAGATGCAACAATCCGAGGGAATCCTCAGGGGTGGTACTTTATTCTTTTGCCAAACGCGCGTCGCTTCTTATGCTAAAGATCTGAGGCTCGGGGCTGCCTCAGAGCGGGTTCAAAAGTGCAGGCCGTGGAATAACTCCAGGGTACGACCTAATTGCGCTTTAAAAATTTATCACTGAATAAGAGCAATACAGCAGGACGTCCGTGAACGGGCGCCGTCAAGACACTGGAGTGGTTTTCTTAAGGCTTTCAAACAGGCGGAGGATCAATCAGGAACTCGAGTTTGTGCCGCTTTTCCGTGGTTGAAAATCAAGGCGGTGACCAAACCGGAGACGGCAATCTGTCCGAACAGACTGTAAAAACAGAAGAGAGCAGATTTCTAGCAATTCCGCTCCCACTCGCTTTCCAGATGTTGTTTTTTTTTTTTTTTTTTTTTTTTTTTTTTTTTATCACGCAGCTTTATTGCTGAATTCCAGGAAAACAAGAGTGACTGAGCTTAAACTTTATGCCTTTATGATCTACATAAAGGTGTTTAATTAAGTGTTCCAACTCACACACACAACCACGCGCACACACGCACGCACACACACACACACACACACACACAAAACAACCAACGAGTGCATCTGGATGGGACGGCTGTAATGAAGAAGAAGAGCTCTCGCCGAAGCCATACGGAATGAAGGAGACGTGGAAAAGGGGAGCTAGATAACAAGACGACGCTAATGAGAAAAATAAGAGCAGCGCCGCAGACTCGCCGTTTGGTGTGCAGCTGTCCCCGTTCTGCTGCTCCCACTCAGTAACCAGACTGTGCGACTTGTTAATACCACAAAGCTGTTATCCTAACTGAGTGCTCGACTATTATATTTGGAGCTTAATTTCCTCATCATCTGGGCGTAGCTCTGCGCTAATCAAGGTGTTGTTTTCTTTTTCGCTTTTCCTTCCCTTCCTCCCCTGAAATTACTGCGACTGTAGAGGAAAAACAAATGCAAGCAGACTAACTGACAGGAGTCCTACTCAAACGTGATTAGACAAATTGAACCTCTTCGTTTTGAACGTTTGCGTACGTTTCTAATTTAAATTCAGTTCATTTAATTTGAGCTTTCAGATGTGGATTTGAACCCTTCGTTTCCCCCGTTGTCTTGAAATACACACAGATACGAACGCGAAAAGCGGGACTTTCTGTATTGCATGCAGGATGTTAGGATATCTGTCAGTTAACTCCTGCTTTCCTGACTGTCATCATGATCCTGGTACGATTCTAGTTTGGCCTTTGACCATTGTTTGTGTCCCTGCGAGAATGCCAAACCGTGGCCATGTTTCAATCGTTCAGCAACCAAACTGAAAATTCAAGAATTCATTCATGTTCTTTAGTTTTAGACCCAATTTCTAAAGAAAAGGTACCAATGGCAGCGAAATTGATCGTTGGCATGAAGCTGCCACCAGAGTCTAGCTGGAAAAGCTTCTCTAGAGTAGACTTGTCTAAAAAAAAGTATTGTGTTATTGTGAACAGATTTGTTGACTTTCTCTTTTTTGCTGCCCTTAAACTTAATAGGTTCCAGCTTCATGTAGGTAGTGGTGGGAACCGCTGACTGAAGTTAGCAGAGTTAACCCTATGGCCCTAATCGAAAACATCATCTCCACTAAAGCTAAAGTGCTACAGCAACACGGTATTTAGTGGAAGCTAGTGCTAAAACACTGAACTGTTAACTTCAACCATGTTGATACCCACCATGTGTCAGTGAAGCAAGCTGAGCTACAACGCAATACATCGCGGCTGGATCTCACTATGTCCTGGTTCTGATCCGCCGGTTGGCGTTAGTCTGTAACACACGCAGCATCAGGCCACTAAATGATACTTGACCTCACGGCAGAAGGTCAGTCCACTTATAAATACCCAACGAGTCGATTAAAAAAAATTGGATTCTGATTTCGTAAATATAAACAGCAAGGGGAACATTTACGAAGAACTTCAAAATTCCTGAACATTTTTCACTTTGCCTCCAGTTAAGATCAGTAAACCCTGTGTATCAAAGCTGATTTCAAGCCTGACCAGAGAGCAGACGTGTGCTCCCGTGTGTGTGTGTGTGTGTGTGTGTGTGTGTGAGTCCAGAGATGTAAATTTTACATGAAGATATGCAAGGGAACATGAAAGAGATGTTCTACACTGGTCCAAAAACTCTGCAGTGACCTACTTTTGATCTGGGTGGGATGGAGGGGGGGGGTTTGTTGGGGGGAGGTTTAATAAATGCATCACAGCTCTTTCTTTGATTTTCATGAGGATTTCTGCAGCAGGCAGTCCAAAATCTCCCGGATACTGGGAGTGGGATGGGTAGAAACTGAACAGTATGTTTAAAAGAAAATAATAATAATAATAATAATAATAATAATAAAAAAGCTCAGGTATTTGTGACCCTTGTTATTAAGCAGCGCTGATCGATCTGGTGTTTGGTCCTCAAGCAAATGCCATATTTCGGAGCCGTTAATTGCAGCAAAGTGAATATTATTGCTAAGCTGTTTCACCAGAAGACGCATTCTCCTTTGTATGTGTGAAACACACATAATGACTCCCACGATTTTAAGCGGGATACCAGTTTGAGGTCGTTAAATCTCGCCCGGGTTAATAGAGGCGCACTCCAAAGCCGGAACTTAATTAGTTATAGATTTTTCTGTTTAACAAATGGGGACTTCTATTTTCTTTTTCTGTTTTACTAATTAATTGAAGTGGGACGTTATGTTTTGAAGCGCGACGTGGCGATGGCAATTCCGAGTGGTTCGGAGAGGAAAATGTCGGGGTTTCATTTTCGCGGACGTCGGCGCTGGCAGAGATGGAGACGATGAAGGATGTTGGGCTGTATGGAGCAACAAACGGCACACAAAACAGATAATGGGTCAAGTTATTGCTATTTTTAATAATTCAATTCAAAATTACTTTCTTTAATCCCTAGGGGGAATTAATTAAAGCTAAAGAAAAAGCAGAAATTCAGTTACCGGAAAAACGATAAAATTACACAAGAGACGACTGAAAAAGATTTTCACAGCAAAAATGCGAGCCTCCTGAAAAGTTTGTCTCTGTGCCGTACACACATTGCGTTGATGGAACCGGTGTACCTCATGTTACTCTTGAGAGCTGCTTTGGAGCCCCGGTCAGAGCAGTTTGCTAGCCAATCAATCTCAGTAACACCACAGTCCTTGGAGCAGGTACTGGTGCAATCGGCAGTGTGAGCAGGTGCCAAATTAAAATCAACGGCTTGGTTGGCTTGGTTGGCTCAGCCAGTAGATCGCCCGCACCACGTCCAGGGGACGTAGACGGCAAGGAGGTTGTCCTGGGCCAGTCTAAGGTCTAAGGTCTAAGGTCATTTGCTGCATGTCTTCCCCATTCTCTCTCCTCTCTGGTTCCTGTTTTTTGAACTAGATCACGACACTGTTGCTAAAAAAGAGAGGAAGAAAAAAAAGGACATCAAGATCTACAACAGCATCGTCAGTAGAGGGAAGCATGGATCCTTCAGTAAATGCCATGAGATTCCTCCGCAAGCAAGCAGTTGGTACCTCTGACGTTCTTACACTTCTACCACTTCCACTTAACTTTCCAATGACTTAGTGGACTGTGAACAGTCAGCTTCTTACCCTACCTTTGAAAGGCGTAAATGAGTGTTAGCTGGACAGCTGTCAACTCAGAAGCCTTTATCACAGTTGTATGGGCAGCGGCATAACAATACCAAACGTTAAGCTGTTATTTCGTGGTCTTCTGTAATGTTTTAATTTCCTGACAACTTGGATTTGAGGTTTTAAGCAGCCATAATTATTTAAATGTACACAAATTACCAAAAGATCTTGGACAGGTTTTGGAAATGTTAGCAGACTTTAGACGAAATTTATTTTACGGAAAAGATGGGAACGCTACAAGACGAATGGAATGGAATTATGGACTTTTTGCTTGGATTGCAGTTCCCAAAAGCAGCTATTTGTATTATATGTATAATCATGCTAATTGTAAATAATTGCAATAAAAAAGCCTTTAAATACAGTTAAAACAAGATATTTACATCGAGTGTATGAAATATAGTGTATGTACAATGATTTAGCTTTATTTACTACTTTAAATGATTCCAAATAAATTCTCAGGTCCTCTGGTTCTGGTCTGCTCTGTATCTCGAGAACCAGAACCAAACTTGCAGAAAACTGAAACACTGCAGAAACGCTTTAAGTCCAGAGTATGAAGGCACCTGTTTGAATATTTGCATATTTGGTGTGTATTGATGATGTAATGTTTAATGGTTTTCTCAGCTGTTGACTGCCAGGTCTTTTATCACTTTGCATTTTTGTGTTTTCATGACGTGAAGCACTTCGAACCGCTTTGTCGCTGAAATGTGCAAAGTGAATAAACTTGATTGATTAAATCTACCTTCCGCTTACAGGTAAGAAATTGACCATACAGTTAAAGGATTCATTTTCAAGGCCTCAGAGATCACGTCCCGATCAAACCAAGACACACAACCTGGACGTTCTAAAACCGACACAAAAAGAAAACAGCGGAAGTCCAAACGGTTCCAAAGGACGGGCCATTCAGTAACTAAGCAGCTCTCTTTCTCCGTTCTGCTCTTCATCCCAACTCTCCACAGCCATCCGCACCACTTGACTCATCATTAGCGTAGCGCTAATCAACCATCGGCCATTAAATTCCAGTCACTCCCTCATGGGGGAGTGCTGGTGACAGGAGGGCTGAGCAAGTGATGGAAATTGGCCTTAATAATGAGGACACAGCTTTTGCTTCCCCCAATGTTCCAGAGAGCAGTAGAAGGAACGACACAATGAAAACCCTCGCACAAAAAAAACAAAAGAACAACAACAACAAAAAAACACCCACTGACCTTTAAAAAACGGGTGGGGGTCTGACCAATGAGAAAATGGCGGCTCACGCTGCTAAGCTTCTAATCTGGAGGAGCGTATATATGTACTGCATGCCCGTCTCCAAGTTTCCAAACCAGTTTATGGCACTCATTTTCAAGGGAGAATGTGACACGATGATGAATGTCTGACTAAACATCGCTAAAGTCAAAGTAATAAATCAGGTCCAACTAATAAATCACCTAATGTGGGTCAATAAACTATCTCTCCCTGAAGGGACTTTGGTGTTGAAGCCTCCATCTGGATAAACACTGCATATGTGTTAGGGACAAAGAAGAGGAAAACCTCCCCCCCCAAAAAACAATAAAAGATAAAAGAGAAGAAACGCAAACACGTTGTACTGTCAACGTATCTAATGTCAGCACAAATATGCAAGATATTTTCCTTGTACTCCTTTTTTTTTTTTTGCAATAATTTTCTATATTTGTGAGGGTTTTTTTTAGAAACACAACTTTTTGCCTTTTGGTTTTAATAGAATATCAGCTCCTATTGTTTAATGTAAAACTATTTCTTTAAAAAGTAGCTCATTAATGTCAAATTAAAAAAAAAAGAGGATGCTTCGCTGCTGTCGATTTCAATTTCTTTTTTTTCAAATTAAGTATAAATGATACTGGAGACATCTTCATCAATCACATGGATTTATCAGAAAATAACACATCACAGTACAAACAAACTACTTGAATGCAATATTTCATGGGGTGTCTTATTTCAAGTGCCGTGTATTAAACCTCTGCATGCCAATTATGTGTTTGGCCAAATGAACGTATTCTCCCTCTGCCCGCTGCTCACTCTTGTTTCAGACTGTAATGATTGTGGGAGTGATGCTCACATTGTGACCGCGAGGGGGAAAGAAACCATCACTGTCTATGAAACTCAACAATTATAGTCCCTTCTCTAAGCTGTCCGCACTTGCAAAAAGTTCTGGAATCACTAACGAGTGAACAATTAAAAGAATTTCAGGCAGCAACCAAGCACCCCACGGACTTCCCATTTGGTTTTTACGAAAAGGCTCAAGTGCAGCCGCGGCTCTAGACATAGCAAGTGACTTGAACTTCTTGTATGGCTCTCATGTGGTTGGAAGTGAAGGGAACGAACAAGGGGAAAGCGGATGTTCAATATATTTATTTAGGCTTCAAAAAAAAAAAAAAATGATGCTCTCGAAGTGGTACCTAATCACATCAATTTGTTAAAAGATTAAACTTATGATTAAACTATAACTTTTGAGATTACAGCGATGTTCTCACGAGCAAGCCCCCTCTAAAATCATTAGTCAGGGATAAGTTGTTGACCAATATCCCATTTGTCAGATATCATAAAGCTGTAGCTTGTCATTGTGTGCTGTGTTTCCAGGTTGGATAGTCTTTCCTGTCAACTTGTCATTTCTTGCAGGTATATTTCAATATACAGCACGAGTCTATTCTGGGCATGCTCCCTCCTTGTCACTTGTCTGCAGTAGATCTGGATTTTACCAAAGCATTTTCAGCTCCCAGGACCTTTTTTTTTTTTTTTAAATCATCGCTGCAACCGAAAGTTTAGACAGAACCAGCCGCAGTTTCTCAAATCAACTATAAGAGGTCAAACTGAAGGAGCTGACCTATTTGAAAGTATTTAATGGGATCTGAAAGACTCTCGATGAACCACTAAACTTTTATTATGTCACTTTTGTATGACACTTTGTCAGTCTCAGTCTGAACACCATTCCAAAAAGATACTGAGAAGTGAGGGGGGACAGAATTGTGTGTCTTCCAGTTACATAGGGCCTTTTATGGCCCAGTCAAGATATGTTAACTTCAGCTGTAGAAAAAAAAAAAAAAAAGCTATATATATCAAATATGACATTTACTTTGTAATTCAACGCCTTGAAATTGGGCCTCTGTCTCTTTAAAAACTCCTGCTCTTTCAGAAACGCCGCCTTCAGGAAGTCATCACGACATCCGTCCTCTATTACCACTTCAGCAACATTTTTACCAGAGTTGCACTGAGAACTACCTCCTACAATGAGCTCAGCTGATACACAGTTCCATCAAATGTTTGCAAATTTTTTTCTGGCTAGTCTGAAGGAGCCGAGTGGGAGACAGCTGCTATGTGAGGCGGAAGCTCGATTATTTAGATACTGCAGCTCAGAGGAGGAGCTTCGTCCTCAAAGGAGGGGGATTAAAAGGATTTCTCAAACACGCATAACAAAATCAAAGCAACACTCCAGGTTTGTTTTTGATGAGGAATTAGCATTATGGCATGGTGTAATTGTATGTAAAATTGTCTATTTTACATACCTATAGCTTTGCATCATTCCAATTCCTCGTGCCACTAAAAAAGGAAAATATTTCCGCTTCCTCTCAGTGAAAGCGGCAGCCATTTTGTGCTTGACTTTCCCCCCCCCCCCCCCCCCCTAAATCTATGTGCAGAGTTTAGAGGGAGAGCGTTGGGACGAGTGCCAGGAGAGCGTTTTGGACACCGCAGACATGCGGGCCAGCGCATGACAAATGAGCGTGTCATCTGCGGCCCGGAGCCGCGGCGAACCCCTGGCCAGCTCATCCGCTCAGCGCAGGGGGGACAGGGGTCACTTTCACTACAAAGACCCCCGCACCGCCTCTTCCTTCCGTCCTTTTGTGTTCCAAGACAGGAGGCAAAGAGTCGTCTCTATCTGATTTTTTTTTTTTTTTTTACAAAGACAGGAGCTCAGGGGATAAAAGGAAGAGTGCAACAGGGTGACAGGGAAATATGTGACTAAGCGATCAAATGAGACAGAAGCGAGAGGCTGTGAAACCTCCTGGCAACGACGGAGAGGAACGGCCAGAGGGAGAAACATAAACAAGATGTGAACGAAGGAGCAGTAAGCAAAAGGGAGATGGTGCTTTTGGGGTGAGTGAGTGTGTGTTTGTGTGTTGGAGGGGGAGATGGAAGGGGGGGTTAAAGACAAGGGGACTCTGAAAAAGATTCAACCCAGCAAATGGTGGACAGAATGAAAGCTCAGAGAATAAAGAGCTTCAATTTGTAAGCCCTGACCATTTCTTTTCCCCCTCACTTTGGCTGTTATTATGCGTTCGTGCCGGGGAAATTTCCCCTGATGGGTCCACAATTTCATCAGAACGCGTAGCATATGCACATCGAGCCGAGCCCCTGTTCTCACTGTGACAATAAATCATTCCATTCTGACTGTTTTATGCACGGCGAAGCATCGACTATGACGACACTTCATTTCATGCCAATTGTTCTCTGGGTTTTTCTCACACACCCCCTCGCCCCCTTCCTCCTTCCCCCTCCTCCACGCAGCCCCCTTCATTCTCTTTGCATTTGACGAAGGCACATCTCTGCATGCGTCAGATTAATAAGGCTGCCACAGACGAGAAGCTGGCGGTTGGCGGAAACGACGGGGGGAATCAATGCTATCTGAGGGGCTAAAGCATTTATGTTTTGGACTATCAGATTTGATAAAGAGTCATGAATAATTGTAAAATTAAAGCAGATGAATTAGATCTCTACTGACATCGCAGAGTGACTCTCCCACTCAGCTCCTGCAGACTAGCCAGCAGCAATTAGCAAACACCCAGTGGAACTGCTGAGCCCTTTGGAGGAGCTACTGCTTAGTGCTCTTTTAAGTCGTATGTGACATTAGTAAGTAGCATACTTACTTGATTGTGCTAAAAAATGGCACTATGTGCCTGGAAAACACACAACACTGCCCCGTTATTTTACACAATAGATGTTTTAAAGACGGCCTCTGAAGTAGCATCAGAACAAAGCGGCCCGAATATCTACAAATATCTGCTGAACCTTTCAGTATATTATTTGTGAACATATTTAAAAAGGAGGCTGTGCCAACGTAGTCCAGGGTGAAATGTTTATGTATGGAGTTTGCTCTGGCTACTCCGGTTTCTGTCCACAGTCCAAAAGCAAGACTATTAGCTTAATTGGTCTCTAAGTTGTCCTTAAATGTAAGTGTGTGTGTGTGCGTGTGTGTGTGTGTGTCTCTGTGTTGCCTTGGTGATGGATTGGCTGCCTGTATCCCACTTCTTGCCAGATGATTGCCCAATGATACTACCAACTGTAGTAGATAAGAGTTGGGAAAAAGAAGATGCATCATTTTGGTTTTACTCCACAGTGATGCACTACTTGTGTTCATCAACAGCAAAAAAAAAAAAAAATTCCAATAAAACACATTCAGGTTTGAACTTGCCACGTGATAAATTGAAGAACTTTCAGAGCTCTGCAAGGCGACGTACATGTAAGGCAGGTCAGCAGGTTTATTAACAAATCCACTTCTAGTCTTTTAGCCTGAAATGTCAAAGCAGCTGGATTGTGCAGCGAATTGAGGGAGGAAAATAAAGAAAAGAAAAGAAAAAAGAAAACAACCCTCACCCTGTGCTCTCTTTCATGAAGGAATTGTTCCTGACAAATGGCAGCCATAGTTTGCCCGCCAGACAGCTCACCATTTCAACATCTGTCGCGCCGAATGCGCCTCGCAAACACTCAACAAAATGGCATATGCGCTTCCAGCTACCAAAAGAAAGGCTCAGCAGAAGATGGAAGGCGGAACCGGTATCCGAGGCACAGCTTTTTCCGTCTCTTGCTAAATCCCTGACATCTCCTTTCTTTTCTCTTTTTTTTTTTTTCCCCTCGGCCGATAAATCGTCCGCTATACAGGAATCACAGGGGTGATGCACCTGATGGGCAGAACCCGACTTAACGGCAATCCTGCCAGGATCCACACGGCCATCAAACCTCGTCACCGAGCAGATAGAGATGTTGGTGAAAAACAGACTCCGAGACACAATATTTATGATTTTCATCAGTTAAGTCTGACAGGAAATAATTTCTGCTTTCATGGAAGTGTATTATTATGTGAAGGAGACGAGAGAGAGAGGGAGAGAGAACTTTTATAACGGATGTTTTACAATATTTCTTGGCCAGGAAATTGGTTCATAAACTTTCTCCCTTATGTCTGCCTGCGCTAACTTCATATGTATCACTCAAACATCAAAGTGGTATTGATTTTTCCATCTGAGGCTCAGCAAAAAACAAATAAATAAATAAAATAAAATAAAAAAAAAAGAACAAATATAAAACTGTCAAAATATCCCCTTACTTATGTCTATGATGACTTGGCTCAGGCAGTTGCTTCGCTCTGAGGTGTATGACTGGATGGAAACGGTTCTCTCGGTGCACCAGGTGCTTCTCAACACTGAAATGGTGTGTGTAGCGAAAAACCACCTCGGTAATAATAAACATTATTACAGAAGTAGAAGTATGATGTTTGAACTTTGGATCGGAAACCCTGGACTATGTAAAAAAAACCAAACAGACACAATAATAATAATAATAATAATAATAATAATAATAATAATAATAATAATAATAATAATAATAATAATAATATATTTTAAATTCCTTTATTTAACCAAGTAAATCCTGTTGAGATCTGGATCTCATTTTCAAGAGGGTCCTGGGCAAAAAAAACAACAACAACAACAACAAAAGACACAGCTTAAGTCTCAATACAATAAAAAAATAAAAAAATAAATAAAATTTAAAAAATCCACATTTGTCTATTCTATTCACAGTTCAGTCGCAGTTATTCAGAAATGTCTTCTCATAGAGCATATCTAAAATGGTTGAAAGAAAATGCAGCTTGGGAAACTGAAGCAGCAAAGAAGCAATGCTACGACATCGGTTGTAAAAACTGCTAATCTTAGCTTGCGTAGCGGTGCTAAGTTGTGAGTACTGATGCGTATGATGGTATATTTGCTGTTTGAACTTTCAAACCGGGCATTTCTAAGCATTTTTAGAACAGTTCCAAGTATTCACGGATTTTGTTTGCTGTTTGCTATTGGCTTTAAACCCTGGGAACACTGTAGCTTTCCAGACGCTAAAGCTAAAATCTAGCCAGGCTATACTATTTTATCTCTCTTCAGCGGAAAATTCACCTATTGGCAGATGTTTTCACAAAGTATATCGAAAAGGGTCAAAAGAAAAAGCAGCTTAAGAAGCTGAAATATCATGTTGCTTGACATGCTAATGGCTAGCTTTTTCAAAGTAGCCAATGCTTTTTATTTTCCATGGCACTGACTGGACCTAAAGAGCAAAGAGAAGGAAGACATTGTATGCTAGCTTCTGTAGTCGCGCTAAGATGGCTTCCACAGTGTGTATTCATGCATATTAACGTCTATTCGGTGTTTGAACTGTTAAAATAAGCAAATGTAACCGCAGGTTCCAGTTATCAGTAGGCGGCAGTGGCTCTTAACCCCAGCAATTGCATTGAGATTTATTGCGACAGAGATGGCACTCTTTGCTGGATGTGCGCAACATTGAGCTTCAAGGACTTTTTTTGAGATACCTCGGTGGAGGTGGTTAAATAAATGTTGGTTCTCATGAAGCGGCTAAAAGAAATGGGTGACTGTTGCCAAATCGGATATACACAAACAGAAAGTGATGGAATAATAATTAGTCATTCTTAGAAATGTTGATAAATGCAAAAAAAAAAAAAAAAGAAAAACAATATGGTTAACTGCAAATGAAAAAGAAATGGTTTTCCTGTGTTCGTGCAAAATTAATTGAAATGAATTGTCAGAGGTGCTAAATTAGGTCAAGTATGTGATTTTCTTTCGAAACAGTCGGTTCTTGACCTTGTTGGGAAACCGTACTCAGACGAAATGTTTTCCCAGCATATTTCGGCGCGAGATTAGCCTCTTAAATAAACTTCTTTAATGAGCACGTTCCCCTTTTTACTTAACCTCCTCTGAAGCAGCAACAGAATTCGGAAGCTAATTACAGAGAGGCTCATGGGGGTGACTGTCATTTAAGCCAATAAAATGACAAATTCGCACTTTTTACATCCCCCCGCCTCCTTCGCGGGGCCGTTTTTCAATTTGATGTCACTCCCCGAGATTTCACACCCATAAAACCCAATTAGCTTTCTGCTGTGTCATCCCCATCTCCATCAGCTCTCGCCATCTAATCCCCTCTAATGCGGGTCATTGTCATTGGAGGAGACGGCGTGACTGTGTCAGACACCACAACAAAGCGCTAATGATGCGCCGCTGCATTAAATACCTGTAATGGTAATCCCACCAGATGGGAGGCTTTAATGTAGCATCGCTTCGAGACACATCAAGCAAAGCCACTTGTTTTTTGTTTTTTTTTTCTCCTGAACTAGCTCTGATTTTGCTGCGCGGTTCGAGTAATTGTCAAGAAAACGATACGACGGCACAAGGCAGGGGTGTGAAACTCATCAGGATAATAAATGCGCCAAAAGGGCCGGTTGTGCCGTTGCTGAAACCTTTTCAAAAACCGCCAAAATGTCAAAGAATTCTGAAAATTAAATCATCTGAACATCTTTTGAGTTCCTCCAGGATTTTGTGATATTTCTTGTGATGATAAAAATCAGTGTTTGGGGTACTCATTTGGAACTATCTGTGATATTTGCGCTTATCTATCACAATAAATGCAACTTTTTAATTACTCACTGTGCAGGTCATGGACTATGATGTGCCATCAATTAAGGCTGAGGCAGCTGTTTAGTACAAGAAAAAAAAAAGTATTTGACAGTTTGTTTGAGAAAACTTTAAAATAAACTCCCAATTATGTAATAGTGATTTTGCGTGAATTTCTATGATAATTCTCAAGAAACTGGAGGGACTGATTGATTTAATTTGGCAGTAAACAGATAAAAACTGTATTAGCTTGATTGAAAACATAATATTTAAGCACATTTACTGTTTAGTGTAGAAGCTAAAGGGCCACATAAAACGCTACGGCGGGCCGGATTTGGCCCACGGGCCTCGAGTTTGACAGGTGACGAATGAAAACGTTGGCGTATGAGGTGACAGAAAAAAACAAAAAGATGTTTAAAGGGGGAGTTTTTCCAGAAATCTTCGATTTAAAATCCTCCTTCCTATTTCATCTCATGCCAGCAAAAAAAAAAAAAAAATTATTTCAGGATTAAAGAATTCCACAATTAATAAGATAACATATCTCGTTTTATAAATCAGAGGTTTCAACCATTAAGGAGGCTTAATCAAAGCTAAAATAACTTTCTTCCTCGCCTTTAGCCTCCATCAGAAGCACGGAGTGAAAAAGCCAATCACTAATTTGGAGCTATTTAAGGGTAAGCGGATTGCAGTCGGTGAGGCCTGAGGCTTACTGCGGATTGCGAGGCGGCAGCGAGTTTTAATGCAAGAGAGATATGATGGTCATTTAGAGCCTGGGCGTGAGTAGCAGGCCCGACTCCCTGCGGCCACAGCCCCTCTGTGCACACATTGTCTGTGCGTAATGTCCGCTCAGCCGCTCGCTGAGGCTCCCGCTTCCTTCGACGCGTCGCCATTTATTGCATTTGCTTCGTGTCATTTGAGTTCTCGTTTTCAACCCGTTTCGTAATCAGATGGAATGAGTCCTGACTAACTGTTTATATTGCTTCATTTTTTTTTGGTTTTTTTGGGGTTTTTTTTACAGTAAATAGATAATAGCCTCTTGAATTATTGCTAATGGGAGATTTGAACTTGGATCGTCAAATATCCACTGAGCAGTGGCAGAGGAGGGAAGCTGTCAGGAGAACATTTTGACAAAACGGGTAAAAAAAACAAAAACCAAACAAGATTTGGTTTTGCTGGTATATGAATATATAAACATAAGTCAAGGTCTCTAAAATCGTCAAATGTGTAGTTTTATATCTACATATGTGCTAAATAAACAGTATATAAACAACATATATTATTCTATAACTTAAAGAATTCTCAAAAAACAAACAGAACTGCCCCAAACATTTCTTCCCCACCGATGGTGATTATCTATGTCGAGTCCATTAAGGATGTTTTTTTTTCCTTTTTCAGATTGTTATAACTTATAGATTAATGATTTTGCAGCAACCTTTGTCAAAGTTGGGGTCGAAGTTGGGGATTTTTTTAAGCTCTGTGTCCTTACAAAAGAGTTGAAATTGCTGAATTTATTTATAGGTTTTGTCAGCACCACCGACAATCAGAACAATTAAGATTCGTGTTGCTCACCCCACATTCCGGCCTTTCCATGCACTTGTGGCAGCTTTAAACCAGATTCATTGGACTAATCTGCCGTTCCGGTCTGCTATTGTCTGTTTCTGGAGTACTTCCTTTACTCAGCGTAACTTTTTTTTTTTGGACCTGGTGCAAACATTCTGCTGAGGCCCATCTGTTTCAAGCTGGAGTTTCCACCTCTCTTCATAACAAAGTGTTTATATAAGCTACATCTGCCTTTTCCCCCCCCCATCAGGAACCAAACTGTCTGTTCTTCTTCTCTGATCTCCGACATCGGTAAAGCGTTTCTGTCCACACAGCAGCTGCTAACTACATATTTTTTTTTTTCTCCTTTCTTCTTCAGACCATTCCCTGGAAACACTAGAGTGTGGATATTACAGTATTTTAAGACACTGCCAACCAGACTACAGTGGGCCTCGACTCCTGGAGTGGGTCAGAGAGGGGTCAAATAGCAAAACTCCGTCAATACTTCCAGCAACAAACGCAATGGAAGCCTTCTTAGCACTACCACAGAAGCTAATACCTATAGCCTTTGTGGGATGCAGCCAAACTCCGCCGAGTTAAATAAAAGGTAAACAAACTACAAATGGAGGAATGTTCCTCTTTTTAAACAAAGACATCGTGGAAGTGATGTATAACTGTGATTTCCTTGACTGGTGCTGTTTTGGCATTGATTCACCCCTTTCCATCCCTCACACACACGCACGCACGCGCACACACACATAGTTGCACCACTGTGGCGCTACACCCTGACCGCATTGAGAGGGGTGTTAAGAGGCAAAAATCACAAAAATAGTTCATTGATCTGTCTCGGCAGTAATAGATTTACCTGTCCGCATCGTCCTGCCCTGAGAAGATGATTCAGGCTGCAGCTCTACAGCCCTCTGCAGAGATCCTTGAGTTTAGCAAAGGATGTGCTTTTATTCCACTCAAAATGGTCCAAGTTTGTATTTTTACATTTCTGTATTGATCTGTAGGGGATCTAGCATGCAGACTCGTCTCATTTCAACGACACGTTGTTCTGCATCCCGTTCTTTATAACACTGGTCCTTATCGCCCGGATCTTTCGACTTTAATAACGTGTCACGGTTCTGTGTCAGCTGCCTTTAGAAAAGATAAGCCAGTCTGGAAGTGTGTGGCTTATTGGTCATTTTAAATTAGTTTTAAAACTGTGCTTCTCGCCCCGAAGCTAGATGGGGGAAAATGAGAAAACATGGCATGAAAATGTCTCAAGGAAACTGTGGCTGCTGGAAAATGCAACATTCATTTTAGCTGATTTAAATGGATCTCATAACCAAGTCAAGGTTTTACTCGAAATTCACAAGAAGTTTTAAGTAATTTCTTGCGTTTTTAATTACTTGGCGTAGCACTTGTGAGTTTTGCCATTTTTGCAGCTGATTACTTTAAAAACTTCTCAAATTTCCTCTTAATCACCATGAGCTCTATGCGTCAGGCCACTTTAAAGATTTAAACTGAAAACACAGGTGAAATGAAGAAGCCTTGAAAAAGCCTACGTTCAATCTGAAATCAATCGGAACTCTTCTACATTCTTAATACTCGCCGGACACATTTCACGGAGCTCCCCACATGAATTTTAGATCTTAACCAACATTATTTTGTTCCACAAAGGGCAACGTTTCACAAGGGAGGTCTGAGGTTTCTGCACCTAAACCATCAGTTTTAGCTTCTCTGTTGGGGAGGAAACATCATCAGGACTTTCATCTGTTCATGGACGGCCTAATTGGATCCAAATGAAGGGATTCTGGATTGAAAAAGTGTGCTGGCAAGCTTAAAATGATATCGCCGCCTTCCGAAAATAATGTGATATTTGCATTATAAGCTGAAGACACAACGAAACACAACGCCTGCCAAACCATTGTCTGTCTCTAAAAAATTTCTCAACAAATCGTCTGTGGGTAATATGGAGGTATGCGTACGTTTTAGGTTTTTGACAGGAATATTGAAATCTTGATCACTCTATTCTTCATCCATTGTCCATAGCTGCTGGACATGGGAGGCTGGTGCCTCTCCAGCCATCACAGACAAACAACCATGCACACGCACACACACCTACGGGCAATTTATAGAGATCGATTAACCGAACTGATGTTTTTAGACAGAAGGAGGAAGCCAGAGTACCCAGAGAGAATCATTTCCCACCAAAATTCTACTGAGTCAATATTTTCAGTAACAAATACTTTTATTTACTGATTTTTGTTCTTTTATGTGCAACTAAATCGAGATGCAAGCACGGCGGACGCCCCATCAAATTCTCAGCTCTTTTAAGCAAAGCGACAATGCGGCCTCCGGATCTGCCAGAACGCTTTTCCCCGCCTCTCCTGAGCCGCCGCTGAACGAGTCCCCCGATGCTGAGTGCATTCTCCTCCGCTGACGCCGGTCACGTCGCCGTCGCCGAGGAGCTAAGAGGGCATCTTCAAGAAAGGGTGTAAATGATTCCAATTACGGAGAGCACTCCGCCTGACCTCATGAATTTAAACAGGCTCATGTATTCCAAATAAACTCGTTTGACAAGATCAAACGAGAAAATTAAATTGGAAACGCGCCGGCCGCCCGCGCGCGCGCGCGCGTGGGGCAAGGCAAGTGCCGTCAGGCCAGGTAGGCCTGCTCTTCGTAACGTAGGTGAATAAACCAGATAGGGCAAAAAAAAAAAACAAACAAACAAAAAACATGCTTCATTTTGTTATGATAAAACAGGACAAATTATGAGAAACTTGACAGACGGAAAGCACATGGAGGGACAAAAACCAGAGAAGCATTGCGCCGCGTTCCTGCTGTTCTAATGAGCAAGAGTCAGAAAAGTGTTGCCCTTTCTCTTTAGGGAGAAATACCACGTTGTCTCCCACTTATAGCAGATCGTTTGCTTCTAAAAAAAAAAAAAAAAAAAAAAAAACACAAAAAAGAAGTGCGGCCATTGTCTCCTTTTACATTCGCCGCCCCTATTAAAATATGACACACAGTCAAGCGGGGAGAGGAGCGGAGGAAGCAAAGTAAGATGCATTTCAATCCCCGTCTATTATTAAAGTTTTATGCCGCTCCTCATTTCAAAGCCGCGAGAGCGGGCTCAGTGAAAACCTACAGCGAAAACATCCCGACCATCTGAGCTAAATATGTGATTAAAAGGGAGAGGCAGGCTGTTCCTAAACCACTGCAAGAGGGACTGAAGGAAGCGATCCAGAAAGGACGGGAGCTGCAGGGGCAGACCACCAGGTTTAATCGCAACAAACCTGTTTCTTTCTTTCTTTCTTTTTTTCTTTCTTTTTGTTTTTATTTCCCTTTCGCGTTGACACGATGCGAATTTAGCCACTCGTTTTTGTCCTCATTCAAAAGAGCAAAAGCTGCAGTCAGTCAGAGCCTGACGCTCCTTTGATCCCTTCCTCCATTTCTTCTGCGTTTGCCGCCAAAGCGCCGCCCTGCGCGGGGCTCTACCCCTGCTTTGGCGAGCGAAGGAAAATGAACCAGATAACTCAATTTGACATTTCAACGTGCAAAGTGTGGGGATCTTATTTATTTATTTATTTATTTTTTTGTCACTTACCTATTTGGTTGTTTTGGAAGGCAGTGGCGAGGCCAAACGGAGAGCAAGGCATGAGGAAAAGAGAGCGAGAGAGAGAGAGAGAGAGAGGAAACGGTTAGTTGAAACACGCCACGGAAATATCATGCATTAATCACAGGCGGGTAAATTCATCACTCGTTTATCATACTTAGCCCCAGCTTTTTCTTTAAAGGATGTAATAAATGCTGTCCTTTATAAAAAGTCATTCATCTGACAGAGAAAAAGAAAAAAAAAAAAAAAAAAAACGGGAGGAACTCAAGAGAGGCAGGTAAAAAGCACAAGCCTAATAAAAGACTCGAGGTGTGACATTAAAACTGATGGAAATCTGATAGATGTGGATTTTTTTTTCCTATTAATTGAGAAAGTTGAGTTGATTTATCTTATTTTCACTACATCCTGAGACGACACCCATGAAATGTGTACAACGAGTTTGACAGTTACCAATGATTGCTGCTGTACATGCTAAAATTATCGATTCGTTTTAAATGTCCCAAATAATGGCAAACTAGTGATGCGACATCCACAACTTCCTCTCGATCTGCTGCATTCGTTTTCTCCCTGCAGTCCAGCCCGGCCTTTTTTCCATTTTGGAGCGGCTGTGTGGGACGGTGGCGAAACATGAAACTGCATCCACTGAGCTGTGTGCTTGTCCTCGGACGGTTGAGATTTCATAGTCGTGCGCCGATTGCATGCATCTCTCGTGACAAATGAGAGATTTCCCACAATCCAACAGGACACGAGCAGGTGTGATGAGCCAGTTGGGCTCCTGAGCACGTTTCTCCTAGTTGATGAGACCAGCCTTTCTTAGCTGGGCCTTCTTTCCTTTGCCTCCATGCCCCAGAATGCCATGCGGTTCTGAAGAAGAGTTCGGTGAAATTATCAAAACTTTATCAGAAGCGTTTTCTATTGTCATTATTGTGGTTGCTGTTTCACCGCACAGTCCTACTAAGCACTGCCTCGCTGAGTCACCACAATAGGTGTGTGTTTTTAGTGTTTTTGCTCAAAAGATTCAAACTTGCCCCAATTTCTTTTTTTTTTTTCTCTCACCACAATGTTTGGAAGAACAGGTGCCTCTCCTATAAATACCGCCATCTGGAAGTGGAACAATGCGTGTGCATCTTACTGCCTAACAAAAGGGCTAGTCTCCAGCATCCCCATTCTGCTGAGGTTACGGTTCCCCGTTTCTCTGCCTTTTTTTTTTTTTTTTTTTTTTATATTCTATCTAGGTCAGCCGAGGGAGGCACAGGGAGAAAAGTAAGAGTGGGGAGGGAGGCTGGAAACAAAAGTGAAGGCTAAAAAGCGGATTGGAGCACCACTTTATATTTTCCCGCCGACAGAAATCTGTGCAGACGCGGCGAGGCTGGAGGTATGACGGAGGAAAAGTGGCAGATGGTGGATGTTATGTCCTTTTGTCCTAAAGAAAACATCCACATCAAACTCTACTTTTGGCTTCCTTTCAAGTGGGAGCGAAACGCGCGGCTGTCGCTTCATGTCGGCTTTGTTCGAGCACCGAGGAGGCATGATGGGAGATGAAGACATCCTGACTGAGAGAATGCACCTCCTTCGTTAGAGCCGTCATTACTCATGCACTCCTCCTGCTTTTACTTTCTCTGCCTGCACTCAGAGAATCGAGGTCTGTGTGCTATCAGATACCTGCTGTTTTCTCTCCCTAAACCCAATTTGCTGATATTTCCAGAATGCCTCTCTCTCTCTGTTCCTCTCCCTCTCTCTCCATCCTCCCTCTGGTCCTTCCTGCTTATCGAATTGCAAACAAACTGTCTGGTTCTGTGCACCCTGATTAGTAACACAGTGGCGTAAAGATGGGAAGGTAGCGAAGGGGAGGAGAGGGAGGCGATGAAATCAAGGGAAGGGGAGGGGAGGTGAGAGGGGGTGGAGGGGGGGAGGAGACGTGTATCCGTCAGTATGCAAAGAGAGCAGATAAGCTCCAGCTGCCGCAGTGATATGCCATCAAGGTGAGCAACGAGCCGAGGTGGGGGTGTGGGGGTGGTTGTACCAACGACCAACCCAAACGCTTTCAGACCAGGTCAAAAGCACACACTTCAAAAACTCCTTTAAATGTGACATACAGATGAAATATCCTCCTTCCTTCTGCTGCTGTAGCCAACGACTCAGACTAATGTCGACATTACATCTCATGAGTGGACTCTCTCATGAATGTCAGGATTCTTTGATAACTTTTCGTCATAAGACCCACCAGAAAGCCACTGACTCTTTGTCTGCACACTAGTGTATAGCAAGCAAACACATCACAAGGAGAGAATAGTTACCCAAGTTGGACGATTAAACCCACGTGTATCAACTCGTGCGTCGTCATGGCAAAGGTTTTTCTACTGTCATTATGATTGCAAATGACAAATGTAATATGTAATCAGATGACATATGCGCCAATGGAGGAATGATGGCTCAACCCAAATATTAACCTCCAGTGACAAAATAGCTTCACTATCATTATTCCTGTTTTCTTGAAGAAACGTCCACATTCACCAGAGATTCCGCCGACTGAGCTGCAACTCTGAGGAGCAGAGATGCTAAACAACAACAACAAAGTAGAACCGCCAAACATATAATCAAGGCGAGTGAAGTTGTTATTTCTGGTCCTGCTCAGAGCAAAACAGCATTTCAATAAAACGTGGCGACCTTTGACCTCAGGGAAACTGAGCAAAACCGTCTCTGGACTAAAAAGCAAAAGCAGACCTGTTTCGCATGAAAAACACATGTATGCACAGCCACACATTAAGACATGTCACATTTATCATAACGCAGTAAAAGATACATGAAGATGAAAAATCCCACTCACTGCTACAAACATGCACTTGTACCGTAATAACAGACCTTTGTGTACAGCTTCTACATAACAGCAATATACATACAAAATATTAAAATGTATATATATTTTCTATGACCTAAGAGAAAATGTAGGTGTAATTTTCACACAATGACTGACTCACTATGGCAAAATCAAGAGGTGAAACCTATTCCACTGTCGCCACTGGAGTTGTGTTTAAGTTGTCAACAGATTGCCATGTTGGATTCAGTGGAGTCATATTACTTCAAGCAAAAAATAAAAAAATTAATAAACAAGTTCTGCACGTGTTGGGGAGGGCTCTGCTTGGCCCAAATCTACAAGACTGCAAATTCACCAACTATGAGAAAAAAAGATTTCTCACTAAGTTGCCGTGCTGGATAATTTTGCACATAAAAGCGCCTGAGTGGTTGTGAATTTCAGGTTGTTTGCATGACGTCGGAAAAAAAGCCTCCTCTTATGCTGAATTTCTGTTCACCTTTTGCTTCCTTTTTGAGTTTTCTCAAGATTTTTTTTGTCTGCTTGCAATTCAGAGTTTGCCTTTTTATATAAAATACATTTTAAAGTTTCTGAAGATTGAGACTGAACCAAACATTAATATTCTCAAACTTTTGACTCCAAGAAAATGATCTTTTTTTTTTTTTTTTTTTATAAATTTACAAAAGTGCGGGACAAAAGCGTCAAGCCACAGCTTATGTGTCCATTTCGCTGCTAACGACTGCGCAGTATTTCTCCAGACTTTATGAAAGCTTTTTTTTCTTAAAGTAATGGCTTTGCAGTAAAGTTTGGTTCACCTTCCCCACAATCATCTTCAGCACCTTACCACAGAGGGACATAAAGGGAATATTGACCAACTGTATCTCTGTGTGGAACTCTCTGTTCGCTGTGATGAAGGCAGCTGAGACAATATTCAATGTTTTTCAGCTCCAAACAAGAACATCTTATTTCATCACGGGTCATTTTTCTGCATGAAACATGTTTGACTTGAGCCTTCATGTTAGCATTTCTACTTTGCGTTCCATTTACGATGGAAAATTTGGTATCTTTCAACCAAAGACCAGAATAAAATCTAGTATATTGAATTTGGTGAAAGAAGGGGAAAAAAACACACGTATTGATCGCTGATATTTTAGGCTAGAATGATTTAGAGCGCTGTGCTAGGCGGCTAGAGAGACTAACAAAACAATTCCTTTCCATGCAAACAATCAAGGACAAGGTCTGTACAGAAAGAAAAAGTTCACAAGTACATTTAAAAAGTTTGGAGACCTTCAGTTTGCCAGATAACCGCTTTGAAGAAAACAATAATGTAAAAAAAAAAAAAAAAGAAAAAAAAAAAAAAGAACATAAATATTAATCCCATGATGTTTTGGTCCTGAAATATAGAGTATGGAAAATCCTTTTTGAATGACTGACTGAATTCATCAAACATTTCTTCGGGACACGTAAACATCAGGGACTTACGAGGGCTTAAACGAACCGCAGGAAACCGAAAACGAATGAGACGTCCGTACAAACGACGAGCGTTCTGCAACTGCGTCATTACGTCAACCGGTCAGCTCAAGCTCCCAATGAGAAGGCCAAGGTCACCAACCCTCGTTAGCGGCCGGGGAACGTCCCGGCTGCCGCCCGTCGCCTCGCGTCTTTCACTTCCGAGCTCAGGGCGCGGTTCACTTCTGACATTTAGCATTCCTTCCAGAGAACGCCGCCATGCGACACACACACCTTTTCCCTCCCCCCGTTACTCTCATGTCTTCGGCAAACGACGCTAAATGTCAGGTGGAGTCTTCTGGGGGAGAGCTGGTGTTTTCATGCCAAACACAGAATGACTATACCGCCATTAGAATGCAACAGTGAAAGGGTAGACCCCGCTCCCTCGGGGCGTTTCGGAATGCAATTAAATGCTGAGATGATAATAATAAACACGGAGGTAATTTAGTGTCATAGCAGCGCTTTCTGCAGTAAGGGTATTTGAATATACATCAGAGCCTTTTTCCAGCAGTTACCTGGAAAATAATGGTGAAGGTGTGCAGAAAATACAGAGGAAGTGATAAAAACAAAAACGACGAGTGTTTCTGCCCGGCTTCGCATCCGTCTGCCGGATGCCGGACTTCAGGGCCGATGTCGAATTTATTTATGACGCACTTTTAAAAACAACTGAGGATGCAAACATGCAGTTCGGCAACCAGCGATCATAAAACGACCAACAACAATTACAAGGAATCGCACAAAAACAAAAGGGGCAGTATTGTGTGAAATTGACTTTTTTTGAATTTTACATCATGTTGTAATGTCATAGACCCATCAGAAACATACTTGTATTGTTGCCTTGAATCATTTATGGATGTTTGAGAAATCTTTTTATCTCCATGATAAGCATTCAGCGGTATAAACGCCAAGGTGGGCCCAGCCCCGCCCACTAGAGCGAAACTCCTCAGAGCTGCAGTCTCCAGGTTTACGAGCTTCCGCCTCAGAGAGCCGCCCTTCCCCACAACTCCCCCACTCAGCTCCTTCAGACTAGCCAGCAGCAATTAGCAAACACCTAGTGGAACATCAGCTGAGCTACTGCTCAGTGAAACGCAGGTAAAAACATTGATAAAGGGTTAATGGAGGAGCCATATTGTAATAACTTCCTCAAGGCGGAGTTTCAGAAAGAGCAGGAGCTTCTTAAAGAGACAGAAGTCCAATTTCAAGGCGTTACATTTTTAGGTAAAAATCGCATTTGATATATGTGGTATCTTTTTAACAACTTAAGTTCAAATAGTGTCTTGATTGCGTTATAAATTAGCAATATGTGTCTGGAAAACACAAAATACAGATCATAACTGTTTTGTCAGACCTAATATAAGAAGGAAGAGAAATCTGGCTGAAGAATCTGGCCAGCATAGGATGATCCATGTGTTGCTGTGGACGGTGATGTGTTGGGTTGGGAATAGTTAATGCAAGGGAAGTCAGGCTGGGAGGTGGGAAACTTCAAGGTAGGACTGTTATGTTTTACAGCGCAATGTTTCTCTTTTGTGCTAAAATAATAAAAAATTTTGTTAAAAAGTAAAAACAAACAAAAAAAAACAACAAAAAAACAAAACAAAAGAAGGCCGGTTATTCCATAGACGAGAAACCATGACAGAAAAAAGTGCAGTCGCCTTTTCCTCTTGTGTCCGGATCATGGAACATGAAGTAGATCCTGATTGTTTGACTTCACTAATGAATGTCGGTGCAAGAGATGCTGCAAATAAGGTGAGGCTAAGCCATCTCCAGTTCTCAAAACTGGAGACCTGGCAACAGTATTCAAAAATCAACTCAAAAGCATACCGGACGGCCAACACCTGGCAGACTGAAGACAAACACATTAAAGGGAAATAAACCGTCTGTCACTCCTGTGGGAGACCAAATAAAGCTGGTCCTCGTCTCGGTGCGTATGCATCGTGTGCCGCGAGACACTGAATTATTCACCGGCTCAAACCCCTGACACCGCCACCCCGGCGTTTGGAGAGAGAGAGGGAGAGAGAGAGAGCGAGAGCGAGCGCCTCGGGCGAAGCAAACCCCCATCTGAACAAATGTTCTCTCACCGTTCGCTCGCACAGATGTTCCCGGCGAGAAGAGAGGAGAATAATACAGGGAGTTGTGTGAAACCTTCATGTAAACAGAATCCCAAAAACCGCTACGTGTCTTCGGAGTGTTTTCCACCTGATCGTGAAGGCTTCATCAGCTTCCTCTGCTACTTTAATATCATTTCAGCTTATGCAATTTATTCATCTGCTTCTTTTTTTTTTTTTTTTTTTTTTCTCTCCCGCTCCCTGGACTCCCGAGGCCGGCACGAGCCAGAAACACATAAAATGGGAGGATTGAGGAGGGGGAGAACAAAACGAAGGGTGGGGAGGAAAAGAGGCATCCAATAGGGGGTTTGGAGAGTGTGCGTGTGTGCGTGTGTGTGTGGAGGATGGGGGGGGGGACTTCATGATTCTCTTCCAGGCCTTTGATGTGCCGGGAGACGGAGGAGAGGAGAATGGAAGAGAGGAAGGAGAGGCGCCGCACTGTGGGCTTGGTGTGTGATGAAGAGCTGAGATGGTTTCATTTCTTGGCTGTATGCATGCGTGCGTGTGTGCGTGTGTGTGTGTGTGTGTGTGTGTGTGTGTGGTTTGCTCTCCTAGTAAATTGGCTTCGGCGATTAAAAGCCAGTGAGGCGATCAGGAGTGAAGTGGAAGTAAAGGTACCCAAAGATAGGGCAGCAGATTCTCCCTCTCTCTCACCTTTGTTACCCTCAGAAGCGTTTCTTCTCCTAACTTGTGGGGCTGTAAGCACCAGACTCGTCCTGACGGGAGTCTCACTGCCAACGGTAGGCTTAGAAACGGAGCACTGGTCGGTGCTAGCTATCGCTAAAACCAACATAAACCCGTGTTCCTTCAAATCAAGTGTATAAGAACCAGCTGTTTAGATTCAAGAACGCTGGTCGACAACCCAAAAAACTATCTGGGGTTTTTCAACAGTTTCAGGGTCACGTTGTTGTGCTGAATCCAACAATCACGTTGGTTTTGCTCAATCAGATCAACGTTCTGAACTATGGAGCAACATGAGCATCAAAATGCAGAATTTGTTCTCACATCCGGATCAGTTTCCTGAGAATCTGTGATCAGGAGAGATTCAATTCACATGCATTTACCCTCGGTTTATTATACAAATTACAGACATACAAGTTTTTTTTTCCTCCTGAAACCTTTTTTGGATGGGAAATATTAATATTAATGGAAATTAATTCAGTTGAAAAAACATAGACAACTTGAAAAAGTAGATTTTTTTTTTTGTAACTCAGTGGAATAACATTGACCGTCACGATTGACGTCGATGTTATTCCACTGATGTTGATTTTGATGATGGCACTCGTCAGAAATGTAATGCTAGTCACTGGCTTCTCACTTGTGGACAATATGTTAGTAATACGTCTTTGTATTTTTGTGACGTGTGCTGCATCAATACACTTCACTGATTGATCAACACAACCAGCTTGAGCTCAATGACTAAACACAACTTTGGAAAAACATCCTGTTGTTTTTTTTTTGTTTTTTTTTTGCAGAAAATCAGAACGAATACTTTTTTTTTTTTTGCTAAATGAAGCAAAATAAAGAAAAAAGTGTCTAATTCATAACTTTTCATTGAACCTTCATGTGGGAGCGCTGACCTTTTCAGAAAACTTCTAAAATCTATAGCACACTAATTGTGAGAATGCCAAGCAAATCAATCCAGAAGGAAATGCTGTGACTGGCTGCAGTTATGGAACATTTGCAAATAAGACAAAAAAAGAACAAAAAAAAGAACAAAAAAAGAAGAAGAAGAAAAAAAAAAGCTAGACAGTGAAATCAGAGCGAGACAACTTTAGGGAAAAAAACTCCAAAAAAAAAAAAACATCCTGGTTTCAGCACCAAGGCCAGCTCCCCTCAGCCTAAAGCTTCCAGACTCGCACCGTAGAGCCAAACAGAAGTCAGGATTGGGTTTAAACGCTGGACACGTCCCATAGAGCTGGAGCCATTCGCTTTGGAACAGACAGCTCACCAGAAGGAAGAACATGGGGTTCTGTCACAGGGACAGGCGACACAGCTCTTCCATTAGGTGAAGCAGCATGGCGTCAAATGTGAGAGATAGATCTCCGTCTCTTTGTCGGGACTCTGCGAAGGCAAGGAACTGGATTTGGAGCAAAATTAATGATGGGACGTCAGCTACGATGGCATGTAAATGTTCCGTTGTTGGAATCCGTCAACAGGGAATGAGGACATTTCCCACTTCAGAAGTAGTTTTTAAGAAAACGTGGGCAAGAGGCAGGCAGTTAAGGAAAGATAAAGAAAGAAGAACTTCCGCCTCACAGAGCAGTCTCCTCAGCCACACTCAGCCCCTTCAGACTAGCCAGCAGCAATTAGCAAAAACCTGGTGGAACTGCTCAGCTCATTATGGCGCTGCTGTTTTGAACAGCATTTCACTGTTCAGTGAAATGCTGGAAAAAAAACTTGTCAAAGAGTTAATAGAGGAGCCATGTTGTGATGATGTCACGAGGCTGGAGCTTTAGAAAGACCAGGAGTTTTTTAAAGCAGGCAGAGGTCCAATTACTTGGTACGAAATTACAAAGTAAAATTTCTTTGAAGTCATATTTGATATGTAGCATTTTTATAATGACTGAAAGTAAGGTAGTTACTTGATTATGCGTTAAAATTGTCTGGAAAATTTATAATACCGCCCCTTTAAGACGCCCCTGGAACTCATCCAAAGTATGAGCAGGTCTAATGTGAACGGGGAAACTATTCCGAAGATTGTAACGTGTGGCTTCAACAGGATACGTGTTCAAGAAGAGTACAAACATTCAGGAGGCGCTATAAAACCAAATACTTTTGAATCACCTTGTTGAGACACAAAACGCGGGTCCAAAAGTTGTTCCAGAGTGAAGTTCGAGCCGGTTCACTCCTGCGGCACAGCCAGCAGATGTTGTCCGTATTTTAAATACTCATGCTGCTGTTCTGATCCACGCCGGTTGCCGATTATAGCACACACCCTGCCCTCATTTCTCTTTGTCTCCAGACCTCTGGCCGTATGACCACCAGCTGCTTGCTGGTCTCCCACACCATTCTCCTCCTACAGCCCATCTGTTTGTAATTCTTCCTACTTCGTCTTATCCCACACTGAAACGCGCATAGACAAAGACAAAGCGCACATGCTCGCGCCTCTTTTGGGACTTTTCATTAAATATAGCAGTGACAGTTTATGACAAGCCCTCCCAGGTTTTTAATTTGGCGCCGGTGTCCGCCCACCTCATCAGAGAGCTGGTCTAAAACCTGTCGCAGCCAACTGTCGAGGGATGACAAGGTAATTAATAGTGTTTCACTACAATGCAGCCGATGCTTTAGGTAGCCCGGCGAGCAGGGGGACGAGCAGCAAACACAGGTAAGGAAGGATGGATGAAGAAGAGATTGGAGGGGAGGAGCAAAGAAGGAAACGTTGACGGATGAGCTTTGGAGAAAAAGGAACGGAAATAGATGGGCAAACCAGATGGCCTCGCTCTCGTCAGCGAGCACGGGATGCAGCCGATGCAAAAGCAAACACTCGCCCGCGCGCGCACAGGAGGCTGGGGCTTTACTTCTTCCCAAAGTTTGAGGCTGATCCGACAGCGTTCGGTGATTGAAGCGCTGCCTAAAGATGAGGGGTGGCGGCTGACATTTTATGAAGCCATTAATCAGCAGAGCAAGCATCCTCAGAAATATTTAGTATCAGTAATGCAGACCAAGTTTCATCCATCTCTGATGGAGCATCAGGTCATGATGTATGGGGAGGCAGAGAAGTGGTGGTAGAGGGGAGGGTTATTTATGCACATGCTGCACGGTGGGTCGATCAATGGCACTAAAGGGCTGTCTTCAAGTTTTTTGTTTGATTGATCGCCGGTGTCGGTCGTAAAGCTCGGCTGCGCCGGATGAAATGGATGCAGAACTGAACGGCCGGGTCTGTTGGGTTGGGAGCCTTCAACAAGAAATTTCAAAGAAAGTGGAGAGGGAGAAAATGTGCAGAAAGACGTTCGGAGGAAATAACAAAAAGTTGGACGGAGAAAAGTCCCAGAATTGAAAGCGAAGCCATCTCATTGCCGCGGCGTAATGGAAAGCTTTCAAATGATAGCCTTAAAGGCCCATAAGTATTACAGTGTTGAGAAACCTGATACAGGAGCATTATAGTGATATTATTGCTTTTCCCAGAAATGACTAGAGGGGTTGATTTACACACTTCCCCCTTTTTTTTGTACAACCCAACGCAGTTGTATGATTTGATTTCTCCGCCGTTCTTTCGTATTGTCGAATCGGAACGTCATGTCCCAGTCGGACATGCAACCTCCGTTCTTGTCTTTTTTTTTTTTTTTTTTTTAAGCTTTCAAGAGAAAGCAAAAATACTGCAGAATAAGTCGCAGCTGAAAGAGATGAAGTTAATCACAAACATCTCTCAAAGAAATGCAGATCGTCCGGCGCTCGCAGCAGCATGCACAATCTTCTCATCGTGTGTCGCGCCATTATCATCCGGTATCGATTCCCGTAAGAGAGACATTTGAATTCCAGACAGGATGGATGCGACAGCTCCTTCTCTCCCTCTCCCTCTCTCTTTCTGACGTGGCGCTGCTGTTTTGGCCGATCCCGGCGGCGGGTGTGACGTTGTCAGTCATCTCACGTTGGCGGATGTCCACGAGATGCCGGAGTGCCTCGGTGAAACGCTGCGGTAAACAGCAAACGGACTGAATTTGAATTCGCCCGGTCACACTCTCGAGCGCACGCGGCTGTACGCCGACACGCGGATTGGAAAGAGAAGCCGGAATTGAAACCACAACTGTCAGATCGCGAGACTCTTCCGTTCCGAGTTCAACGTCGCATTCCCAAAGCAACTGAAGGAATGAGTGAAGACAAACAGGGACCCGTTCCATGGTTTCCATGTCAACAGAATTTTTCAGTTTGAATTCTCAAGAGCTCTCAGTCATATCTGTCCATTTCCTGTACTGCGGTCCTTTCAAGATCGTAGGAGAGCTGGTGTCTTTCTCCTGCGGTCATTGAGCGGAGGGATACGTTGATAGGTTAGGATAGGTCAAGCCACAAACATCCATCCACCATCCACACACACGCACACGCACGCACACGCACACACACACACATACACACACACAAGGGCAATTTGGTGAGACCAGTTTACCGTAACAGACATGTGTTGGACTGTATTAGGAAACAATACAGTCTAACACAACAAAGAGAACATGTAAACTCCACTGTAATTGAACTCTCGTCCATTTGTCCAAAAATTCCGGTTCACTTAGGGAGGCGTGAATGCGTAATCAAACTCTGATGCGGACCAAAAGAGCGAACTCTGGTCTGCTTACAGACATAAAATCTTGTCCAACTGAAGTGCACTCTGGTGCATTTCAAACGTGTATGTGAATGACAAGCAGGCCAGAGAGCGCAAGAGCTCTGGTCCCTGCATTGACTACAGTGCAGGGAATTCTGGGTAAATACAACCAAAACAAATGCTTATGCTTCGCACTCACTGGAGAAACTTGCAGTCTTTTGAAAAAAAAAAAAAAAGACAAAACAGAAATCCTACAAATGTTCAAATCTGACGCCGTTCCATTTTCATTCATATTTCATGAAGAAGGAAGTTGCGCTCAGTCTTGTCTTCTGATGTTTTTGTGTTGTTTCCTTCAGTGGTTCTTGGCACAGTGCCACCTCAGGAGAGAGGAGGTTAAACAGGTTCCTCAACGTTTTTGGTTTGTGTGACACAAAGCAGAAACAAACTGAAACAGCTGAAAATGTAGCAAATGTTGCAATTTTGGCGACAGGTGAAATCAAGTCTGTTAGACAATAATTTATGGAAATGTATATTTCTATGCTTATCCTGACATAGATAGCACATTGAACAATCTCCCTGCTATTTTACAATAAGTAGGGATCTTGCTACTTACATCTAAGCTTATACTTCATGTTTGTAAGGTCTTGTGGAAACACTGCCAGTGACGCATGCCTTTGAAATTCCAGTTTTAATCTCAAGTCAAGAGCAGAAATGGAGATTCTCTTCACCCACACTGTTTGCTCTCGGTTCTCCCTCTGATCTGAACGCAATCCCATGTAATAAGATTTAATCGTAACTCTTTTCTCAATCACTGTGATCTCGTCTAGGCACCGTCATTAAGCCGCCACAATCTCAGTTTTCTCCCGTCTCTTGTACGCTTTCAATTTTCCTTCGCGCCCCCTTTCTTTTGGCTGTCTCTGAGAAGTGCATTAGCATTGACAATGCTATTACTATGCTCAAGTACTCTTTATTTGTCCTCACCCTCTCGCCTTTCCATCACTGTCCGTCATCTATAACCAGCCTCAAAGCTAATAACTGCCAGCTATTGTGAGCTGATCGCGCTCTGCCGAGGGGTCAAGTCTGTTGCTTGTAGGGGTCGGATTTTATTTCCTGTTGCGCGACACGAGGACGCAACGCTCTGGGTTCTAACCAGACCTGTTGGCGTCGGGGACGCTTTTTCGGGCACGTTCGAAATCGAAACCGGCATCGCCACCGGTGACATTTTTGCACTTGACTGGTAGAAAAGGCTGCTCATGGAAACCGATGGCGAGTGACGTCGTCCGTCATAAAAATCAAACAGCTGTGGCAGCCTGCGGCGAGGCAAACCCTCGCACGAAACGGAAATATAGATAGCAGCATCTTCTTTGCATCAAAGGGCGAGCGGCGCCGAGATTCTCATTACGGCTCGCCTTCCGTTTTAGTGCTTTCATCCCAAGGCCATCCACCTCTCGAACACAGATAAAAAGAGATCCCCCCCCCCCGCCCCTCCGTCCCCCACCCAACTCCCATCACCAAAATACCCCCTTTAAAGAAACTACTAAAGGATCCACGTTCACAGAGAGCGCTAGGAATGTGAAGAGTGTGAAGATCCTCTCAAATAATTAAGGAGCGGGGCGTGCATTACAGATAATGAGTTTCTAGCATCACTGGCTACACAGTATTCCCCCATCTTATCACCTGCTGCTGTCACTCACTAATGAAGTTGCTATTTCCAATTACTGCTCCCAATTAGGAATCATTATTAGGCTTGGGTTGTTATTGTGGCTGCTTTGGAGGCGGAAAGGAGAAAGCAAAAAGAGCTGTAAACCAGAGTAAATCACTATAAAATCGATGAAGAGGATTGAGGAATTTTTATATCCATGGGGAAAACACCCCCCCCCCCCAAAAAAAAACTCCAGTGACAGTAACACGTAGCTGTGGTATGTGCAATATTGTTCGTATTATATGAGGAATATTAATTTTCTTAGAGTGTTTTCACACCTCATAGTCTGGTAACATTTGTTCAGATTTTCAGCTGGTGGTGTTCACTTTCACGCTGCACTGTTGAGCTAACCAAACTGTCCCCCACAAGATGGTTTCATCTTCAAGACATGACTGCAATCTGCTTAACTCACTGAATTACGAAGCAAGGAAAGGTGGCACGCATCTAGCCACAGGATGTAAGCAACTGGCCTTTATAAATAAAAATAAAATAAAGAGACGCCAGACACAATGCGACCACGTCAAGCTCGGTGGCAAAACCATGATGTTGACATTTATGGTGCAGAAAAGTGAATCGAGCTTGAGAGATTGCCTCTTGAGATGGAGACACGGAGCAGACCTTCTTTGCTAAATGCCACATCATTTTTTTTGCCACAGGACACTCGTAAGTCACGCATGGTTTTAGTAGGCAGGCATTTCAATGATGCACGGCGGCTTTCGGCGACCCAGGGAATGATGAAAGCCTCGCTGAAAAGCCTGCTTTTATTACGTACCTCAACATTTACTTGATTGGCTGATGGCCCGCACGTTTAAAACGGTGCAGAAGATGGGTAGGTATGAAGCTTTATGGCAGAAATAAAAAATAAAAAAAATCTTAAAATTGCAAAGATGATATGAAAAAACAACGTTTCGAGCGATAACATTTTGAAAAAATAAATAAATAAAATAAATGGTGTAAGATCTCCTCCAGCAGATTGTGAGTTGTGTTTAAACATCCTCCAACCCCCGGGAGGATTAATTAGTTGGATAAAACATCAGAATGCATCACCTGGGTCAATATCCTCTCAGAGTGTCATTTTCTGCAGAAACACAGGGCCAGACACTGTTAGTCTGTTGTTTTCTCGTGTTGCTATTCGTCTAACTGGCTTCTCTGGCTTAGTCAAGGTCAAAAGAAAAGTTATAAAACAGTTCCACTGTAAATCAGCGGAAGGATTATCAGAAAACAGAACAAAGACGGAGAAAGCCGCAGCTCGTGTTGGTGTGCTGCGGTAATGTTTGCCATTTATCATTCAGACATTATCAAACTGTTTGCCACTTTAAAGCAGGGTCACATTTGGACCTTAGACAAATAAAAAAACAAGCGGGAGTATGACTTAAATGTATAGATTGTGATGCATAAACCAGATTCGCTCGGGGTCAGTGGTGACGATTAAAAAAAAACAAAAAAAAACAACAACAAGAAAACAAAAAAAAGGGCTATAGTGCAGGTGAGAAATCAAAAATAATTGGAATTTCTCCATAAATCTCAGTGACAGCAGAGGACAGGTGAACCAGTTAAGAAACGGTAGCAGGGAGCTGCAGCCAGTGTTAAATTAAAGCCTCTGAGGGAGAAAAAAAACCACCGGTGAGGAATTTACATAATCTGTTTGTAACGACAGTGGGAAAAAGGACGAGCAGAAAGTTGAGCCAGCGAGGTTGGTAAACTTCGGCTGGGAGGCAGACGCTCCCCGACTTTCTGCTTTACGGCTCCAGATGAAACGAGAGGTTTCGACGCCGAACTCGGCTTTGCTTCTCTTCCTCCCCGTTCCGTCGTCGGGGGAGCGTTGGTGTCAGCGGGAATTCGCAAAACTGCCAAGTGGAATTTCCTCAAAGCTGCTGCGGAGGAGGAGAGTGGGCAGGAAGGAAAACAATCGCAATTTCATGCGCATCGGGATCATTTCAAAGGCTTTCCTTGCTGTCCATGGACGGGATGCCGCATGGCGCGCTACAACGCGGCTGCTGCAAACGAGAAACGACTGGGAGCTGGGAAGAAGAACAGAGGAGAGGATCTCCGTCGAACTGCGTGTCTAATTCAGCTGACACCACCGTGCGTGCTCCTACGGCTGCTACCAGGTTCAATTGGGTCAGGACTGACAGTCGGTGCCGAAGACGTGGAAAACAGCGTAGGAGTCGCGAGGCAAGCGAGGCAGAGCTTCGAAAGGGTTAACATCTGTTCCTGTGTTTAAAAAAAAAAAAAAAAAGACAAAAGGGAGGAAGGAGAGAGGAAGGAGGAACAAGGCTGTGAGACTGGTGATGCATGAGTGCCTATTTCTGTTTTCAGCGCTTCCACCTCCCCTGGAGGCTGAGGTGGAGGATACACAGTGGGCTGTGCACTCAAGGAAAAAAATAAAAAATAAAAAAAAATAAAAAATAAATAAACCAAGGAGGCAGCAGTATGGAGAGTGAAACCAATTATACAGGGCCATTACATTTATTATTTCACTCAATTTATTTACAAATACTAAAAAGTGCCTCAGGACAGATTGCTGAATTGGACTTTGAGGAGGTCGTTATGGGAGCTCCGGGGAGGCTGGTCGCTTTTCAGAAGAACACGACCCCGTTTATGGCCCGGACTCTTTTTGATGCGCCGAGAAGAATAAGCGATGTCCTACGAAGGCCTTAAAGGTTTGCGAAAGAACTTTAGGAAGGAGGGGGGACAAAAGGACAAAACGAAACAAACTAGCACCAGGAAGACCACAAAACACAGCAGGCGTGTCAGGGAGGAAGTTGTGGAGAAGTTTAAAGCAGCGTGTGAAGAAATGCCCAAGGTGAGTCTAGGAATCGATCAATTCGTATTCTCGGTCTAACGCATAGTGATGCAGCAGTAGGGGAACGTCTTCATCCCCAGTCTGGCTTAGTGGCCAAAAGAAATAAATCTTAACCACCTCAGGTAAAATAACTCTTCTTCCTTGTTTCTTGACAGTTGTGGAAAATGAAGGAATTTCTCATGAGAAATGTGGGAAATTGGAACGCATAACTATGAAATCTCGAGCCCAAGTGTGTACGGAGCCCGCACGGTACACAGGACACACACAGTACGCCAGAGTGTGTGGAAGCCTGTGGCGCTGCTCTCCACAAATGGGCTCTTTATGGAAAAAAAATAAATACATTAATCGTTCATAGAAAGTCGTACAACATTGAATTTGTAGTTTAGCTGGAAACATGACTCATATTCATGGGCTCCAGTCCGAGTTCAAGCCAAAATCCATTCAAAGATCTCTGTTTATAATTTCCCTCCATCCCATATGACAGTGCTTGAGCTACTTTTTAAAATGTATAGATTTCAGTGTCTCAGGTTGGTAGAAATATATCATATATCCCAAAAATTCACAGCTGTTATTGGAGCAAAATGTTGCTTTATGAAACTTTTGACTCCGATAGTTTAAATACAAATGCATGTACCTCTGAGTGTTTCGCAAGTAAAAACTTTCAAAAATGTTTCATTACTCTATTGAAAACACAAAAAATGTTCAATCTCCATGACAACGGGTTTTTTTTTGGACGTCTGCACTAAAACTGCATCACAGTCTGAGTAAATTTTTCAAACAATAATAAATAAATAAATAAATAAATAAATGACCTGCATTAATCTAAAAAGAGGTTTTTTTTTTTCTCTGCATTTTCCCCACACATTTTTTGACAAGTTGATCTAAAATATGAATACAGGCACTGAACAGGAACAGGCCCCCCCAAACCCCCCATGCATCCTCAAGCCAAACTTTACATTGATGCTGACTTTCAAAATCCCTCTAGCACATAAAGCATATGCTCAGCAGGGCAAATAAACACCGTCTCAGCACTGGCACTTAATCTGCAACACTCTATTTACTCCAAAGAGAAAACATTTAAACAATAAGACAGCGATTACTCTGATCTAATTTAATAAGACCCGACTAATCGGTTGTCCCCAACGTATTGCACTTGAACGTGTTTAGAAAAGAAGAAGAAGAAAAAAAACAAAAAAAACAAAGGACGTGTGAGTCTGAACGACAGCCGTTGCCTCCAAGGATGACTGCTTTGGTGATTTCACCAACGGGCCAAACTCGGTGACCTGCTGGTGAAATTGCCTCGCACCTGTACAGCAACCCGCGACGAGGCGGCGTCAATTGAACGCGCGGTCGGCTTTGCCTCGGGGGAGCAAAGCGCCCTTGAGAACACAGAGGGACGTGACCTTTTTAACCGCGCTGCAAAGCCAAGAAGACGCGACACCAACTCATTAAAACACAGCCTGTGCTTTTCACGAGCTGCGGATGGACTCCAGCAATCGAAAGACACCAAATGTAATTCATCTGCTGTGGTGAAGACCACAAGTGCTCAGTTTAAGTTTAAAAGAAAAGAACAACAACATGGTTCCACCAGGACAGTGGTGGTCACGTTAAGGGATATTTCTGGTCCCTTTGTACCAAATGAACCTCATAGCCTAGTTGAGTGTTTTCACTGACTATGCCTGTCCCGTTAAAACCATGTCATCAAACCGATTTGCTGAACGCGAGAAAGTCTCTTTCTTTTTCTCGTGGTGCAACCGAATCCTTTTGGCTCCGTCCACTAATCCCTCCCAAATGTATGTGCTTCAGTTAGGAGACGCCGAAAAAACTGGTCAATACTGTTGATGAGTGTGGCTGACAGAACATGGCTCTGGTAGCCGGTGAAATCGCCGCTAACTCGGTGCTTTTGATTGGTGTCCGCTGATGAGAACACTTGTGGAAGAAGTGGCTTTCCTCGGGTTCTGCCTCGTCAATATCTATTCCGAGTGGGTCAACGACTGCACTCAGCCCATAAATTATACTTTTGGATTAGAATACAAAGCGCATCGTCTGCTGGCCTATAGAGCGGGGAGATAAACACATACAAGCATCAATACTCGATGGGCCTGTGGGAAGTTGTATTTTTCTACACCAGTGGTTACAAATTTCTCTTTGCCAAGTTCTGGGAAAAAGCATGGCTGCTGAATTTGTGCACCATTGATTTGACCTCTCTGTGCTCGTCACGCCGACTTGCTTTCTGCTTTCAGTCTCATTTGTGTTTCTCGTTTTCTTTTGGGGATAGATGCTAACCGGGTGTCAGGAGCTAAGGCCTCATGTCTCTAATTAATGCTGGGTTTGACAGCTACCTGTTCCTATAATTGGAAACAATAAGACATCGGTTCAAACTGAACTTTCCTGAAAACACCTTTATTAACCAGATGGGTAATTATCTCAGACAGCTGAAAACTCATTATCCAAGTTTTGGCTTTGTCACTATCGCCCCGTTTACACAGGCCAGCACAGTTGTAATCACTGAACCCTACATATATATATTAAAAAAAACTCTCCCGATGAATGCAGAATTCGGAATTGTGGCCGTAAAAAGACGTTTTACATGCAACAATTTGTACAACTAGACAAATTAAAACCACGTCTGGGGATGCTGTGGACATTGTGTCACGTTGTGAAGTCTCCACGAGGAGACAAATGCATAAAAATAAAGAGATGAACAAAAACCAAGATCTGACAGGTTTAACACAGGACATGGAAACTGGACGAGCAAGGAAACAGGAGAAGAAAGGAACGAACCATCTCATCCAGGCGCCAAAACGCTAAAATGAAAAACAAGGTTTTGCGTTTCCGTAGAGCAAATTTATTTTCAAGATGTCAAATTGTACATTTATGTGGTCAATGGAAACGTAGCTACTGAAAATGCAAAGATAACTAGATTGTTCCCAAACAAAAAAAACTGGATAATAAACTGAAATCCACAAAGCAATGAACCAATGAGGCCGGACCTCGCCACTGCCAAGAAAACAGACCAGCGAGCAATGGAAAGGCCTAAAAGGCTAGAATAAAGATCTCAAAACACAAAAGAAAACTGAAACGCTGAACATAAGCGGCTGTATGCGTGTGCGCTCTGATCCTAACAGAAGCAGCAGCTGAGGTCTCCTGGTAGCTGCAAAGCGCCGGTCTCCTCCGTCGCATGACACAAACGGGCCGCGCCGCGCCGCCTGCCACGTTCGCTGTCGACACCCAACTACAACAAATCTGTCTGCGCTTTGAATGTATTTATTTAGTGCCGCAGAAAAAAACCCCCACGCTGATATCATCTGTGAGCCTCCCCCCCCTGGCCGCGCCTCCCAGTACACACCATAAACAACTTCTCCTCTAATCTCCAGGTGGAAGACACATTTGAAGTATGCTTTTCTCCTCCTTATCATTTCTGGAACAACACTCACATCCGTTATCAAACCTATATTCTTTCCGTTTAATCCTACGGCCCTGCTGCTCAGGCGACCACTGCCTGGTGGCTCCACATAAGCCCTCCGTCTAAACACCCCCATCTGAATCACTGCAAAGACATACGATTACACTTGGCTTCGCTTTGCTTTTGCAAGGCTGGGTTAATGAAAGTAAATCCCTTCAGGAAGTTTGAAGCAGACTAAAGAAGGATGATGTATGTATTAGGTAAAGTTAGATGTGCCACCTAAGACCCAAAGCCAATCACAGCAGAGCGGGGAGCGGTTGTGCAGCTCTACGGCCAGCCAGAACCAGAGGGAGAGTCTAAATCATTCATCACGCTGCTTCCAGGTGAAGTCAGTGGAAGGAGTGGGTCCTTTTGGTCAGTGTGTTGCGTTTAGCTAAATAATTGATGAGTTCAATCAGGGGCTGACACAGCCTTGGTCAACAAAACTGACACATGCTATATAGGAGTAGCTATAGGATGAAAGCAATGAGAATGAGAGCTGATCCACGAGGGGGGCAAAAAAAAAAAAAGAACAACAACAAAAAAAAAAACCCATTAAAACATCTTCTGTGTCGGCAAGCTCAGAAATGTAGCTGAACGCCGCAGCAATCCCTCCCCGTTTTGTAAATTAATTTCCCCCTTTTTATACCTTTGCGCTTCCTGACATTTGAGGATCTACGGAGGCGATGCATGGCCAAAGGGCAGAACATGCCTCTCTCCGTTTTCTTCTTGTGCCTGTTCTGAATCACACAAATATGTGCTCTCATGCATTAAATATTAAAGTCAAGGCTTCCTTTTACCTTAAGCACAGCAACATGGATTCATTTGCGTGCTCCCTCCTGTCCATTAGCTTCATCACAAGAGTACGTCCGCCTGACGCAATGAAAAACCTACCACAACCAGAGACCTACACCCTCTTGTGAATTTTATCGATTGCCTCGTAATGGCTTGGTGTTGCACTCTGTGATTGTTCAGTTCTACGCATTAAGATCACCTGTGGGCTTCACTCACGCAAACTCACGTAAAGAAAGTCTTTCTCAAGCAGGAGAGGTGAAATACTGACGGGAACAGGCGCGTACAGCGTTGCTAGACATCTGTAGGGTCCCAATCTGTCAGCCCTTTTTCGCTCACGCAGAATTGACAGAGAGAAGGAACTGAGTTTGCAAAGACTAGTCAGCCAATAGGAGAAGACGGTTATGCCAAAGAAACTGCCAGAGATGACTGCCGTTGTGCTGAGCGTTGACAAGGATGGACTAATCCAGCCAAATCCCCGCGGAGAACCTACAATAAAAAGTATTAACTGTTGCTGAAAGCCGAACTGGACCAGATGAGTTCAGTGCATTTGACAAATACCTATTAAATGTCATTAGGTAACATTAAGGCAAGGCACATGTCTGACAGAAAGCGGTAAAGTAGTGTCATTGATTGCATAAATTTGGACCGACTAGAAGTTATTCTATCACTCAACATGTCGGGTGTGCTTTGGCAGCATGACAATGTAACGAACTGCCTTTTTTAAAATGGATTTTACAGGCTGAGTCAACGTGAACAAAGTGATAGTTCAGAAATGGCTTAGGTGCCCAATTACTATCAATGACAGGCAATTCTGCCTGAAGCTGCCAGCTATTAGCAAGCCATCAACTTCTGTTGGCAAGGCTATTTCTAAATAAAATCCCCCACAATAGGAAAAGAGTAAATGTAGTGACCTCGGAACACTTAATTATGGAATCATAAGGCAGGTCGGCGGGCAGCTCTGACTAAGTCCTAATTGGCGATCTGATTATGTATGAGGACGGCAGTTAAGTCGGAACGGCGGCACAGTGGGGGAAAATCAAAGCCAGGCCTGTCACTCATGCAGAATCGCTTAAGACCGAATTAATTTACATCCTCAAAAATCATCGGGTCACAGGTGGGCAATGTTCCACGCATTTCTATTCGCCAAATAGCGTCGAAAAATATCTTGAAGAGCCATTTCGTCTTTTTTTTTTTTCTGTGTCTCGCTGCGAACGTGTAAGGAACGAAAACCAGCAGCAGAGAAAGAATTCACTGTTCCGACTGCTTTACAGCGCTCCAAAAGAAGCATTAAAAGAGGAACGAGAGAGAATCGTTTCAATAACAACAAGTGCAACAATGCAGCTGCGAAATAATGTGGTACTGCACAGTTTCACAAAAGGTCCCAGCATTTTCAATGAGGCGGTAAGAAAAGACACAAAGCAGTCAGATCCAACGGGTGTGAAAGTGAGAAATGATTAGCTGGCTTTAGAGAACACTACCTGATAAGTGTCTGTTTTCATATCCCAACAAAGCCAAAAGATTTCTTTTTTTTTTTTTTTTTTTTTTTTTTAATACTCGAGGAATTCAAAAAATTTTGACAGAAGAAACGAGAAGCTCTAAACTTTTGGGTTAATGCAGATGGTACCGTCCACAGCAAGACTGCATCTTAACTCAATTCACCTTTACTCTCCTGGATATCTGCATGACTCCCAATGACAAACAAAAGTCTGCTGGAACACACGGATTTCTGCTTATCATGCAAAACCACAGCATGGCGCATGCCGCTGATCTTGAGCTGAGCTTGGCTGTTTGTTTAGAAGTTGAAAAATTTGCCAGCGTGAGCATTACAACGTGAAGATAATTACCAATGACTTATGCACTTTTCTCTGAGAGCCACATAAAATCATAATTAATAGGCTAATATATGTGGCTGTGGTTTAAAAGTGCACTTGTTTGAGCGAGGATCATCGCTTGTCCTATGAGCCCCAAGCAACAAAAGTTCCAGCTGTTGAAAATGAAAAGGAAACAAACTTAAAGTGGACATTTTCCATTTGATGGAAATCCATCATGACAGCTGTTTGTAAATTTCTACGTTCTCGTTCCACGTCCACAAGTAGTTCTGTGATTCTGGCGACCCGTCCGGGGTGAACCCCGCCTCCCGCCCAGTTCCTCCATCACCTTACATGCACATGTGGGTATAGACCATGGGCAGAGGGATAGACAGGTCGGTGATATTCCAGTACAGGTGCAGACAGAGATATTATTATCCCCTTTATGGAAAACATACAAATCTAATGAAGTATACTGTTCTTAATGGCCGAAAAGATACTCCTCTCTCGGAAGGCAGAGTGATTAGATTTCTTTTCCTCTGCTCTTGACAGGAGTAGAGTTAGTACAGGCTCGTAAGATTAGACTCATAAGTCTGTCTGCCTGGCGAACATTGTTGATGGTAGTCATGATCCTAGAGTTAGAATCTTTTCTTTAGCTGTAAAGACAAGGACTATTTCCTTGCTTTCCTTGCTCAAACTCTAAAGCTCTCGAAGCAGCACAGGATTCTCGGAGCTGTCCAGAGTTACCGCTCAATTCAGCTCGTTTAGTTTTTATGTCCTCTGCTTGCCAGCAATTTCCTCTTTAGCAAACAAATGACACTTCATGCCTGTTACGCCCATCTTTTGTGGAGTAACTATTGCTGGTACCCAACGCACCGCTCAAAGACATTACACTCGCAGCAATGAACAATGATAAAATGACACTGCGTGAGTATCAAGGAAGAGAGGAAAGCATCGCTCAAGATTCCAAATCCCACTTGAATAGGACTTGACATGCAGTCACCGAACGTAAAGGAAGGCAGACGTACCATCCTCGAGTTTCGTAGTGATGGCTTGCTGTGCAGACACCAATCAGGGCGTACAATCCGCGAGGGTCTCGCGAACACAGCGCAAGCATGGCATCTGAGTGTGAAGGACTGACAGCCTATCGACACTTTAATCCACCGGGGAGTTGTCCTTATACACCTAACTGCCCGACTGATGGAAGAAACGGGGCCGACGAGCAAACTGGGGTTGATGCCACGTGAACGGCGACGAAATGTCAGCTCCGATCAAATGGGAACGACAGCCCTCAGGTGTTTCTTTTTCGCACAGCTTTTGTTTTTTCTTTTTTTTCTTTTTTGTTTTTTTTGTTTTTTTCCGAAACAACGCAGCGAGCTGACTCCCGGCCAGCTTCGCAAAAGCTGCCTCCGTTTGCCTCAGGTTTTCATAGTGCTTTACTTTTATCCTGTACTTTGCTACAGGGCAGCTCTACTGCAGACACTGAATAATCTGTGAAGTGCCACTTGGCAGCCTGAAACTAACTGGCCACTCAATGGTAGCCACTTAACCGTTGCTCTTGACTGAGGGCAGCGGTTCTAAAAGGGTACATTTCCTAAATAAATAAAAACAATGTTTAGATTGTGATTTCACAATGTTTCAGAAGCCAGGCCTTATCAAACACGAAGCGTTACGCTATTGTTCCTAAGAGTCCCGGACGTACGAGAATACCCAGCGACGAACATGAATAAACATGACTGAAATACTATTTCCATTATTAATTTAACTGAGAAGATTATATTAGTCGCAGGCGGTAGGGGAACAGCTTGTTTATCAAGTACCACGCTGCGTTTCAATTAGCCTAAACAGTCCAGCCTACCAAGAGATACACCGCATTAAGCCACAGGGGTGAGTACTCCACATTCGTCTAAATGTGATAAGTCTGAGTAAAGCTCAGAATTACAAAAAAAAACCTATAAAGGAGCCCATTATTCTGAGGGCGGGGTGGGGACTTGTGCTGAATAATAGAGCAGTAAGAGGGGGCATTGCACCTTTCTGTCAGACAATCATTTCGTGATCAAATCGAGGAGAAACGTTAAACTGGGCCAGCGCGAAGGAAATGTCAAATGTCTCGCTTTTCCCCAGCGCTAGAACATGCACACTGAAAGCACGTGGCCAGGTGGTCTATTTCTAAATCAGCGGTCCCTGCTTTGGAGCCAATCCTCTCCCCCCCAGCGCACCCTCCCCAACCCAGCCCAGCCTCCGCTCTCCTTCTGACTGCAGGTAAGTTCAGACAAGCAGTGAGGCTTCAGATCCTCTAACACTCCTCGGGAAGGTTGACGATGACAGTCAGGTGTCCAAACGGTTCGCACTCTGCTCAGTGTCTCTCGAGACATGCCAACTGTACCCGGGCGTCTCTGTACTGAGCGGTGGAGATCGATGCTTGGATGCCCGACAAATCGCCAGTGCTGCAGCTGCAGCACACACTGGTACTCGTCCTTGACTTTGGCTAAATCATTTGGTGCCATCCTTACAATATCAAATATGAGGCACGAAAACTCATCTGGAGTGAGGAATGAGATATTACGTCTCCCTATAAGATAATAATGTTTTCTCTTCCTGTGTGGACCCTGCTGAAGACATGTCAGTGAGTTCATTCAACAAAGCGGACTTGAAATGGGAAAGACCTAAACGGTAGGAACAGAACAGCAACAACAGTCTCTAAAGTGTACAGTAACAGCGAGGCCTGCCTTCGGTCATGACAAATTCTCTTCCTGCATCTTTCCAAACTCCTGGCATTTCGACGTCTCCACTTCGACTGCACTTCTCCCGAGAGCAAACTGGCGAACATGCGTAGGAGGTGCAGGTTGGCCACTAGCGCATAGATGGCACTTTAAATTAAATTAGCTGCATTGCGTTGTAATAAAACTGTCCAGTCTGTTGGATTTATTGTTCTCGCGTAATGACATTGCGTGCACGGACCTTAAAGGATAGGTCTGTTTTTTTTGTTTTGTTTTTTTTGCGGAGGGAGAGGCAGTAAATATGGATTAAAGTGTGAGGTGTTGTGACTAATCCTCACAGCTGAGTGAATCCACAGGAACGTGGATCATTCCCAAAAAAAACAACAACAACAACAACAACAACAAAAAACAGAACAGACAGATATCCATGTTGTGACCTTGAATTTTTTAACAGTATTTCAGAGGAAAACTGCAGTGTATTTCTACGTGGAACAATATGTGCTAACGTTGGTTAGAGTGCACTCCGAGGTCAGAACTTTTTTTTTTTTTTTTTTTTTTCTTTCTTCTTTTTGTAGCCATCTATATTTCACACTCTGGAAATAGAAGCGCGGATTTCCAGGGTCGTGGCAGGGACAACAGGGCAGAAGAAATTAGTGCAGAAAGAATAGAGGGAGTCAAGTGGAAAGCAGCTGCGAACCAGCAGCCCTGCCCTCGTACATCATCGCACAGATTTCTGGCCTGACCTACCTTGCTACCTGTCACTACGCAGGCCTTTGAGGTTGGCTTCACTTCCATTTTGTTTTATCTGCTTTCCCCATCTGAAAAGCTGCCAGTGCAGGATTAACTGTCCCTCATCTACCTTTCCTTGCACCCTTCATCACTTTGAGTCCTACCCCGCTCACGCCTCGCGACGATCCTCACTTATCACGCTACCTCTGCGCTGTTTTCGTCAGGCGTGTTTGAAAAGGGTGGTTTGCGGGTTGTGAAGTCAGGGTGAAGTTCCGTTGCAAACATGAAAGCAGTTAGTTTCCCTTTGCTGCAGCGCTAGAGGCTCACGCTAACATCCACACCAAAGTACACCTCTACTGAAACCAATTTCAATCTCAAATACAATAAAGTTATGCTGGCAAAGGCTGTTTTATAAACCTATCATCATGTATTCAATAGGGAGTCAGTTACATTATATATATATATGGAAAAGGAGACATGTCACCCATAATCTGCATGTGTACAGTTTGACCCCCTCTAAAAAAGCTTACAACTGCATGTTTTAACACTTCAAACACCAAATATACCTTAAATTACCCACCTAAACCAAAATGCCTGTTAAGGCACTGATAAAAACAATATCCAAAGATTGACAATAAAACACAAAGACATGCAAAGTACACAGATACACATGGAAACACTCTGAACTGCAGAAGTTCACATCTCGTGGGGACATGGCCTCAAAAAGGGAGTTACAGCCAATCAGCAACAAGGAAGATTATTGCTGTTCCTTCATTGGCTGCTTTGCAAACGCCACACAATTGTGTGCGAAGCCGAGTTGCTCCAGCTTCCCAGGCTGCATTTTCCTTCTCGAGATATGTGTATCGGCCAAATTTCCACAAATAATTTGGAGTTACGTTCCACAGAACGGGAGCTAGCTAAAAGAAAATTAGGCCAGCATGCAGTTCATCAAAACAGAATTTCACTAACCAGAAGCGCTTTACATCCTCCACTGTCAGCAAGCTGAAGCCCCACCTCTACCTCCATTTCCTGTGTGAATAACTGGAATGTGATGATTTTAAACTCCAGATCTACCTTAGATGAATTATCAACTGCTTAAGCCTTTCAACAGAACTTCACTTTAAAACAGGTGAACTATGCCTTTAAGTCAAGCGTTGTGACCACAATGCCCAGGACCTAACAAAGGAACTAACATCACTCGTTTTGTACAAGAGGAATCCTTCAGGTCCCCACAAGACCCCACAGCGACGGCAGCTACCTCGACTTTTTATATATATATATATATATATATATATATATATATATATGTATAAAGTCAAAAACGTACAAAGAGCTGATTACAGATGCCATTGGGAGAATCGATTCCCATTTTGACAGGAAACATTTGTCTTTGTGCTCCAGTGGCTTGTGGAGATTTGACAGGAAAGTTTAGCATCAAAGAGTAAAGCCTGTGAGCCGAGGGGAGTCGGGGAGGCGGCGGTGGAGGAACGAGGTACAGAGACACGGAAAGAATGAGGGTAGGACACCAGAGCATATGTAGGTGTATTTGTGCAACAGAGGTAAGAAAACGATCGAAGGTCGCCTCCTCTCTTTTCATTGATTATTTGAGAACCACAAGGCGCTGAGGGCCCTCAGGCAAAGCAGTGGACTGGTGGGAAGATTCAAAGGTAGAGTAGCTGAGTGAGTTTATTAGTAAAGGATTCATGGGGGAGGGGGAACCTTTTACTCTTCTGACATTTAACGTGACTTTACTGCTTTATAGAAAGGCCAATACTGAAATTCAGCTTGGCAGAAACAGTCTGCCCTCCGTAGTGTTTTTTTTTTTTTTTTGTGCTATTTTTAACATTAAATGTCAATTGTTTGCGCAAAATAAACTAATCAGGCTGTCACTAAACAATTTGCCTTCTAGAGAACGACCTTGGGTTTTTCAGTTTCTTTTGACAGGATCGACTGTACATTTGTTTAGGAACTGCAAACGTATAGTTCAAACGACAACAGTGAAATCCAAAGATAAATCCCACCTCTATACGTCACAAGTGCAGCGTCAGAAAACCCTGCTTCTGCGCTTTGTTTTGAGGGTTGAGTTTGTGAAACTTGGTTTCTTTAAAAAAAAACTTACTCGCCTACGTCAAGTAAAAACTCGTTGTCAAGTAACTTGACAAAAAAAATCAAAGAAGTTGCTTGGAAAAAAAAAAAGTACTCTTCCAGCAGTTGTTACTTGTTACAAGTAGTAGCTCGTTCTAACAATTAACGATTATTTGTTGTTGAACAACAGAGGGGAAATTATGACTTCTCGGTACGAAACAATAAAGAGGAAATTGCAGTAGCTTATGTTCCGGCTATCACTGAACATGCTAACTAGCAATAGCATGTTCATGTTAGGTAATGAAATTGGTATTGCTAATAAGCATTAGTATGTACACACACTAGTAAACCAATGTGTATCTACACAAATAAAAAAGCACCCCAAAATATACAACCTACATCTGATCCTGCTACATGAAATGCTGGCCTTAAGTTGGTAAACTTTGATTTCTATGCCCATACGTCTGTGTGTGTGTGCGTGTGTGTGTGTGTGTGTGAGACTCAGTATGTGCAGAGATGAGAACAACAAGACTAAATTGACTGCGTCTGCCTTGGGTAATAACTTATGTGTGGAGCATGGGGCCGTGGGATGGTGAGTTTCAACCCGACGAAAGCGCAAACAAATGAACAGCAATATCATGGGCATACTCCATTATAATGTATGTTATTAGTCTGCAGTGCATTCTGGCAAATCCAATATTCCGGCAATAAAGCGCTGGAAGTGACTCGAGCTGCTGAATCTAAGAAATGGATTTGTTGGGCGCTTTTTTCATTTGCTGTTGTTTGTCATGGCTTTACATGTAAAGAGCAATTTACTATTTAGCATAGAGAGTTTGCAAAGATGTGAGTTGCTCTAAAATGAATTTGGAATGAGAGTGTGACAAAAAAAAGTGAATAAAACCAGTCTTTTACTCTGGTGGTCTTGCTTCATGATGTTCACATGATCCAAATCATCAACCTGGTGCTGACAATTGGTCGAAATGCAACAATCCAGTGGTAATATTAGCCAACAAATAAATATATATGAACACACACACACACACAATATTTTCATCATCATATATATTTTTTGCATTGTATGGCAATATGGTATGTTGTAGCTCAGTTCGATATTACTTCATCTTCCACTATCTTTAAAACAGACAGCAACAGCTTCATGTTGTTGCACTTTATGTGATAAAACTATGTCGATACCAAATACATACTTTTCCTCAATGTGTGCATGAGATTTAACAACATCACATTTGATGAACGGAGGCATTAAGGGCTCGAAGCCAACAGAGCCTCAAGACGGTTCTTGAGGCTCGGCTTTGTCTGGGACGTTCCTTGGTCTTCGTGATTCTGATTGTTCACTGATTTTCTCTGATGCCTTCAGGGAACAACTGGATTGATCTGGTGATGAGCTCGCACGTGTGTCATAGCAGAAAACAAAACTGCACATTTTCTTACAAAAAAAAAAACAATCCAACGACCTCGGTGGTTGGTGCGCGACTAAAACATTCTTTCATCCGCGTGACCATCGAGGCAGATCGGGGGACTTCAGAAAACCGGTAAATAAACGAGACAAACCTAAAGACTGAGTTGGTTCTGAAAAGCCGCCATCTGAAAGCGACGCCATATCGGCCGCGTCCCGCAGTGGAAACGTGTCGGACAGTGGATTCCTTCGACATCCTCCTCGGAGAGCCGACATTTCATTTATTTGCTTGACTGACGAAGCTAAGCTCCCCTGACAGCAATAACTCCTGTCCTCTTCCCGAATCAAACATTTTATTTTATTTTATTTTATTTTATTTTTTTTTGCTGCACTTAATATACTCGAAGAAAACCACTAGAGGCACAACACACACCTCTACAGTATCCAATCAGGAAGGTATTCTTCTAGAAATGGAGGAATACATAAAAAGAGCCAAAGCAAACTTTACTTTTTGTTGGGCTTTTTTTTTTTTTTTGCCAAGCTGCGACATATTTGCATTTGCTCCTTCTCTTGCCCACACAAGACTGTCATGTTACATCCTTGGATTCCATGACAGCACCTACGGTCTGCGACTGCACGTGTGTGAAAGCACCTGAAATCCATTTGGGTATTGACTTTTCTTTTTTTTTTTTTTTTTTCCCAGTCTTGTGCTCACATTGACCTCCATTTTAGTGGAGTGTTTTGGGGAAAGCAGGTCCAGAGGGAGGGAAACAAAGCAGAGGGGGACTAGGCAGGAATATAAAGAAGGAGGGGACAGCGCGTGTCAGAGTGCAGGGTTTCGGAGGTCGAGTCGGACTCAGAGTTCACCGCCTCTCTTCATTCAGGGTTAATTAAAAAGATGAGGGCAGGATGAAGAACTCGGCAGCGACGGAGGAGAGCAAGATGCAAAATGCTAATGAGCTGTGGAGATATTTCAGCTGGTGAAGCCATTTAAATTAGTGGGGGGCAGAGATGAGCTTCCAGTGGGCTGAAGGGATCATGTAAATGCTTCTTTTTTTTTTTTTTTTCCCCCGCCCCAAAGCAGCAGATTTCTTTATTATTATCTTTTTTTTTTTTTTTTCTCTTTTTAGGTAAGTATTCAGCTAGCAGTATTTTGGTCATTTCCATACAGAAAAAGAAGACGGTGACCGCATTTGCATAATAGGCTGCTGAATAATGCTTTAAAAATAATTCATGCGACGGCTTTTGTGCGCTGCAGTCTTTTTTTTTTTTTTTTTTTTTTTTAATAACATTTTATTAAACTGGAATGAAGCCAACATTAGCTCTTGACTGGGAAAAGGCAGGAAGCCAAAGCTCACATAAACAGCTCCGGAGGAGCCGCGCCCGGCGGAGAAAATCTGAACGTGTCACACGGAGAAGTTAAACAGGATCTGGCAAAAAGGTTTACTGGAGCATTAAAGCGAAACAGGAGAGAAAAGGAGATAGAGGGGGCGGGGCTGTGAAGGGCGCCCTTACCGATGCAATCCGAGCCATATGCACATATGATATGTTCCAAAAAAAAGAAAAGAAAAAATTCAATCTATGCCTGTGTAATCATCCAGCATGCCCAGCTGGGAATCCTCGAGACCCTGGCTGTCAAAACCAATCTGGCCCGCAACAACATCTGCAGGTCCACTTCGTGTCACGGCGACACTAAGCCCATCCTGACCCGATGCGCCCAACCCACAGCGGGGCCTGCACTATTACTTTTCCTCCGTCGCTCCCATCCCTTCCTCATTTCCTGCCCCAGCAGGTGCTCGCCAACATGGCTGAACGGGCAGGCGGCGCAGTCTGACAACAAGCAGCCATTTGGAAGAGAGGAGAGAGGAGAGGGCGGACGACGCGGCAGTAGACAGGGCAGGTTAAATATCAGCCCGAGATTGATGGACGATAAAAGGGCAAACTAATATTCCTATCAGATGTTCTGATGCTTTCAGCATGCAGAGTGCCTTCGGTCCGCTCCTTAGCTGACGGATGAAATCTAGAACTGTTGTCCAATCTTTTTTCTGTATTCCTTTCAGAAATAAACAGAGTCGTCAGATTTCTCCTTCAACCCGTGTGGTATCGGGTTTTGTATCAGGCCAAAGTTAAATATTATCTACAGGTGAGGAGGAATCTCAGGTCATTTATTTTTACCTTTCTCTAATGTAAAAAACAACAACAAACAAACAAAAAAAACAAACTTATTTCACAGATGTCTTTTAATTCAAACTTTCAATAAAAATCACTACACACACACACACACGCGCACACACACGCACACACACACACGCTCAAGGCCATCTGAGCATCAAAGTTCAGAGCAAAATGCAAAGTCTAAGAGTGTATCAAGACGGTCAAGTAATTATCAGCTGAATGAATCAAAAAATAGTTTTGCAGTTTATAACCTTTGGACATATCTCAAGCATCCATCATGCAGAGGAGAGTGACAGTTTGATCAGTCCAAAACAGCTTTTGTACAGAGTATAATGTTATAATATTATGAGAATGCGCTTTTACAAGGATTTTACTTTTGCGCGGTTTCACCTCCCTGGAATAGACAGATGTTACGTCTTCCATGCTTCTGAGCGCAGCTCTCCTTCTGGGTGCAGGAGGTTAATGTCTTCCAGCTCCATTTGTTAAAACTGCAGGGTGCGTTAAGTCCATATCACAATTGTCCTAGAGACTAGAATTAAAGGCTCCATTTCACATTCCCACAATCTTAGACTTTCCAGCAACACAAGTACGGACGAGTAGAGTTTATTTTATTTGGGCACTTCAGAGGTTCGTCTTATTGAATTCAAAAAACGGCCGAAGACAGCACGTGTCCACCGTGATAAACTTGCCAGCATATTGGATGAAAAACCTTCTGATGACAGGATGCGTGACAGAATGGAGAAAGAAAATGCAGAACTCCGCCAGATTGCAGAAAGTCTCAGTAGAAAGATCGAGCGCTCCAAGTCTAGCGGAAGTGCTTGCAGGCGGCCAGACCTGAGAGCAAAATGTGATGTGCTGGCAAGTGAAAACGATGCACTCCAGACACACCTCGTGCCTCTTCATGCAGCACATGAGGAGACAGAGCATGGACACGCAGACATGAGAGACGCAGTGCATTGTTTGGAAATGGTCTGACAGTCTCTGAGAAAACGACTCCAGGAGCTTCGGATGGACTTGAGAAAGGCACGGCTGACTATGGATCGGGGCGATCCGGAGAGCTGGACAGTCTTTGTGATGAACTAGACCATCTCCGAAGCCAGCATGAGAGAGATGGATCCAGAACCGAGGCAGGCAGAACTTGGTTTCGAGGACTGAAAATGCTCTGATTAGGGAAAGGTTGGGGGAACCAGAAGAGGAGGAGAACAACAGACCAAGGCTCAGCAGGAGGGTTGGTACAGCTTTCCAGACAATGTACCAAAAGGTAACACTCATATACTGGGTGCCATAGTGGGCTTTCTAATTCCTCTAGTTGCTCTGGTAAAACTGGTGCCTTGCTGTCACTGGTTCTTCTGGTTCAACTGGTTGAAGCTGAAGTGAATGGCGGGTCACCGTGGCTAGCAGTAACAGTTTAAACGGTGATGAATATTTGACAGAGTGCTAGCTAATGTTAAGACAGCAAGATAACGGCAGGTAACCATGGCAACTGGAGACAATTTAACGGCACGCCACAGTGTCAGTAAAGAAATATTCCTTCTGATTTGAGCAACTTCTACTTGGAAAAACGGGAAGATCGGGAAAAGCTCTTCACGTTCCACAAAAGACCTCCATCTGTTGGTGAAGATGGTTAAAGAACCTCTATAGGGTGCATACAACAGTACACACCAGAGCTCGCGCTAGCCAACAGATTAATAATTATTGTTACTGTTCAGAAAACATGATTTCTTCTGCTTTTTTGGAATACCACTTATCCTATACTATTTAACAAGAATTGTGCAGTTGCTACAGTTTTCAGAAAAGTGAACATTTTTTTTTTTTTGCTGGTGAACATAATATAGATCAGACATTCAGCACATGAGTAAAAATCAAGATTTATACTTTGTGGCAGTTGGGATAAAAACGCTCACCTCTTCACACCAATTTAATCATCACACTGCACGGTAGATATCCGAGTAAGTTTCGTGTTGTTTTGGTTGCAGAAGCCTATGCATGTGTGAGATGACGTTCATGTCATCTCAGAATGTTTGACGTTCAGAATGTTTCGTCCAAAATCGTGGTCAAAGTATGTACGCTACTCTTTAAGATGCCCTGAGAGGCAAAAGCAGAAAACGGTTTGTTCAGCCACGTCATAGAATCACAAAGCAGATACACACGATTAGCCACGAAACAAAGTCACATAAGAGTTGAGGGAACAAACATATGAGGACTGAATATAAAAAAACATCAATAAATCTTACACAGTGGAGCTGAAAAGTGGAACATTTGGCAGCGGGAAACTGCGATAGGAGGTAATCCTACAGCGGCTCACCAGAGAACGCTCACAATAGCAGAGATGGGAAGAGCAAATATTAGAAAGATCTGGCGAAAGCCAAAAGAAATACATAATCTAAGGTGGTCTAAAGGTCAAGCATGTTTTTTTTTGTAATACCGCTCTATCTAAATCGATTGTCCTGCTGACAGGAAAGTGTTTTATTGAAAGTATAGTTCAATATACATTATGGCTGAAATAAGATGCCACAACACGAGGTCTTACAACAGCACAATCCTAGCAATAAAATGCCGTTTACCTCCAGCTGGTGTCAATATGTGATTATGGCGTTTTGATACATGTTGTTATAGCGTCCAGATATGAAGACCTGTACAGTAACTGCTTTTTATATTTACACCCTATATCTGTGTTTAAAACTCTTTGATGAAAGAAAGAAAGAAAGAAAGGAAGAAAGAAAGAAAGTGGTTACTGAATGATGTAGAGTGAAATAAAAACATTAGCTGCTAACAATGCTAGGTTGGTTTCCGTGGCATTACGGAAGCACATAATAGTTTCACTGTTGAAATGAGGAAACAAATTGAGGAACGATTCATCTCCATAAAGTGTTAAAATATGTTCGTCTGACAGATTATGACTTCTGTCAGAGTTTGACTCGTCATCGTCCCTGAATTTCTTCTGAACCACAGTCTAACAGGGCATTTTTTGGTTCGAAAGCAATATCAATATCGCCATAACAGGTTTTAAATTTCGATAAAATGAGAACATTTTTCTTGTTTTAATGAGATTCTGCTTCTGATTTATTGGTTTCTTGCTCTTTCAGTTAAAGAAATTCACATTAAGTGGCCCTTTCATAGTTATTAATAAGACCACACTCCAGATTAAATACTAAATTACTTGCAGCTCCAACCAAGAGTCTTAAAACAGTCATTCATCTTGTGAAAACATGCACACTACTCAAAACTAAGCAAGAACATTATGCAAGTATTACAGATGTAAAAAAAAAAAAAAAAAATTATTTATGACTGATTAAAGCTTTATTGTGTTTGTGAAAACAATAGACCCTAAACAATAGACCCTAAATTTGTTTAGCTGGATGCGGTTTACTGTAAGATAAACAAAAGAAAAGTTATGAAGCTCTTAAATCGTGTAGCAGAGAAACAAGTAAAGGAGGCCACAGATTCCGACGGGGTTCATCGGTGTGAGAATGCATCCATATTTATTTATGTCGTCAGCCCGGCGGTCTGGACATCTAGCCAAACGTCTGCTGTAAATCAAAAAGAAGGAAGAACTCGACGCCGACTCAGTCACCGCTTATCAAAACGAGAATAACCGCCGAGAAACATTCGGGGCGCAATGGGGACGGAAAGATCGAGTGGAATAAAGTGTCAGCTCCTCATCGCATAGTATGGATTTCTGCAAGCATGTACCATCATACAAATTCGTTCATTCATCATTCACAGGCCATTATACTTACAAACTAAAAAAAAAAAACAGACTGAATAGTATTGGCCTGCGGGTCCTTGATTGTATTGATATAAGCTTTCATTGGTAATGATAGGACAAGGTCTAATGGCTAATTAGCTGCTACTGAGCTCAGAGAATAACCTTTGATGCCGTACTGTTGTTGCCTGTCACTCATAGATCCATACAATTATAATGCCTTCTATCTGTTTGTCATGAACTTTTTCTTTATTTACTGATATCGCTTCATTATTTTTGTCTGTCTTTAAGCCTGAGGGCACGTCAAATTATACAATTCACTGAAATGATTGATGTCAGATTAACAATTTACTCTTTGGACACTCCGCTTGCTTTAACAGTGAAAAGCGTGGCGTGAACTATGAAGGTGAGCTTTACTTTGTGCAGAAAATTTCAAACTGACCAGCAACAAACAAATATTCGCTGCCCAGTGGTCATCATAGTCTTTACAAGAATATCCGACAGGAATAGTAAACCCTACGACTCCAATCGGCATGCCGATTTCTGCCGCCGCAAAGCTTCAACGTGTGCTTTCATAAATTGTGATTGTGTTCACGAATAGAATCAGCTCTGAAATTATTGGAGTTTTGTTTTTTTTCCAACAAGTTATACTGAGTGCAGCTCTCCTTAGCTGTGCTGCTCTGTAATCTTCTGTGAAGTGACAAAACTTTAGGACAAAAAGTGATTTTATCTAGAAAAGAAAACCTAAAAGATCACGTTGAGTTGTTAATGCACCCTGTACTGAACCTGCTGCTGGCAGGGCATTGGAGAAGAAGAACAAGGCTTCACCTGAACACATTCTGTCACTTCTGACTTTTTTATCTGACCTTCAGAAAGATTAGCATAGCTGAGTATTTCATATTTCAACAAGCCAGTTCAAAGTGCTTTACATCATAAAAACATCCTACAGTCAAACAATTACGAAACAAGCAATGGGCATTACATTTTGTCATATACACAAATATGTTGATCAATTCTCTGGTTCCTGCTAATCAAAGGAAACTTAAGCCTCAATTTAAAATAATTCAGTTTTTTGGCTGTTTTGCAATTTTCCAGAAGTTTGTTTCAGATTAGTGGTACATAGAAGCTGAATGCTGATCTCCATGTTTGGTTCTGAATCTCTGGAAACAGAGCAGACCAGAACCAGAAGACCTGACTGGTCTGGAAGGTCGATACAACAAAGTATTAGTCTTTGTTCTTCAGGTGATAGAAGGCTGATTTTCAAACTGTCTTTATGTGACTCTGAAGATTCAGGTCTGAGTCCATCACTGGCGATTTCAAGTTTCTGTTTGTAAAATCAGTTGTTCCTTTATATCTCCAAATATCACTTCTGTTTCTGTTCAGCTGGGCAATGTTCATGCACCTCCACATACATAGAATTTAATTATAGGATTTCTTACAATTGAAAAACTAATGTGGGAGTGAAATGCATTTAGTTCTTATGGATTAAACACATCCACAGTTCTTTTGGAACAGTTTTTGAATCGTATTTTTGCTCTCTCACATTTTAAATTTATTGGAAATTCAGCCAAATCAGAATTTAGTATATGGAAGCCAGTAAAACAAGACATAATTGAACACGTTAAGATCTATGTGATCATAAGATTAATGTAGGAATTAATGACGGAGGTCATAATTTCATTACAAAAAAACAAAAAACAAAAGAGGACTACCAGTGGAGAACTTTATCCCATGTGAACTGATTTAGTTCTTGATGATGCTGGACTGATGCAAAGTTCCCAAAGCATGATAATTATATTCATTGGTCTCTCTAAATTGTCTTTATGTATGAGTGTGTATGCGTATTGGTGTTTGTGATGCACTGGCGACCCGCCATGTTGTACCCCGCCTCCCGCCTCATAACCGCTGAAAATAAGACGATGGACAGACGGATCCTAAACCGAACGCGTCTCTTCTGTAGAAACGCGACGTTCCGCTTATCGACCTCCGGTATCACATCCAGATGCATTCTGCTATTAACAATCTTCTCGAGGTGGCACCGCCAATCTTTCCTAGTATCAAATTCCCTATTTCCCTCTGCCGCTCTTCGCCACCTCAGTCTCGGTTGGTACCTTTGTGAAACGTATCCATATCCTTATTCCTGAATCCGTTAAGCACAGCTCGAGAAAGAGCGGCAACGTAGCGCCACCGCCGACACCGCGCGGAAGCGTTCACGCTGACAATGACAGTGAGGCTCAGATGGAAATGGATTTGCATGTAAATGTGATCACATGTACTTCTTAAATGAAAACGGTATTCCAAAAAAAACAAAAAGAAAAAAAAATCTTAAAATAATTTTTTCTTTCTTTTGTTGAGTAGAAAATGCCTATAGGCCTATCTCATTTTTTTTTTTTATTGCTAGTTGCCATGTTTGACTAAGTCAGAATCATCCAAATGGCTGAACAGGTAAGAGAAGCCTCAGTGCAAGAATTGCTTTTAACTGCGGCATTAGGCTGCAAACACATGCACACGGGACGGAAATCGCCCACACCACACGCCCCAAACCATTAGAGGCCCAGGGAACACTGAATCAAGCCATTTATTAAAAATATTGAGCTTTTTTTTTTTTTTTTTTTTTTTTTTTTTCTTCTATAAAACATTGACAAAGAGACCAATTACTGTAAATTCTATATGAAGAGGCTTGTCGGTGTATCTCGCCTCACAGTGATGGGAAATGCACTGATAGAACAAAAGCACGTAGCAGCGAGATAAGGGCAGCTTTGTGTGTATTTTCAATATTGACAGCTGTTCTCAATGGCGGCACCAAAAAAACGCTGATTCGAGTACGTTTGCAAGAAAACAAAAAGTTCATTCAAAATTGGCATTGGAGTTTGCTCGGAAAGGTACGACAAAGCATCCTGCTTGTCAGAGCCAGACCAAGGTTGTGCCGGGAGGAGTTTTATTTGGGGGCCATCTTCCAATTAACCTTATTTTGAATGAAAGATTTCATTTTCCTGGATGCTGATGCTTCTGCCGGGTAAAGAAAAGAGCAGACTTTCAACATCTACAGACAACAGACATTTCATCACAGTTAATGAAAACTGTTTCATTCGGTTCCATTGTATTTCCTTTGAGGCTTAACTAGCACGTTATTATTTTACCGTTCTTGTGACAAAGCAAGTGCTCTTAGGGTCTCCAGGCCACCAGGGGGCCACACATTGCAGTAATAGCGTGGGCTTTCTGTTCATAAAAAGACATTGTGATATTAGCAACATTGCGGTTACAGGGACAAATTATTGCTATAAAATGCATACAACCTCATGGGTGGAGCTCGTAGAGAATTAAGCTGTTTACAGAATAATGTCAGGACAGCAAAACACAAATGTTTTGTTGCCTCTTGTTTGCAATGGTAACAGCTTTTTGGCTCGACTAAAACCCAAAGGCTTCCCAAGGCACTCCAGAGTGAAACATTTTAGAAACACAACGCTAGTCACACCCGTGTAAACGCAAACCTGAGATGCTTGGAAATAACGCGTCGCTTACGTCTTGCAGCGATTGTGGAGCCAGGCTCGGTCTTCGCCTGCACAAAGCAGAACAACAATGGCGAACCTCAGTGTTCTCTCTTTTGTTGCTGCACCTCTGTAGATTATTTACTCTGGTCAGTTGTGGTAAAGTTAGAGTGCTAAACTGTGGTACATTTATGCCATTTGTGCTACAGGTGCAAGATTATATGCGCACCTCTGCACAAGTGAACGGTAACAAAAACACACCACCTGGATCAGAAAGTTCACAAAGACCCACCGCCTCCTGCAGGCCTGGCATACACACTACATTGTTTCCGGTGCTATTTGAGCTTTCACTTCCACAATTTTTTCCAGGAAGCCTTTTTTGGAAATATTGGTTGAACAGGGGCTCAGTCCTTTTTAGCTGTTTGCTACGACTGACTGACTGCAGTACATATTCAGACAATAATGTTAAAACACTAAATTAAGAAGATAACTAGCAGTTATGCTACATTTCCCATGTACTAACTGAAGATCGTGTCCACTGACTACTACATGAATCGCTGATGACACAGTCTAAAGTAAACACTTCACAAAAAACATGTTAACTGTCCAGATAAAGCGCTAAAACTAATATATGACTGCATTATATTTACTAGTCATCAGCCCAGTGGAAAAGCCTTGGCATTTGAAATGAATCCTTTTGGCTCTGCAGTATAATATGACTCAACAAATACACCCAGGAAAGGTGAAAAACAAAAAGCTACGTTATAAAAGATTTGAACAATTGACCGTTAGTCTGAATGAATGCAGTACTTCATTGTAAAGTGCATTTAGAGCCGTTCTAATGACGTGTAGGTTTGAACACTGAGGTCTAATACACACTAGACTGGAAACCCACACAGGAGACAACTTTTAAGACAAAGTTTGAATATTTCAACGGATCTGCTGCACTTATTCCTGGTTGAATACAAGCAGCCAAGATTCTCCACACACACGTTTTTCAAAGATCAAGGTTTGGCAAGAGCTTTCCAACACATGAGGGTAATTTTAAATTATCTGTTAAAAATGAAAGCAAAGAAAATCAGTGGTAGAAAAAAAAAGGAAAACCCCAAAAGGTGCTGCTTGATCTGAATCATTTCATTAGTGATGAGCATAAACAAACACAAACAGGACTCAATTAAAAAGTGAGAAAGATTTCTAGCATCTCAGCAGGCAGCACCGAATCAATGCAAAGTAAGAAACCAAAGCAGGCAGCGAACTAAAATGCTAGTTGCGCTAACTCTAAAGCATCGATCATAAACATTAGCTACGCAAATGCTAAAGTGCGACACCAACAGGGTATTTTGAGAATCTAATGCCAAAGTGCTAACTCTAAAAAACTTCAACAGTCGAGCACCAATTTAATTTTTTATTCAAATGTCCCATAATTCCCTTTTAATTAGTGTTTATGCTTATATCTAATTTTCTGCAGTGTTATTTTGTTGCTGTATGTGTCTCGTTTGCAGTAAAGTTAGCAAAGGAGAGAGTGTGAGTGGAGGAAACTGAACTGCTCTGTAAAACTAACGTCCGACTTCCTCAAGAGTTCTTCATCGGCCGACAAGCTTCAACTGAAAGGTCACAAAACTGTCAATTAAGTTAGCGCCCTAGAACTTACCCGGAAAAATGAATTTGGAGCATGTTCATCAGCGTCAGGAATACTTTATCGCACAGTCTCGGTCCTTCCTCGCGTCCTCTAATTTAATCCAGTGTTTGTGTAGCTGGAGGAAAAGCAATGATTCTTACCTTTAAACACTTTAGAGAGCAACTGAAACAACTTCCCCTGCACCGATAACTTCTTTCTACATCCTTTCTGTTGCATTCCCATGGCAATGCCTCTGTTTCCTCATAGAAGTTACATTCAAAGCTCTTCTTTGTTTTGAGACTCTTATCCTCTCTCTGTGTCTCAGAGTCTCTTGCCCTTTTCTTTATCTTTATTTTGCGGCTTCGACCCGTTCCTCCCTCATCCCCCAAAGCCCGAAAAGCAATATTTTAAGACAAATAAGGACAAATAAGTAACACGGTTTGCACAACAGAACATCTTCTTTTCGCAGAAAGAGGAGCGAGCCGAAAAAACAAACCGAAACGAAATAAAAAAAAAAAAAACTATACAAAGATTTCTGTTTAATTCAGCCTGTGATAGACACACTTTTTATTATTTGGCGCAAACAGTGATAATTGCTGTAATTGGTGCTTTATTCTCCCAGATCCACTCATATGAGGAAGAACTGCTGAACAACCCGTTGATCTTTTTAGGAGTCAGGTTTGGAAAATGAAAGGTTGTAATAGTTTTAGGTTTTTCCCCTGTAGTTTAGATTTATTTCACTGTGACTGTCTAATTCAGTTAGTTTTACGAACTTTTTAGAGTGCGTTTCTTTATTAGTTGTGCTAATATGTTTTTGTATTTTTTTATATTTTGGCTCATTTTTCAGGTGCAGAATTCAATAAGGTGAAAGTATTGTATTGTGCTTATGTACACATTGGCTGGGCAACAAATACTCAACAGAGGACACCATCTTCAGAAGTGTATTCAGTTATTGTTGAACAACGCACTGACTCTGGTGTTTTCTCCCAACTTCTGCTTTTTCCGTTGCCATTTTGCAGACTAGCATAATTTGCTGACAGCTGGGAAAAAAAATCCTTTTCACATCAGTTCGAAAGGCTAGCAAATAGATTCATAGATACAAAAACTAAGGGCATTGTATCTAATTTAGTTTTATATAGATAGCATATTTTTTTAAATTTATTTCAGTTAATGAAAATGTTTTCTCAGTTTCAGTTGTGGTTAGTTTTAGAAACCTCGATCGTACGTGAAAAATGCATTATTATTATTATTATTATTATTATTAATTATTATTATTATTATTCACACTGCTGAGAAATTTCTGTCTCACTCCACTGTAAAATGGAGACCCAGCTGCTGGGAGAGACGGCGCACTCCCCCACCTCACACACATCTGACGGGCTTCACGCTGCAGACGTCAGCACTGTGTCAGAAGGAGAGCGGCTTCCTGGAGCTAAGAGGATTGGGGGGCTAAAGACCAGCGACTGTGAAAGATACGCGGCCCCCTGATGAGGGCTTCAGAAGAAAAGAGAGGACTGAGTCTATGGAGAAGGGAACAACGAGACAGAACCTGAACTGGGCTTAAGAAGAGGGCTATCGCCCAAAGTCTCCTATGGAATGTCATCCACAGAGCTGGCAGAGTGAGAACTTATCAGCAGGCGAGGCCTTTGCCCTGATTCATTCGCAGAGAAGAGTTATCGACCATTCCAGCCAGTGTTGCCAGAGGATTCTCACCTCGCTTTCATCGCTTTAGGATTCCTAAATGGCTGCAGAGGAGGTGTTTTCTCATTCCGTCCTCCACGACACGGCGACACGTCGTTCATCTCTAGGTCTCACACCACGTTCCTCTGGTGAGCTCCAGTTCCAGGGAGTGGGGGGGTGGAAAAAATGGGCACGGCTCAGATTTCAAAGAAAAAAAAAGAAAAAACTGAGATAACGTCTTTCAAAAATGACGCCTGATGATGAGAGTCAGGTTTTAGTTCCTTTCAGGTGCGAAGTTTAAAGATGTCTGAGGGGTTGTGGCTGTTGGTCTGATCCCTGCTTGACTAGCTCTGAATTGCCGTTCGTGAACCTGCAGATGGGTGCTTAGCGCAGCCAAGCACTGAAAGCAGAAAAGAGACAAGGACAGATTTCTTTTTCCGAACCAGCCCTTCTTGCTACATGCCACTAACAAACTCATTGCTGCAAAAAAAAAAAAAAAAAAAAAAAATGGATCCAAACAAAACCTGAATTAAATTAATTAATTTCTAAATTAATAGGGGTTTCTCTGGAATTCTTGTTCTGATAAAACTAAATGTTGCCAGTAACTGGACAAAAGTTAAACATCACATTTCCAAACATGTGATGCCCTGGCTAAAATGATTCTGAATTAAAGTCTTCAACGTATCAGAGCTACTCCAACATGCTCTCGCCATGAGCAGCGCGATTCTATTCCGGTCCTCCAAATTTCTTCTGGGATCGAAAATTCTCTCATTCCAAGAACTCTTTCCGTCCAAATCGTTCCACGTACGGCATGTTCGCAGAAATCATTATCCACCACGATAAGATAAAACGCATGTACAAGACATTACGCCCAGATGTCTGTCTGCGGAACAGCATTAGACGTCTAATGTAGCTTTCTGCACCACGGATCAGCATTTTCCCCCATTTCCCCCCGTCAACTTGCCTCCACCATATGGTTATATCCATCAACTACCTAGCCATCAATCAGCCTCGCCGTTACTTTCTTCTCTGTCTGCTCGCTAGGCCGAGCTCATAAAACATCCAAGGCATTATTGTACATTAGACAATAAAGACGTACTGCAGGGAAAAATCCATTAGGTTCAACAGAGAGAGGTGGCATGAATAGAAATGTCTAAAATCCTGACTGAGGGTATCCATCTTGCTCTCTAGGGGAGACATGCAACAGTTGCGGCGCCGTTTTGTCTTTTAACACATGTTGCTGTGACGGTTGACATTCTCAAAGTCTACTTTCATGTGAAGGGGTGCAAATCTGTCCACGTACTAACAGGCTGTTCTAAAATGGGATTGAGTTTTACTTAGGAGCAACGGAGAATTCTCGGTGGAAGAATTCTTCTTTCATCCAACTGGGCACTGGACCAGAGCTTGGCACTTAAACTCATGGGATTTCCATGTCCGGGTCTATCAATGGCTCATGGCCCTCAGTGTGACGTAAGCAAGTTTAGGGTTTGAACTGTTGAAATTTCATTATCAGTAACACAAATCCAGTGTTGTTGCCTTGATTCTTTCATTTATGTCTGAGAAATCTTTTGATCTCCCGTGTCCACCATTCAGCTGAGCAGAACACCTGGTTGGACCTAGTACCACCTTCAAAGCTCTTCACCAGAGCTGCAGTTTCCACCTATCAGGACACCCGTCTGCTGCTGGTCAGCAGACTAGCCGGCAGCAATTAGCAAACACCTCCAGAGTTGTTTATTTTAACATAAACGATGCCGTGAAATGAAACCCTCAAGAGCGCCAGTTTCTAAGAGCATCACTCCAATAAATGTTCAAACCAAAGGTTATATGCTCTCATGCACCTTGACCTTTATATTCTGATTGATCTGGTTTAACCAGAAAATAGCTTTCCATCTTGAAACATCTTAACGGCTTAGAGTTTTAGAGAATTGATTCATCCTCTAAAGGACAAATATGTTCAGTTGGCTTCTAACTACAAGGAATTCAGATTAAAAAAAAAAAAAAAAAAATCCTTCTCCCACTATTTTTTAGACTTTGTCTCTGTTGTTTACCACACCATCTGAGGCACAGGTTCCCATAACAGGAGCAGTGATCAGTCGTGAGGGTCACAGTGCTCAGAAAGAGTCACTCGAAATCTGACAACCTTCGCATGGAGCCCAAATGACACCCTTACCCTGTGTTGACCTTCTTTTCTCCTACTTTTTAATCATTTTACTTCGCTTTCAGTTTTGAACCTCGTGGCCGCCCGTCAACTAATTGGCACACGATGTCCTTTCTGGCGATTCAGGCACACCTGAAATGTTGCGTTGCAGCGAAAAGTCATCAAATTCTACATTTGAACAACAATCGAAAAGCAAAAGATGAAAAGCACGCTGCTTTCAAAAGTATGCTCCTGATGTACCTCATTAGACGGCTATATTAGCACACAGAGAGCAGCCATGAGTGGTGCTTGGCAAGCCGAAGCACAGATAATGAGCAGTTTACTAAAACACTGAAGAAAAAGGTCGTTCTATTATTTGGACGTACTTACCGGCCTGGATCATCTATTAATTAAATGCAAAATGGATAAATTTGGATTTCGTTGGAATAAATGTGCAGCAGATGTCTGAACGGTTAGTGTGCGTTTCTGATGTCTGTGATTGCTATAACGAGCCAAAAATAAAGCTGACCTTCAAGCTTCTCTTCAAAACCTTCCTGGAATGCGGTAATCGACCTCGGCTCGGCGCAAAAACATTTGCTTATTCTGAAAGGTGGGAATTTTGAAAAAAAAACAAAACAAAACAACAAAAAAAAAAACGTGTTTTTTTTTTTGACAGCTTTCTCTGACACCTCTGACAGCTTGTAAAAATATATTTAACTTCGAGACTGTCAAAACGTTCAAGAGAAATCCTTCTGTCATGCTCCAAGATATAATTATGTATTAATCGCTTTTACATTTGTCGGGCAGCCAGTGGCAACTGTTGTTATGTGCAATCACGGCACTGAGCGAGGAAAGACATGCAGGTGAAACACTGCTGGTGGTTCCATGAGCAACAAAAATGATTGAGCTAGGCCATGCTTAAGGAAATTTTGATGGGCTCCAGGGCTACTAAATGCTAAAAAGTGAGAATGGATGTCTTAGTCTTCAAATATGCTTACTTCCAAAAACAGGTAAGCAACCAGAAGGAATGATTAGATTGTGGATTAAGTTGGCACATAATCTGCATGAGTCAATTTCTTAAGGATGTAATTACATAAATGGTTGCGTTCACAAAGTGACAGTTGTGACAGTTACCAGAAGTGTTTAGGGCACCACAGATGTTGTGAAGATTTATGTCACTCAAGACAAGCAACACCTAAATAGAATCATCGACCGTGTTGTACTGCATTGTCTTGAATGGTAAAATACATAAACTGGCATCAACACTCGTGTCTGGGTTGGTGCCACAGAGAGAGATCGTCTGATTCTGTTTAGAGAGGAATCGGACTCTGCTTCTCTAATGACTCAAAGCATCCTGTGTGAAGGAACAGTTGTCACCAGAAGTCGATCATTGCACTGCGTGTCAGATGGTCCATGTTGCACCTCACTGTCTTAAAGACCAACATGCATAGGCTGGCATTAACCCCAATGTTTGGGTTGGTGCCACAACCAGGAGACACTGACTGATGATGAATGGTATCCCTACTCTAGAGAGGAATCTGCTTCTGCTTTTCTAATGACTCATGGTGTCATGGGAGCCATAGCGTGCAACTAAAGGTTATTTCTTTTAGTGATTCAGAGGGCCAATGCAGCACAGCAGTATGTCAATGAGATTCTGCATCAGCATGTCTTACCCCTCCTGACACAGCACCCCGGTCTCTCAAGCAATGTGTTTTTAATGTGTCTATTAACTGCCTTCATCATTTTTTGAGCTCCTGCTGTGCTAAGACAGGTGACTCCAACTAAACACGTGTAGGACCAGCTGAAAGTGGAAGCTACGGTAAGGACACGAGAGGGAACCTGTTAATATTCAGCCAAACCGGTTTAAGATTACATTCTTATTCTTGTTTCTTTTGGTGTAGAGACTCAGAGAACGTTCCTGGACATTTGTAGTTAGGTCACAGTTTGTGTCGACTGATTATTATTATTTTTTTTTTTTGTGACGGTTTGTTTTCTGCAGTTAAATTTTTGTACAATTCACTTTTCATGCTACGGCTATGTGATTTTATTAATAATTCAGTGCAAGTCCACTTTAGCTGATGCACATCTACTTTATGTGAACTGTTAGTTTATACTAATTCTAAGCTAGCACTGGTTATGGTGGCAACATGTTGGAACGGTTCTGATTTCACTTATATTCATCATTTTTTTGTTGGAGGTTTTGCTGTTTTGGACAATTATTCCCTTCGGTTTTTAATACTGTGCATCGGAAGGCATTTCAGCTCTTCTTGTTTTACTTTTGGACAGTTGCTATGCTATGTAACCACGACAACAATAGATACGGGACCACATCCCTGACTCCAACGTCCTTCTGTCCTGCTCTTGAACTGTATGTTCACTTGAAGAGGACCGGCAAGAGCAAATGAGGTGGATTAGCAGGCCTGGTCAACAACTGATGGCGTCATCCAGGATATGCTCTCCTGTAAAATATCATCTATGCCTCTGGATATTGAGCTGTTCATAAAGCAACAGTGTCTTTGGTCAGACGATTCTTCAGATTCAAGACTACTGCCACAGGTCCTTCTTTCCTACAGCATCAACATAGAATCTTTGATGATATACTTCAAAAACATTTCATTTCCTGTTGGCAAAACAAAGTATCGCTGAACTGAATTGGAGTTGAATTGACTATGTGCTTGTGTGACAGTGTTTCTGTAAGATGTGAGGAGCCTGCCAGCCAGGAGACAACACGGCTGCAGGTTCGGCCCTCCCTTCTTGCGTGGTTACTCTCAGACGGAAAAAGGAAACGCAACCTAGATCGACCAGTGAACAAACAAATTGAACTAAAAGGTCACACGCCTTCACATGACCCCCCAGCACCCTTTCATCAGCCACCCCAGCAAGTTTAATCAACAAATTCGCTGAAAATCCCAAGAAAACCGACATTATGAAAAGATCACACTGTGAAGATACTTCTCCTTATCCACTCCTTGCTAATTGGATACCATCAATAGAATGGTGAATAAGTATAGTTCATTAGCTTATAGACCTGGACATCATTCTGTTGAGGTCTAGGTTATGTGACATATTGAGACTTTGACCCTTCTTTATGTTTATATGTGACATTTTAGGGAAACATTGAAAAGTGCTTTGATAATCCAGATAGTTGAGCTATTGCATCTTATGTAATAGCAGAGAATCATGTAACATTTAACTGGTTTGGGGTATCATTTCAAAGAGAGCACAAGACCAAAGAGCAGAAAAGGTGAAAGCAAAAGCTTCAACTGCACCAATGGCAATGAGGAAACCTCAGCATAAAGATAAAACAGAAGGGAAAGAAGGACAAAAAAGAACAAAAAAACGGATGAGGTGCCAGCAGAGAGAAAGTTAGAAGATAAATAATGTGGTTAAAAAAAAGAGAGAGAGAGAGAGAGGAATAGAAGACACACAGAGAGTGAATTTAAGTGCATCGGGGCATCTGGCAAAAAGGAGCGCGGCCTGAAAAACAGAAGCACAGAATAAAAATGAAAGAGGGAGGAAAGCAGATGTTTCCATCCACCGCCTCATCCTTTCTGCAGAGCCGCAAAGCCAGCAAGGCGAGAGAGAGAGAGAAAAAAAAAGAACATAAAAATGGAGGATTATGAAGGTAAAGTAGGGGCTGAAACTCCAAAATGATGATAAATGGAAAAGACAGAGCCTGAGTGAATGTCTGCGCCACATAATAAAGAAGTTATGAGATTGATTCTCGGGCTACGGAATCACAAAGCGCCGACGCCTGTCAGTGGATTCTTTTTGACAGTTGACATCAGAGAGAAACCTTTTTGATGCCAGTCTCTGCTTTTCTCTGAACCAACCAGCCGTGCCCTTGCAGTTAAAACATTAAATCGACCAGGTGAAAATGCTCGAATAGACTTACAAAACGTATCCCGTTGCTTACGTCACGTAGTTTTTTTTGTGGGCATGTTTTAGTTCCTTGTGATTAATCTTTAAAGTGTTATAATGCAAATAAGAGTTGTGTTCAGCAGGGGTTTAAACTAGGCCTGCACTAGCGGCGGTTCTGCAAGGCATGCCACCACTGGAACCGCCCCACTCTGCTCCAGCAAGGGCACTGTCCCTGGGGAGCCAATTAAGAGTGTCCACTGTACCGCTGACAGCTGCTGCAGCTGCAGCCCTGAACACCTCCCAGCCACACATCACTAATGGTGGAATACTGCAGAACTGGCAGGGGGGAGGTGGAGATGGAACAGAGGGCAGAAAGAATCGATGGAGACAGTGGTCAGCCTGAACGCATCAAGGCATTGTCGGGGAGCTGAGAGTATGTGGCAGTGTGACCCTCGGATAGTGTACTGTCAGACTTAGACTTCTCGGTCTTTGGTATAAAGGTGACTAAAAGAGAGGATCGCGTATGGTGCTGCAAAGTGTATGGGGAACTGATTTATGTTTAATCAGTTGTTTCTTTGTTGAATGATTCCTGGAACATCAAAGCACAATCACGTGTAAGACTGGTCCAGTCCAAGTCCAGACCTAAATTGATGATCTGTGACAAGTTTTTAAAATTGATGCTCACAGGTGTGCTCCATTTATTCTCTCTAATCCTTTTTTTTTTCTGTTACAGGGATTGGGTAAAACATTTGGTCTCTCCACCAGTTTTACACAACTGTGTTTGGGTGTATTGCATAAAATCCCAACTAAATCCATTGAAGTTTTTGGCTGAGGTCTGAATACTTTTGCAGGGCATTGGAAACGCATTCCAAAGCTGGGCAGAATTTGCCTTTAGGCATGCACTGTATGCCAGAAATGAAGACAATGTAAAGTCGTAAACAGAATTTTTCATCATTTCCTCGTCAAATACAGAAGGGCATCACTTGGGTGAAGAAAGAGAGAGCAGGGTGTGTAGTGTTTGAATGCACGCAAGCAATGTATCTGAATCCAGAAAAGCTTTTAATTGTGACCTTTAAGATAAAAAAAGATAAAGCCTTCCTGCAGGGGATGAGGTGTTGATTTATTCCAAAATGTACTCATTTGTTCCCAATTTAAAAACTGCAGAAGGATAAACTAAATCTCTGCGTCTTTGTTTCCAGGTGTTTGCTCAAAACCACCTCAGAGCAATGCAAAGACTCTAAAACTCTGTTTGGCAGTAAAAAGTCAGCGACTTTACTTTCAGTATTTCTGTTTTCTACCGTTACGTATGCATTGCAATGCGAAGCCTCATCTGTCTCGCCGAGCCAGGAGTAAAAAAGGTCAGGAGCCATGCCCCTTGTCTTGTACAGTTTCCAAACTTCTTGCGAATGCGGCTGCTCTTTGGGAAACTCTGACAGCTGTGTCTGGCCCAGGTAACAATAGGTTCATATTCAGTCACCACTGGTTGTCACACGTGGGATTGTCAGTGGGAAGGAAAAACTCGCAAGAACAGGCAACCGTGTCCCGACACCTACGTTGAATTCGCCATCTAAATGTGAATGCAAAACACAATCCAAACTGCCATTCACTGGGTTTGGTTTCAATGCTTAATGCTTCCTTTGGGAAAATATTCGAAATATATTTGCAAAATGTGTCGCATCTGTAGTTTTAAATAAGGTAAATCTATATGTTGGAGAAAGCTAAGCGCAGCTTTAATTTAAATGTTTGGAGTCACCTACTTAATTTGAATGCCAAGAATTCCTACGCAATTTCTATCGATTTTAACGTACTGGTTTCTTTTAACACATTTAATTACACGTTTTGTTTCACTTTAAAAACAAAAGTTCCAGCCAGAACTTTACGCTTCCCGTCAACCAACCGCCGCAAACAACGGCAATGGACAGAGATGTTTGTCTCGGCCGACTGGCGGCACGCCTGGGAAGACCGTTATAGTGTTCAAGTTATGCTAACAGGAGTTAGACGAAGCCATTCACGCCTAGAACAGCATCTCAATTCTAAGCATGTTGCAGCCCGAAAGTCTCCAACATGAATAACGCTTCTGAATAAAATAAGTCTCTTTCAAAAAAAGTTCCATGAATGATCATGGGTTCCTCAAACACTTAAAAGCTGAAAGGGTAAGATAGCTTTTCCCACAGATCTGATGTCTGAATAAACTAGATAACATCAAAAAAACGAATATTTTGGTTGTTGAGCTCATATGTCCATTCTGTAATTTAGTAGCAAAAATTGTCTTTGAAGTGAAAATGTTGCTTTTTTTTTTTTTCCCCCCCAATATGTTGATTAATTGCACTTAATTAATTAATGATCCTGCAATTAATTTTTAACAGAGTCCCACTACCAGCATCTAGATTTCGAGGTGAATTGGACGTTGAATAAAACAGGGCAACTGGAATTATCAGCTACAAAACAAGCAATATTCAGGCCGGGGTCAAGGATGCCCAAATGGTAGCTTCTGTTGTTAGAATGAGAGAAAGAAACATGCCAAAACACTACAATTCCCCTGTCAGTGAACCCACGTCTTAGTGTTGCGCTGCTTTATTGTGTAGGACGTCCTTGAGTCCCGAGTAAATATCAGCTAAAAGATTAGCATTTATCGCCTCTTCCTCCTCAACAACGAGGTATCTTCTCACTCCGTGCCTACAGGCTCTCAATTCGTAATCAAATCCCAATAAGAGGAAGTTAGGGTGGATATTCTACTGCCAATTATGAATCTGCTTCGGTGGTTTGTTTAGAATGAAAGTCACCTTTCCAGATGCTCTGTTGCTACCACTTCTTCCACCCACTCACACACAAAAAAAAATATGTGCAAAAAATCCCAACAAAAAACACATACACATGCAGTGCACCAAACCACACATATTTTCCTCCCACTCTGCGCGGAGTGAGAAACCTTTTGTCAGTTTGCATCTTTCAAAAGGTATTTAGATGGCACTTCGAGGGATGTTCGTGTACAAAAACAGTGCGATGAGTGTTGCACGACTACTCATTCTGCTGAGGGACTCAGTTTCGCAAATTGTATCTCACATGCACACAGTCCCACAAACTGTAACTACATTTCCTCGACTCCCAGGTCTTCTCAAATATAGCCTCTGTTCTGTGAAGCGATCCCCTACTCTCTGTTGTTTTCTTGCAAGATTCACGCTACGCCAAGGACATTTCCAGCTGGCTTTAAGTTTACATTAATACCTACTGTCTGGAGACTCAGCTTTTTGTCAATTTGCCTTTCATAAGTCAGGCTTCACAAAGCTTTCCAATTCTTTTCACTACAGAAGCCCTGAGTCAGATTTGACATTTAGTGACATTAAACATTAACCATGCTTTGCCTCAAGAAGAATAGCTAAGGTTTAGAGGACAAAGTTCAATGTCATCTTATAGAAATCATAAAAAAAAAGTACTGTAATACTGTCACAAACCAATCAAACCGTACTTGTATAGTAGCTTGTACTGGACATTTTTGGCACAAAAACGAGTAACGTTACTCAATGAGTGGCTAATATTTGATGCCACCGTCCATCCGTCCGTCAATTTGTTTGAGATCAAGTTGATGGGTTGACAGTTCAAAGAAATAAACCCAAATATTCCTTTCTCAAGTGAACGTGTTCAGAAGGCAGAGCGCACCCATGAGACATTCTGATCAGATGCCTGAACCATCTGAACGTCTTTTAAATGCAGAATAGCAAGAACTCTGCATCAATATTCTCATGAGTGAGCACATCACTTTCGTCTCTCAGGCAGAATCTAGGCACCCTACAAAGAAATCTGATATTAATCACTTGTATCCAGAATCATTTTGTTTTGGTGAAGATCCATATCTAATGACCACTGGTGAGTGTTGAAGAATAGATGGAGAGCTTTGAACTTCAGTTTATTCCTTCTTTACCATTACAGACCAGGGCTCAAATAACTGCTGATAAGGGCTTGTCTCCCGCTCCATCTTATCATCCCATATATCAAGATTTGGGAAACCCATTGGCTCGAGGCAAAAGCTTGTATCTCGATTCAGAATTCAGGATATAATCTTCACCTTAACACGGTAAACCGGTTTGATAATACTGGGTGTATTTCTACCTGGGTTCGGGGGGCTGTGCCTCCTATGTCAAAACTAAACTTAAGGGCTGTCAATGAAGGAAGACTGACACAAACACTCCATGACACATTGTAGGAGAAGCAGGCATTCTCCTGAAGTCACCCTTCATGGGACGAAGGGAGGGGGCAAACCACATTTTGATTGTGGTTTGCCCTGGAATCTATGGGTTGTCGGTCCAATCCCCTCTCCACTCGCCTTTTGTCGTTGTGTCCTTGGGCAAGACAGAGGGGGATGGTGGTGCCAGTGCATTGCAACCTCTCATCTGTCAGACTTCCCCAGGGTAGCTTCCCACCACCAGTGTGTGAGTGTGTATGTAAATGGGTGAATGACTGTCTGTGGTATGAAGCGCTCTGGGGTCTCTTGGACTTAATAAAGCACTATACAAGTACAAGCCATTTACCAAATACTCTCCAGACTGACTTCGGGGGGGGCAATAGGGGGCTACCCACTCAGTAATTGGGGGGTAAGCTTTGGCTTCTGGTTACTCTGTACTCAGCAACGAGATGTCTAAGTGAGGATAGTGAGAGTAAAATCAAATGCTGTGTTAGGCAGGTAAACAAAAGGGCCTAGACATCCAGATTCTTACCAGTTTTGGGACAAAGAATGCCTATCGAAGGTAATTCGACTCATTAGACATTCTCAGCCATAATTATGAATGCTTTAAAAGCGTCGTGGTTGCTGTGACAGATTTCACCGAGATATTCCTGTTACCCATTTAAAAAGCTTGTCGTTTGAGGCTTATATTGAAGCCCTTTAAGCAGAGAGGTCAGCCAACAAGTGAATAAAGATTAGTGTTGACACGCTGGGCGAGGAAGCTCTGGACACCGCGGTCCTCCTCTGCACCGGTCTGATAAATGCATGTGGCAGATCAGAGGGAATGCAGAAAGGGATACCAATCTTTCCTTTACTGGCTCTTTGTCTACTGCCTGCTCACATAACAGACATTAATCAACGTGGAAAGAATTGTTTTCTCTCCACTGCACGGCACAAAAAAATAAAACCTCATCTGTGTCTGGGGCGAAGGGAGCGGTAATGTTGCGTGACATTCTCTTCATATCGCCGAGCTAGAGGTCACCTCCCGGCACCGAGGGCGGAGAAAAAAAAAAAAAAAAAAAAGAGGAAGGGAGAAAAATAATTCTCTCCATCTCTCACCTGTTCGCCCACTCTGCCTGCATTTATCCATCCGCACTCTGCTCATGTCCTTCCATCTATAAGGCCTTGTGTGACACACGTGGAACCTACAACACTGCTAAGATTTTTTTTTTTTTTTTTTTTTTTAATTTTATTTTAGGACAAACAAGAGTCACATGTTTCAAATTTACAGTGTGAACTGCCCAACATCATCATCCACCATAATTACCAAAGGGAAATTAACGGCACTGTATGTGAGTCATATAGTAATAGGAGGAGGCAAATGCCCGTTGTGCCCTGCTGGGGTTGTAATTGCTCCTTAGTTCTGACACCACAGAACAAATGTTTCTGCTGGCTAAAAGCCACACCATGTAATTAAGTTGATTGGTGGAGGATTAGCGAGAGGAGGACTTCATTTACAAAAAAAAAAAAAAAAAAAAAAAAGGTACTTTGTGTAATTTCCAAATGAAGTGAGCACTGTGTTTAACATTTTAACTCCAAAACACACTCAAGTTGAACTGCAACACCAAAGCCATTTTTAGGAAAGGGAGTCGCTTGTGTATTTTTGCACATAATCGCATGACTCATATCAGACTGATAGAACACACAGTACATTTACACTCTTGAAATGACAACTCATGGCTTGTGTGAATCACCTGACATGTCTTGCTAAAACAGTCCTGGAATCCCACACCTTTTTTATGGAACTGTTAAAAATGGAAATGATCTTCGGCAGCACCACCAAAAAGACCAAAAAAAAAACAAACAAACAAAAAAAATGGTTTAAGGTGGTTTAGAAGCAGCAGTTAAGTGTGGAACATCAGAAGAAACCAAAATAAGCTGGTGAAAGCAAGTTGGTCGCAGTAAGCAATCGATAAATTCAAATGAGATCCATAATTTCCATTCTGATATTTTTTGAAGGGCAACCATTTTATTATTATTATTATTTCTGTTGTGTGGGGTTTTTTTTATTTTCACTTTCTACTTAGTAACTTTTTTATTATCATTATTTTTGGATAGTTCCAGTGTGGCGTGTTCTTCACAAAAAAAAAAAAAAAAAAAAAAAGTTTATTGGTCTCTGAACAAGAGAACTTGCATTAATTTGCCATTATCAATATATTACTTGAAAATGTGCCTGCCACAGCAACAAATTTTTACTGGATGATAAATTGTTCCAGGACTTATTGTGATAAACAATGACTTTGTTGTTTTGAGGCCTTTCATAAGTGTTTAGCAGAGGTCGCATTAACAGAACATTTTCTGTATTTGACCGGTTATTTTTTTAAATGACGGGTATGGTCCAAACGACAAACATCCACTGGTGGGTCTGTGCCTTACCAGACCCACCAGTCTGGTAAGGCACTGGTGGGTCCTTACCAGAGGCATGAAACTATGAAAACTTTCTAGCTCTTAGCCTCCAACTGAGGAGAGAAGACTAGATGGGCCATGCTAGATTGCAACCTCTATTTTCTGTTTTCTAGAGTCATACAGAAACATGCCTAATTAGCATTTCCCCCCCCCCCCCAACATTTTAAAAGCCAATTCAATATTCACATGACAACTGAACGGAAACAGCTATAGAGGCCATCGTGAATCTCGTGGACGACCGCCCAATAGCTTGAGTGCTCTGATGTCCAAAGCATAGACTAAAGCCTTTCCCTTAGACTGAAGACCAATCAATACCGGGACAGCTTTACGTCTACCTGCACTGTATGAGAAACCACAGAGCAAATCCAGGAAGGAAGACGGGGGCCATGAGAGGAGGGAGGACACTGACAAAGCAAGACAGCTGACTGACAGGTTGAGAGCAGGCTCTCAGCAGTGGAAATGATTCAAGTCAAGTGTGGTGCTCAGAACTGCAGCTCAGCATAAAGTCAAGCAAACAGTGGCTGCATTTCAACCCCCTCCCCCCGACCAATCAGTGCAAACGCACCATTTATGTGGCTCTCAATAAAAGAAAGACAGGAAAACACTGCGTGGTCGGAGAGCAGAGCATGTTAATCAGAAGGGAGTGGAGCTTCAGCATGCAAGCACACCAAGGCTCTGGCATGAATTCTCCTGCAGTTGAGAAATGCTCTCCAGGTGGGGGCTTGTTTGTTTAGATGCATCCTTAATTACTTTCCTCGCAACTGCCTCTAAAACATGCTGAACGATGTATCTTGCACATCTGTGTAATGCCCTAAGTGTAACGTGACCTCTGCCGCTTCCTCTTATCTGTGCAGATTTGATTTGTTTGCATGAGTAATTTAAAGCCAGGGTGCTTGTTTTTAGTTACTGTAATGCAATCGCACCTGTAATTTGATCGATGCAGAAGCAGTCATGTCCAAAACCATAAACAACCGAGGAATGTTCTTAACATAACGATGCTTGCAAGTTGCGGATACAGTGACAGTCAAATGTAACCTACCTCAGAGAGCGGGGCGGCCATCAATAACCCCCAAAATAGGACGAGACCATTTGTACGGAGGACAGCGGTTATGATTATCCTGACTGAATAATTTGGAGGAAGACAGATCTGCGCAATCAGGAGGGTTCAGCACAGATGATGAAGTGGCTTAACCGAGGACATTTTGAAAGGGCTTCAATTTAGTCTGCTGTCAAATTAGGTGTGAATTCTCCGAATTTAGGACATGTGTTGGGTGTCAGATCAAATTTATTCGGCTAACGGACCATTTAGTCCTCCAGCACAAACAAATAAGGAGATGAAATGTCATATTTCTCCCGGTGGTATTTGTCAAGAGGGAAATTCTACACGTTGCCACAGCAATTTCAAGCAGGATATTCTGGGTGAAACAATCCGTTCCCGACCACACTGCCAGACTCTTAGCTCACCCACATGCAACAGCCATTGGCGGTCAATAATCTGCCCAATGAGGAAATGTTAGCTGACATGTAGAAGAGGAGGAGAAAAGGATGAAGCCGTGGAGGATGGGAGACCGAGTGAAATGTCTTGCGTACGGGCCAGGATGATGCTGGATAGGCCTTTACTGCGCCACCGCCGTTATGGATGTTCCACTCGCGCTGTTCTCCACCGTAATCAATCACGTTTACAGCCGGTTTGAGTTATTGCTTTCACTTGACTCCCTTTGAGTAGATATTGACCTTAACTGGTTCGTCATCCCTCAGAGGAACGACTGAACGCCCAAACCAAACTCCTAATAAAACCATATTCTGCAAACTTTTTGCACCCATTGCACAAAATCGCCAGGCTGAAAGTATTCAGGGGCAAAAATTTTGGGGTTTTCCCCTCATTAAAAAGACAAAAATTATACATCTCTTTTACCTGCACAACAATAGACATGGGATATTTTACTCTTGCCTAAATGTTTACAGTTGCTTAAATGTTTGGGGTTAATTTTTTTTTTTTCCTTTTTTTAAAGTGTATAAATGTTTTTAGTTTATTCTGAGCAATGGAAGCAAGAATCTTCCTCCTCAACCTTTGTTGTAGTCATCCATATGTAATGGTCTGTCTTTTTGAGTAAAACACTTGTTGGATGTTTGTTTCTATTGCGAAATAGAAACAAAACAAAACAAAGAGTTATGGAACATTGACCTCGGGTAGATGGAACGGACCAAGTTCATCCCAATTTATGGACAAAACCGACAGACGAGTAGGTACAAAGAAAAGCATGAACAGTAGAATTAAATGTTGTGAGTGCAAATGAGCAGTAGAGAGTGTATCAATGGCTTTTAGGTCTGCAGCGTTGGGAACCCCAAATGGGACAGTCACCTGTATGCACTTCCATAACCTATTTCCACAGTGAAATGACTGATGGGGTGGGATAAGACGGCAGCGGTGCCGAGTGGAGTAGCACAAAAGGGAAAGTGGTGGCGGTGTGGCTATCTCTAGTTCTGCTCCAGTAGGGCTATCTTCATTTCTATGGCATCCCAAAGGCCCTGGGGAGGGGCTACAAGTGTGTCAGGGCTCCTGTGTGCTGGGGGAGAGGCGGGGAGAGTGGAGGGCTTTCAAACACTCCATACCAGGAATATATTCTCTGCTCATCTCACTCTACCCCACTTTCCAACCAAGCGTTCTCCGGTCGCCCTCCCGCTTCGCAAGCTATTTCTTTCCTTCACTTTATTAATTTCCACCTGACACAGCATGTGCCATTGCCCCCCCCCATCCACCTTCTATCCTCCCCCCTCCTGTTTGGGAGGTAGATGCTGCATGCAGGGATGACTTGTAGGCACCTTAATGGTAGTAGCAGGAGGGGGGAGGGCGGGTGATGTTGACGGATGCTGGGTCTGTCAGTCATCACAGGCCTGACACAGATGTGTCAGACAAAGACGCGATCTCTGAAGTTCACTTGAACCGTGTGAAGTAGCTTTCTGCCGGCAGAGCATGAGGGGGTGTGTTTGCATGCGTGCGTGTGTGGATTTTTATAATACGAGGTAGGAGCACGAGCAGCTGGAGGTTTCTGTCTGTCAAGCTCCTTCAGTAAACTTTCATTTTCCCCCCGTCCTGACACGTTGCTTCAAACGGAGAAAATTTGTGCCTCTGCTCAAGCAGGAAATCATATTTTAACCCCCATGCGCCCTGGTACTTTTTTTTTTTTTTTTTTCTTTTTTTCTTTTTCTGACGAAAAAAAATGCTGCTTCGAAGAATAATTTCACCAACGAATCTGCGGTCCTGAAGATTACAGTTAAAAAATATGAATCCTATTCTTTAATGATGCATGTACCTCTTAATCCTATGGGCAGCTTCTTCTGTCAATCAAATGGAAAATAAAAAATAAAACATCAGCTTAACAAAAAATCTCTGCCAACAACTAGCTCTTACTGCAAGAGCTCCCATTATAGGAAATTACATTTAAATGTCTGAGGGCGACACAATAATGGAAAGCTATCTGAGTAACATTCAAACCAAACTCATGCAAAATAATAAATATGTAAGGAAAGCTGATGACATCTTAAAAGTTCAATTATGTGCTCTTCTTAAGTGAAAAGAAACAACACAAGGAATTTCCTCCTGAGAGCATGAAGGTTCTTTTAAAGAGGCATTCGCAACAGGCCTGTTTAGTCTGATTTAATTGAACTCCAGTTTGTCTGGTTCGTTTGGGGAGGTGTGAATGCCCAATTGAACCAAACAAATGTAATTTGGTCCATCTACAAACTTAGACCGCGGTTTGGTTGAAGTGATCTCTGGTGCAGTTCGAATGCACACCCTGATACCAAATGGCCCGGAGATTGCTCAAAAAGCAATAGCGCAGGGCATGCTGGGTAAGTATAACCAAAACAGACAATTTGTGTTTGAGGGAGAAATGGCTTGTGGATGTTTAGCAAAAGACAAAAGGGAAATCCTCAGGTCTAAAATCTGATTCCACTTCATTCCATTCAAGGTGTATCAGCAGATAAAAAACACTGCGTCGTGTTTCAATCACTCCCCGTGAAATGAGTAATAATTTGTTTGCGATTTTGCCAGACATGAAAAGTGACGTGGCAGAAGCCAACCATGAAACTTGTTCTTATTCAACGCTGTGCCTAATAAACACAACAGTGCAACGTGTGGTAATCCGAAACTCCTGCGCGGCTTAATTTGGAAACGTATCACATTCAGCAACCACTTTAAATCTGAGGTGGGTGGCAGGGAATGTTAGCTGAGGGATAAGGAGTGGGTGGTGGGATACATTCATAATGTCGCTCCTGCCAGTGTTCTCTTCTGCTTCCGAAAACTCATCTGGGTTGGGAGAAGTGGAAGTGGAAGAGGTGGTGGATTTTCAAGGCATCCGTCATGCATAATATAGGACGCTTTGTTTATTAATGGCGGGCACTCCCACTGGAGACCGAAATACTTGATGGAACCCCCCCCCACCCCACCCAACATCCCCCCACCTCCCCACCTCGAGTCTCGCTCCTTTAATATCTGACGGCTAAATAATTGAAGAAAGCTTACATCAGCACCGCTTCTGAGGAGCCGGCCTCCGCTTTTCCCGTGTCTACAAAGCGAAGGCGGTGCCCACGCCACGATGGTCTCCCACTGATGTACCCACAATGCTTTCATGTGCCAGGACAGACGGTGGATGGGGACGACAGAACATCCTCCCCACACGCCGGCGATGTCATCATGTCGCCTCCCCGCAAGCCCCGAGTCAAACCTCAACACACGCCTAAGGAGTTTAATCTGCAGAAAGGAAATGGTTTTGGCATTGAGCCATTTATAAAAAAAAAACAAAAAAAAACACTTACTGACTCTATCAGGCACACCGACTGAATAACTATGCTGTTGTTCTTTTTACCTACAGCGAGAACCTCCTAGGCATTTCTGTCTAGATGTGGTGAAGTCCAAACTGAAGGGGATTAGAGTGACCGCTGCGCCGATATGCCACGAACCGCTCAATAAAGACAGAAAAAGAAGAACAAATAAAAAGCACTTCTGTGGATGAAAACTCTTCCTTCACTTCAGAAGTTCTGGAGGAACTGGCAAACTGGTTGGAGATTATAGGAACGAAACAGTAGCTCAAATAATAACTTGTTACAACCATTTTGTTTTTATTAGAGATTTTTTTTTTTTTTTGGTGCTGGTAGCCTTTGCCGAACAGGAGAAAAACAGGAAATAAGGTGGAGAGAGAGAGAGGTGGGTAGTGCTCTCCGGGTCGGGTCGGGTCAGGGTCACCTTGTTATGCTGTAGAGACAAATAATGAAGCCTGTTTGGAAATTTAAAAAAAGGACCCAACTTGGTGCCAGGAAGGTGTTGCTAGTGAAGTTACCCTGTAGTTTTCCATTCCAACTGAGACAGATTTAGACTTTTCTCATCAAATACGTTAAAAAACGTAATTAAAAGGAACGAATAATATTTGAATTGCTACTTCTTGTCTTTTAGCTGTTTATTAATGGAGAGGCTTCATTTTGGATCACATTAGCTTAAGTTTGATGAACTTAGTAAAATGCAGGGTTGTGTTTGATAACCAAATGTTCAAAATCACATTACTAGTCTATGATGTGTTTTAAAGCACTGTACATGCAATGCTTCATTAACCATCATGTGGTGAATAGATTGAGTATTTCATTTTTTTTTAATATTTTGAGTTCACGCTCTACATTAAAACTCATCTTCCACTGATTTAAATTACATTTTCTGTTCCTCTTACATTAAGACAGATTGGCACTTAAACACGACCTGTTCACTTCATTTTCTAGGCCAATAGATCCCAGTGAAGTTTATAGGTCAATTGGTTTTGTGGCTCATGTCTCCATGTTTCGTGAGATCGTAGCACAGCTTTTTACTCTGTTCAGTCTATGCAAAATAAGTTTCACCACAGATTATATATATATATATATATATATATAAAAATAATTGACCAAAGAACAGTGCTTTCTGCTGTTTTCACTGAAATGTACTATGAATAATACTTCAGGCAAAGTTTACTGACCTTTTTTTTCCTCACTCTGTACCTCACAGAAACTTCTAAATAAAAAATGTATTCCAATGCCAATTCCCTTCCCAAGGCAGAAAAACTGAGCTGCAAGCAAAGGAAAAAAAATACTATTTCCCCCCCCCTGTCCAACCAGTTTTTTGTTTTAATAGAAAAGCAATGAATGGATGTCTTGGTAAAATACGTTCATTTGGTCCCTGTGGCGCTGCAGGACACTGCATTCCGTCTCTGTGCGCCAACACGTAAGAATGAGATGGGTACCAAATAATTTTTCCCTGGCAGGCATGGGGGAAAAAAAAAATGCTCGCTAGCTAAACCGGCTGCATGCGCAAGACTGTAGAGGTGAACTGTGTACTGATATATGTCAAGCGTTCTGTGCTTTGTTATGTCCCGACAACGGCTTTTTATCGCACCCCGTCGAACGCTAATAGAAGAATAAAAGACTGACGCAGCCTTTCATCAAAACCACAATTACTTGTTTCAAGGTGAAAGCAAGTTGGGAAAAAGTGAAATGAAAATCGTATTTGCATAGTGACTCAAAAAACGTACTCAATGGGAAAACTAATGTTTTATGACTCGGTGATTTTCCGAGGCATACTAATGAGCCGGTTTCATTTGAAACAGTTTGTAATCTGTGTAAAGTGTTGCTAGGTTACACAAATTTGCGACAGAAAGAAAGGAAGTTTGTCCACAGCAACTAATAAAACCCCTTCAAAAAGTATTCGCACCACTGGCAGCTAACTTTATTGTATTTTATAAAACATACCAACACAACATCACACACGATTCTGAAGAGGAAGCATGAATGCCAATCTGAAAAGTATGGAAAGTATCTGCATTTTACCTCTGATACTCCTAAATGAAAGTAAAACTTACAATCTTTATAATTCTCCTACACAGTAGTTCTGTCAAAGGCTCGCGTTTAGTTGCTCGCTGAAACCTATGACTGAAAACAATCACTAGCTACGTTTCCACTGCAAATGTGCGCAAAACTTCAACATTTTGCTAATGTCAAAAAACCCCAACGATTCCCCAATAGTTTCCATCAAATAAAAACACAATCAATATCACATGTGAACAGGTTTGTTCACGAAAAAAGACATTAAAAACATGCTGCTCCATCATCCTCCAAGTACTTCCTGTTTTCTTCTTCATGGTTTGCATCAGCGGCAAGATCCATTTGATGATAATGTGACTTGTGTGATGCAAAAAAAAAAAAATGTTTCCGTTGCAGTTTTGCAAAATAAACCAAATAGTGCAATTATATGGTCAATTGAAGTGCAGCTACAATCGCGCAGTAGCACAGTTGGTAGCACTGTTGCCTCGCAGCAAGGAAGTTGTTAGCCTTCCAACGACCCAAAACATACAGATAGAGGAAAATGGAATTGTTTAAACAGAGCCATGCTGGTGTGTCAGAATGACCCATTTCCGGTCCACATTTAAATCCAATTCAGAATGTGTGTCAAGACTTGAAAACCAATGTTCATAGACATTCCCTGTCCAATCTGTCTGACCTTGAGCTGTTGAAAAGGCATGAAGTACATTCCACTGTACATTAGTGCTTTTCAATCACTTAAAATTCCACTAAAATAACTTTTCTCGTTGAAGCATGAGAAAATGTATAGCAATTCAATCAGTACGAAAACATTTGCAAGGCCCTGTACTCAGAGGACAAAGTAAGACACATGACCTAGTATTTAAAAGCGCAGTAATACGCATTTTCCAGGAACGTAGTGGCATTTTATAGCACCATCACGTAAGTATGTCACCTTCAGTTGTTATAAAACTTCTGCATGTATCAAATATGGCTTAAAAGAAATTTGACTTTATAATTTAAAGCCTTGAAATTGGGCTTCTGTCACTTTAAGACACTCCTGCTCTTTTTGAAACTCTGCCTCCAGGAAGTCATAATGTCAGCGTTCCTCTATTAACCCTTTTTTTGCACTGAGAAGTATGTTCTATGATGAGCTCATCTGAAGGTGAGCTCAGGTGTTTGCTAATTGCTGCTGGCTAGTCTGAAGGAGCTGAATGTGGGAGGGCTGTTCTGTGAGGAGGAAGCTCGCAACCTTTGAAACTCCAGCTCAGAGGCGGAGGCTCAGAGGTCAAAGGCGGAGCTAGGTCCAACCAGGCGTTTGGCACAGCTGAATGGTTGCCAGGGGAGATTTCTCAAACGTGCATGAAAGAATCAAAGCATTATAACATGATGTAAAGTTCAAAAAAATAAATCTGACATGATATTGCCTCTTCAAAGCGCCCTTTATCCAACAGTGGGCTGTATGAAATGTCAGAGCCCCAGTCTCGGTTATCAAGAAAAAAACCTGCTGCAATTGAAAAAGAAATCTGACCAAACAGAAGGACTTGCTTCCATTTCGTTCTCGGACGTCTCTCGGCGGGCTTTGTGCCGATACTCCTGGTTCATATATGTTCCACTTGTTGGCTGATCAAATGCTGCGCGTGTAAATCGAGGGAGTCGGGACGGGGACAGGGAGGGACTGTGGTTGCATGACAGAAAATGTCAAACCAGCGAGCTTATCTTAACTGTCCAGAACACCTGAGGCGTCCTCTCTGTTCCCAGTGCATGCGTGCGTGCGCGGTGCGCCGGCGCGGCCTCGGACTTTGTGTGGAGGAAGAATCATGAATACTAATGGGGCTCGCTGAAAGAGAAGGGCTGTGACTTGACTCTCAAAGGGGAGCGCTCAACAGTTCTCCCCCTCAACATCCCGACACGCACACACTGCACCTGACCTCCCTCTTTGCAGCCCAGAGATAAAGTGGTGATTATCAAACGCACCAGGTTGCTGTTAGCACAGGAGTAATAATAATAATAATAACAATTAAAAAAACAAGAAACAATACGGGCTGTTGATGAAAGGGAAGGATAGGCTGGATCTGAGAGGGTCACAGGCTGAGAGGTTTTCGGCCATGTCTGAAACCTCTGGACCCACAACGAGGTGACGACGCATCGCTTGACCAGGATAGGGTAGATGGATGGGAGTAGGCAGCAGCTGACCTCATCAGTATTCATGTATTGTAAGGCCAAACAAGCAGCATCACACAGAGGACTACAGACACCGACTGTTCTGTCGCAGGAAGTGAACCGCGGCGTGCAGAGTTCCGGATTTCAGAAAGGCGATGCAAACGAAAGCGGTCCCGACATTTTAGATAACGACAAGGTGTTAAAAGAAATGTTTAAAAATAAGAAATCAGAGTCACGTATTCAGACTGAAGTCGAATCATGAAGACGAATACAATGGAAATAAATAAGCAACAACAGTAAAAAGGGGGCTGCGTAGGTGTAATATTGGCACTTAAACTAAAGGTTATGAAAAAAAATTACACAGTTAAGACAGCAAAAGAAATCAATAGCAGACACAACAGGGAATTGAAGTTATACTGAAAAGAGAAAATATGTGAAACTGGATCCATCCAAGTACTTTAAGGCTGGAACATGTCAGGTCGCCATCATTAATGAACATCGAGAGAAAACATCTCTGGCGCTGAATGCCTCCCCAATAAATACCAGCCTGCAGGTCGGAACGACATCTACATGTATAATCAGGTACTTTAGACGATGGAGTTCAAATAGTTTTGAAGAAATATATTCAGAGAACACGGACTTCCATAATGCCGCAGAATTAGATTTAATACATAAAAAAGTAAACATTCCCTGTGTTTGTTTCTCAACATGAGACTCGCTGCACAAAAGCACACAAACTGAATTACCGCCGCAAATTACGCTCCCCGTGATGTGTCGTAATTATATTATTGTTCAGATCCTAAAATATTTCTGCTTCAGGTGATCGCAGCCACCCGCTAATATGTTTTTACGCTTTTGCGAGCGACTCCGACCTCCTGTTCCCCGTGGGATTAATTATGATGGGCAGGGGCTGATCAATGTTGAAATTTCGCCCTAAGCGATTCAGGAAGATGTCTTCACCTGGGGAGTTTCTTTTTCCAATGCAGTGACGCTTCTTGTGCGCATTGTAGCGAATGCAGATGCACACAAACACGAGCAATCGTCCAAGAAAGTCCAAATGGATATAGTCGCTCCAATGCCAAGGACAAGGCGATGCAACCCAGCAGGAAAGTCTCTTACAAGCTCTTCGTGTAAAAACATCAGTCAGCTTGAATTATAATTAGTTTTTTTAAAATATTTTTTATTTTTTATCCCTTTAGTCCTGTACATTGCAGTATCCAGGTATGAATTAATGTTCACATCTAACGCTTCCTTTTTCGCTGGCGAGGCCAGAGGCATGAAAAGCGAACGCATGCATGCGTTGAACGCTCCGGCACAGGCGTGCTGAGATCCATCCCAACTATTACAGGCATGCAGCTGATGGTAAAGATTAATTATACATATGCAGAAGCGAAGGCCCGGGCTCGTGTGTTTGGATGGCGCCGTGGAAAATACTCCTATCTCTTGGCATTTTATTTTTTTTAAACATTTAGTCGGACTGCGATCGTAGAGGTGCGCTATTGGGAATTTACTTGACGCAAAGTGGGTGGAAGTGAAGGTCACGGACCTGGTTTTAAGCGAAAAATAAATTGTACAAATTGTGGGGGAATGTGCTCTGGCTCGGTTAGACTACATAGAGCGTGGCGGAACATCAGCTTTGTAGTCCTGCCTCAGATTTTCTGTTGGATTTAAATGTGGGCCATTCCCTTGTCGCTCTGACTGTACACGATTTGGGTCATTGGAAGGTAAACCTCGTTCTGTCATTCATTTAATTTTGTTCTAGTTTCATGTATTAAGCGTTATTGACTCTGAAGCACTGTTTTGTCTGTTTTACGCCGCAGCCTTGTCCGCTCTTCTAACACAAATTTCTCCCATGCGAGACGACAGAAGTTGCCTTATCTTTTTGGGCAGTGGGATAAAAGCAGTTTAATTGGAGGTTTAAAGATTGCATTGGCTTCTGCTTGTGTGCTAATAACGGAGCTAATTTGTAATTCAGCTCGCAAGCTAACTTTAAGAACACCTGGCTTCCCAGTGACCTTTATTTGAAGCAAGAAACGTAAAACACGGACAGTTGAAGACAAAATATAAACATTAAAACAATCTCTAGGGGCATTGTAGAATGTACAAATTGTGACGTCAAAATTTAGTGCTTGAAGGTTGTAGTCTGTAAAGAGCAGATAAAATTTAAATTGAAGTTATTACTGAGCATTAACTTCCACTAAGTTCTATGCGGGCATAGTGCGTTAGTGTTAGGGAAACTAATGTTTCTGATTAGCGCTTTAGGGTTAGTGAAATGAACTCTTCAGTCAGCTATGCACCAAAATCTGACTGTTCCTGACTGGTCCTTGTTTTGATGCATCTAATAAAAGTTTGCAAAGGAATCAGAGGACTCTTGGATCTCTTTAATTCAAATGAAAGTACAGACTTAAAAAGCTTAACATCGTATAAAATCCCCCCAAAAATACATCAAAAGATGATTCACTCATCTAATTTCAGAAACTCTTTAGTAGATTGCTGGTTGTGTTGAAAAAAAAAAAAAAAAAGCAAGTGAAAAAAGTCCTTTCACGTAAGAGCGCATTTTGATGCAACGCACATCTGCTGGAAAGCTTCACAAGGCATTTTATATGGACGCCTCGCAACAAGAGCCATCATCATTCTCCTCATTGATCGAAAAGGAGAGAAGTAAACCAGATAATGAGAAAGCGGCGAACGTTTGTGTGACTTATCGCCGAGCAGACTGCTCTGTCAAACGTCACACCTCAGTGGTCAGGCATCTCTAATTAGCTGTAATCAGGACAATATGGGTGAAACTGCGGGCATCTGAACCAACTGTCAGAAAACCGCTTTGCATACAGATAGAAATGTTGTTCTTTTTTTTTTCAGAACCATTAAAATTATTGTAGAAGGTGGCGATATCAGACGCTAATTCCACTCCAAGACATTGGAGGAGGTGTGTGGAGGAAGTAAGTCAAGGCTGATCCATTTGAGTGAGATTTGACATGAGGTACAATAATGTGCAGTAGCATTAGCTGCCTATTCAGACGTCTAGATGTAGGTTTTACTTCTGCGATGGAAATACTTCGGAGTTTATAGACATGACCAAATGGGACGTAGAGATGTGCTTTGTAGAGTCGCCGAGGGAAAACTCACTGAACAACTAAAATGTTCTTGCTACATGCTGTGGAAAACCTGATGCACTGGGCAAGTATTAATGTAGCAACGGAATAAACGCCGATGTGGAGGTTCTTTCTGCAGAATGTGGCACGGTTCAATTGACTAGCTTCACTTAGTAATGCTGAACAGTTTATGTTACAGATTTTGCACATTGGATAATGTCACAAAAGACAGTAGTTGCATTCCCATCGATCTTGACGTTGTGCAAATTGGAAATACGAACATGAATTTGCTTCATAGAAACACAAGAATTTTGAAAAAAAAATTGTCTTTCACTACGAAGTTTTGCTGCTGGGATGCCACCAAAACACATTTTTTTGAGTCACATGTGTCATGTGATCAACAACCGGACATTAAAGTGGCTAAAAAAAAAGACAAATAAGAAGACAGGAAGAAGTAGGAAGATCAGTTTTTTTTAAAATAACTTACTGTGTGAACAAACTTGTTTATTGAACAGAAACACCACAATTGCAAAATTGTGTCTTTTTCTACATGAGCGGGATATCGACAATGTTTTTCACATAGCCAACGATTGCAACATGCGTGTTGTATCCAGTCTGTTGTCTCTCTGTCTGCGTTGCTGTTTATTCATAAATGGGTGGGTGTGTACTACCAAGCGAGCACAGCATGGCTCTCCAAGAGCTTATCCAGACAGAGGCAGCATCATAATCACACCGTGGGATGAAAACGCCAGATAAGGACGGAGCTTTGAACGTTACAGACCCGATATGCCAACGTTCTCGAATCTGGTTCAGGGCCACGATTGCAGCTTAAATGAATCATGGGTGCTGCTGTGCAAAAACGGGACGAATCTGCCGTTTTTGTGATGCGACACACAAACAGATGCGAGATGGCACAGTTGTGGTGGCGCGGAAATTAGCGAAGAGGCTCGTCTACATTCTTGGGACACGGTGGTGGAGAAAACTGGCTACTGGAAATGTTGTGAAGTGAGTGGGCTCTTATCACCGAGTGGGGTATTAGCACTCGTAATATGCTGCGCCACTTGGCTGACAATATGTGGAGAGCTGGCATTTCAGACAAGGACACGATTTGCCAGCCTGAAATGGAGGTATTTATGACGGTAACTGTATTTGACTCCCCACATGAGAGGAGCATTCGCTTGCAGGTGTGTGTGCGTGTGTGCGCTTTCTTGTAGCAGATAATGAAAATGTTAGGACTGTGCTACTAAAAACAACACAAATGAACCGAGAAGCCGCAGCGTTTGCTGTGTAGGAGTATATTACTAACTGCTACGGCAAATGCCAGGGAGAAAAGCAACAAGAACAGCAAACACAGCCAACCAATCATCTTCTCAATCTTGGTTCAACTTTCTCATTTCGATATATACTTTTATCTGCATGAGTTGACATGATTGAAGCCTGACAAGCTGCTGCGTTAGAATGACGTGTCATGAGCTCCAGCTAAATTCGCGACGGAAATGCAGGCCCCCTTTTCCAGGCTACATTTATGAAGCGGTTATAAATCCACAGAGAGACCCCCCACACCCCCAAAAAAATCATTCTTATGCTGATTGTGTCAATTTGAACAGCCGAGCGAGTCGAGATGTTAGAGCTTCAATCCAATTATGGATGCCAGATGGGAGAAAAAAAAACATGAAGAGGAAAAAGCGGAAAGGGTTGTCATTTTAAGAGAGAAACAATTTTAAATAATGCTTTTAAAGTGTTGGTGGTGGTGGTGGTGGGGGGGGGAGGGGGGGAACAGAAAGAAATGGATTTCTGAATACTTTTAAGAAGCAAAACTCTGAATAATGTTGTCGGAAAAACGACATCTTCTCGTGCATAAGCAACCCAAGTGACATCAAATAAACAGTAGGATAACAGAGCCTTCAGTAGAATTCTTCTAAGTCTTTTCAATCCGGTCTATTATGAGGGGATTTTTTTGGTCTTTACAGCAGACAGAGAATTGGAATCCAGTGAACTGAATGCAACATCTGTTTAAAAGTTTTGGAACTGAATATGTCAACGCTTTAAAACGGAGACTGGCGGAGAATATGTTTGACAGTCGGAACTGAACTGATTGCAAAGTGATTACTGGAAGATTAACTAACTTCCAGGAAGTTAATCAAACCTTAACGGGACAGTATGTGTTTTCCATTGGTGCCATTTTATACCACAATCAAGTTACTGTTACCTTTACGTCTTACAGAAATGCTGAATATATCAAAAATGACTTGAAAAGAAATGTTGCTTCTTCTGTTATTTTTTTGGTTGGCTAGTCTGAAGGAGCTCAGTGCAGGGGGGGGGCTGCTCTGTGAGGCGGACGCTGGGTAGCTCCGAGGAGGAGCTGCGCATTGAGGGCGGGGCTAGGTCCAACCAGGTGTTTTTCGCAGATGAATGAGTAAAACATGTGATTTTGCTGTAGGAGACTAAAGGATTTACCTAACATGCTTGAAAGAATCAAGCCAACATTCCAGGAATGTTTTTGATGAGGAAAAACTTCACAACATGAAAGCTGAAAAAAAAAACAACAATACTGCTCTTCTAATATTTAAATTATCATAAAGTATGACTATAGGATCTGGTGAAGACACGCCAACTAAAATGTTACTCGGATTAGCTTGCCATCATCACATTATTCACATCAGTGTGTGTAAACGTGTGCATGAATGGGTTAATGATTGCAGTGTAAAGAGCTCAGAAGACCTCGACATTGATGAAATGCCTTACAAACACAGGCCGGCCATTATGCAATTATCTTAGCCTCAATGACAGATACTAAATCTCATTAGTGAGCTCAAGACGACTTCAGCTGGGGAACACAGGGGCTCATGTCACAAGTGTGATGCAGTCCTAAAGTACTGGGGATGGAAGCTGTGAACTGAACACATCTACAGAGACGAAAGGCAACCCAGCGACAACCGAGGGTCGGTGTTGTGCAGGCGAATCCAACACCCTGTCGACTACAGGTGCACTCTGGCAAAAGTGAGAGGTAGACAGTGGAAGTTAGAGGACTAGACAAGCTGTGGAGACTCACTAAGTGAATTTAAATTGGGCAGCATGAGCACGAACATGCTGAGGAATCAATATGTGCTATTAGCATCTCCTGTCAGCGAGGTTGTAATGAAGCACAGGAAAAGGAGGGGGGGTGGGGGATTTGCAGAGAAAAGCTCGAGTTGGGGAACATCAAAGCGATCATCAGTGTGAAACCCTGCCTTGTCCCTGACAGCTTAGGCTAAGAAAAGCACAGCAGCCGATGCGCCACAGAGCACTGAGCCAAAGACATATGCTGCAGAAAGTAGGACAAAATATGATGTGCTCAGGCAATTATCTATGGATTTTTTTTCGCTCAGTATACAAAGAACCCTACCAGGCGTCACGTGACACCTGCCGTCTTCAAACCCAGTTTGACACCATCCGTTTTCCTGACTACCATTATTCACTGTTTGGAGTGATTACATGGATTTAAATTTGCCACAGTTCCATAAGCTCATGGGCTCAAGATGGACTCTGAACTTGAAAGGCAAGTAGCAGAACCCAGCTGGCTGGGGATCTGGTGGAAAAAGCCCAGAAGGGAACAGGCAGTGGAAACATCACCCAACAAGCCAGAGCCATGAGCCAGGAGGCGAGCCTCCGCAGGAAGCAGAGGAAGCCAAGGAGACTGCTTGTTCAAGCTTGGGGTCATCTCATTGTTTCTGAAATCATAACCATTCCAATGGTTCAATTGGTTACTCAGAGAGGATCATTTATGTCCACAACAAGCCCGAAGAAGATTAAGTCAACCCAAAACTTGAGCTCTTCCCAGTCCTGCTGATGCAGATGTGGTTTTCAATGGCGGCTTCGCAAAACTCATGACCAAAGAGAAGCAGAAAAACAAAGGTCTTACCATGGCCCCCACGTGTCACAAAGGGCATCCGGTTGATGGCGATGGGCACAGTGCCATGCTTGTTGTGGAAGTGGTGAACATGGTGGGTGGTGCTGAGGGAGGAGGAGACTCGGGCGGCTACGGCTGGACATGGGAACACCAGCAACGCCAGAGAGAGCACCAGCCGGAACAGCAGGGCAGGGCTGGCCCACACCACAGGGGACGCCGCCGCACCCTGCCTGGGCACCAGTAACAACCCTCCGTCTACCTCCACTTCCACCTCCTGCTCCATGGGGGCGGGGCCTGAGAAGAAGGGCAGGCCTCTCCCCCTCATGCGACACAAACAGGAAGTGAACATCTCAAAGGAATCCAGGGCCCATGATCCCCCCCAGCCTACCAGCCTGGGATTGGACAAAATAAATAAATAAATAAATAAATAAAGGAACAGAAAATACAGATTAAAAAGAAGTATAAGCCAAGAAAGGAGGAACAAAAATCAAAAGCAGATCCTTTGCTTGAAAATCCCAAAAATGACTGGAAATAAAATCACTGAAGAAGAAGAAGAAGAAAAAAAAATAAAAAATACAAGATCCTTTCTGAGGTGAAAAATCTCCAGGAGTCAAATATTGGTATCCAGAAGCTTCTTGATCCTTTAAAACCAATTTCCTCCTCCTACCCTAAAACAGATAATTAAATCTGATAAGTGGAACTGTCGAAACAGAATCTCAGCCGACAAGTATTGACTTAGCAAACATGGGACTCCATCTTAGACACTTGTCTGCGATGATCTCTCAGTCAATTGTTCTTCAGGATTCCCATTGCCTTGGGGAGATCTTCAGAGGTTTTCTCCTCCCATAACCCAGACCTACCATCTCTGCTTCGTCTGCCCGCCGCAACTTATGGCAACCGAACGAGAAAACGCATCTGAATAAAACCAGAGTGCAGAATAAACAGCAGCAGACAAGGATGCTACGAAAAAGGAGCGTCCAAAATCCGGTTCTGGGCTTTTTTTTTTTTTTTATAGAATCCTTGAGGGAGCTATGAAACCCTTTCAGTCAAGAGCCGAGAGAAGGAAAAACACAGATTAAGAAATGAAATGAAGCACTCCGGGGCAAAGGAGGAATCTGGAGCCTGAGCAAAAACAGCTGGCTATTTCCAAGCGCGCCGCTGAAATCCTTCCCTGGTATTCTGGCAGGATAAATCAATACGGGTCATAGAAAGCTGAGCAGCACCCAAGAAAAACAGCTTAACAGGATTAAACCATAACCAAAAAGCGCTGAAGTGCCTGGCGTTCAGTTCATCTCAACAATCTTCCCATCCTAGGACTGACAAACGAGCTCCGTCCTACTTGCTCCCTCCTCTCGCTTTGAGGATCCGCCGCTGAGCCGCTTCAAGGACCGCTCTCCAAGGTGGCAAACCGACGGGAAACAGTTGCGGGTCCCCTTGATGGAGCGCCGACGCGGGAAGCTGCCGCCGCTGCTGGCTCGCTCAGACGGTCTGACGGGGATGCTGCTGCCTTTGCTGTGAAATTCATGCTAATTGAATCAGAAGCTGCAGCAACGAGCACATCCTTCCTGCCCGCGCAGTTCTCCCATCTCCTTTTCCTCCGATCGAGTCAGCCAGGGCGCCCACCGCCCCCACCTCCACTCTTCCTTCCACCCCAAACTGCATACAGCTCTGCACTTGGCAAACCAAAAGGAGGGGGGTGAAAAAAATAGCTACCAAAAACCAAAACAAACAAAAAAAGAACCTCCGGTAAGAGTCGGAAAAGAAGGACAAGGTACGCGCATTTAGATCCTTTGAATGCAAAGACCGTCAATGTGATACACAGGGCAGCGCAGTGATGGAGAGAGAGAGAGAGAGAGAGGGAGAGAGAAAAAGAGCGTGTGTGTGTTGTGTGTGTGTGTTTGGTTGTCTGGCTGAAGCGGAGAGGGGGGGGAAAAAAGTGAGAGAGAAGGAGCGGGCGAGTGGGAGGGGAATGAAGGAGAAGAGGACACATGCAAAAATGATGGAAGAATGGCACGGATGTTGTGGACGGTAGATGAACACGTCGTATCGAAGCTGCAGATTTTCAAACTCGTCGCTCTGCTGTCAGTGATACGTCCTGAAAGATTCACATGCTGGAGATAAACCCATCGCAATCCTCTCACTAGTTTCCGATGGCCAACTTCTTTGTTAGAAATCTGAGTTCATTCCAATAACTGTAGCATAACAGGACTTAAAATATGTGTTCAGCCTTCCTGTCGCAAACAGCTATTGATATTCGAAGTCCAGGCAGCGTTCCCTACATCGGGTTGTTTTCCAACCCGGGCGCTCAAGGCACAGTGTCCCGCGTCTTTTTGGTGGTTCCTCGCTTCAGTCCGGCTGATTTCAATTGGCAGGTGTTTGCTGGACTGCAATAAGCTGAAGCAGACATTGTGAAGCAGGAAGGCATGTAGTTACCAAACAAACAGGTTGGGAAACATTGTTCCACCTGATGTCAAATAACGTTTGGCATCAGCTTATTTAAAGTTAGCAGTGAAGGGTACAATAGAGGCAGAACCCTTCTGAAAATCATCAGGTAGTCTAAACAAAGGCCAGATATCAACTTGGCCAAAGGACGGGGCTCTTGAACTGGACTGCTGTCCATTTCTAGAGTGCAACACACTACTATTTACTTAGACTCCTACTCTTTTTAATGTATTTTTTCCTGATTTGAGCCACTGAATAACCGGATTTCCCCAAGGGGGTGAATGTGTCTCTGTACTTACAGACACAAATAAAGAGAATTATAAAGTCAGCCTTCTGTCACCTGAAGAAGGAGTAAGTTCTCAGCAAGATTATGAGAAACTAATACATGTTCAGAAAAGAAATTCAAAATACCTTTGTTCATTTAGGACCCGAAAAATATACAGACACGTCGTCGCTGTGTGTCTTTCACAACATAAATGCACTCAACGTATCTCCCACATCTCTCTTCAGAAAGCCCGATGCACTGAGATGACAAGTGAAGATTAAGAGCAAGTCTCAGTCTTTCCCATTAAATCTGAAAAACGAACTTCAAAAGTGAGGAACATTTGTGCGAAACAAGACAAAGAAAGAGAGCAGAAATGAGGCGGAATAAGTGAAACAGAAGGTGGCGGGGGAGATTGTGTACGAGATAAATCAGGGCTGATAAAGATCGTATTTGGGACAGGAGCTCAAGAAAAGAGGCAAGAAAAATGGCCGAAGCCGAGAAAAGGCAGGAGACGTCCTCTGCGCTGATGGAGAGAGCCGAGCCTGGGCTATTACTCATGTGCTCGCGCACCCACGCACACAACAGCCAAACACGCTCACGCCAGTCAGCCAGGTGGGAGGGGTCCCCCGGGAGACCGGAGATGCTGTGCTTGCTGATGGAGGGAGGAAACATCGCCCAGGGTGACCAGGACAAGAGTTCTGATCCTGCGCTAAGGCTGAACTCCCGAACTCAAGAGCCAGGAAAACAGAAAGCTTCTCAATGTTCTGACAGTTATTCATTATTTGAATTTTTTTTTTTAATTTATTTATTTTATTTTATTTTTGTAATGACTACATTTCCTTCAGAGGGCAGTGTGTGGACTGGGAACTCATTATGAGGAAGAAAAAAAAAAAACACAGAGGAGTGAACCAACACCTGCTGCTGAACTCCCCTACGGCAACAGAAGAAACAAGCAGCACAGAACACGAAAACACACACACACACACACACACGCCACGCACACACACACGCGCATGCACACGTATGCAGGTGAACAATCGGTCCTCAACGCGCACACACTCTGGCGACTGTCGTGTCAGCGCAGCTGCCGGATGATGCAACGACTCACATCTCAAAAAGGCTAAACGCTACCAGGCTTCAGACGCTGAGCGTTCTGCCGGAGAAATTACAGGCTCCAGAAATCCTTCAGGGGAAAAGTACGGTCATAGATGGAGAAGGTGGGCCTCGCTGACTGACAGATGTGGGATCAAAGCCGCTCCTCTACACGCTAATCCCGGGGAAACATTCTTATGATTACACACCTAATTAATTCCACTTCCAACATCTCGAGATGTTGAGGAGCCAAATACAAAGTAAGAGGATTCTCTCTCTTTTAAGTGTAAGAAGGAAATTACAAGCGAGTTTAGCAGCGGAGGTAATGTTAACGTGTGGGCCTGTTAAAAAACTGAAAAAGACACTCAGGAAGAAAAAGGGCAAGAGGAGACTTGCAATTTTTTTTTTTTGCTTTGGAAAACAAAAAACTCGGATAACAGGACAAGTTTTATCTCTTTGGTGAGTTCAGACAAACACCCCCCCAAAAAAGCAAATCATACATTTTTAACACCAGTTTTTCCATTTCTGCTCAGCAGCTTTCTGCCACACAAAGGGCTTAGCGCCGGCTGCTTATGTAAGGGAGCTGCAGGGAGACTTGTTTTAGAATCAGGGAACAAAGTTAGATGCTCATATCATGGAGTGTTGGATGCATCGGACAAGATTCCACGCGTATGTTTAACACATTAACGCTAATCCTAACCCAAACATTAGGTAACTTTAGCCCAACAAAATCAGGACTCCATTCAGGCATGTTAGTGGTTCTTCTTCTGCTTTTGTGACGCTTTATAGCGTTTTCTATTCCCGAAAACCTAAAAAGCTGAGACTCACTCTGAATTTCATGCAGCAGCGACGCAAAATCGCCTCCTGCGCACTGCTTGCGTTTTGTACTGTTTTCTCATGTTGTTAAACGGTAATTGAACTTCTTTTTTTTTTTTTTTTGTCAGGGAAGAGGCAGAGCTGTGGATTGTTTTATCTGTGGCGCTGCTTTTTAATGTCTCAAAGAAGAAAGTGACTTTCAAATTGATACCTTTTCCTTTGCTAGTGAGGGAAATACCAACAGCTTGTCGCTCGCGTTTGTGCTGCTTCTCTTTCTTTTCCTTTGGCTACGTTGGGTTTTGTCAACTTCAGTAAATAATCCATATAATGTCACTGACAGTGTTAACCATGTGTAAAATTTGGGGGTTTGAAGGCTGATTTAAAGTTTGTGAAAATAGGTCAAAAAACCTTAAGACTTTAGCTCTGTCGTATGACTCCAAAACAACATGTCTTGCCACCATTTTTGCACTTTGGGTTCTTAAATCCTATGATTTATTAAATGCCATTGCTTGTTTTCTAAATCGATTCCCTTAGGATTGCAATCTTCATCACAGTCGGTGTCATTTTACTACCTCCTTCATGTGGCCGAAATCCCCCCCCCCCCCCCCCCCAATAACCCCGGTTCGCTTATTGAAAACATTTCCGACAATTTCCATATAAATATACAACTAATCAGAATCAATGTATTTCTTTGTGTTAGTTAATTAGTGTGTTTTGTTACCCATCAAACACTGTGATCCCCCAAACGGTCATCAAACCATGTGCACCATATGTGGCGCTTTCAGAACAAAATGATTTAGAGTGCTGTTAAAACTGCATTGCCACACAGAGCCCTTATTCATATGGGTATATTGAAACAATGCATGTGGGGTTAAAGAAAGCTGACTGAAATACAGCATGTCTCACACTGCGCAGAAGTGAAGATTTATCTTGCTCTCGTGCAAAACCAAAGAATACCATTATAAATAGCTGCGCTTGCGTTACAAATGTGCGCAAAACTTTAATATTACGCCAAAATTGACAAAAAAACAATTTCGCAATTGGCGTGTTTCCATTAAATAAGGAACATAATTACAATCACGTTAAGTTTGTAAATAAGTTATGGAAAAAAAAAAAACATGCTGCGCCATCCTCCTCCAACTTTGCAAGGAGATGAACTGGGGGATAGGCAAAGAAACGCAGATACAGACAGATGAATCAGAAAAGAAGCTGCATATACACTGAGGAGGGAGCAGGCAATTACACGAGAGCAAGAAGAGCTAATCACAAGTAAGTAGATGAAGCTGGAGAAGGGAGCAGGCAAAGGCAAACAAGCAATTGAGAACCAGCTGGGAAGGAGAGCAGGCTGACTGGCAGAGGGAGAGAGAAAGATGAACAGGATGAATAAAAAAATTAAAAAAAAAAAAAAAAAAAAAATCGAACAAAGACAATAACCTAAAGCAAACAGTCCTACGCAAGAAGAAATGAACAGACGCAGCCAAAGCTAAACATTTTGTAAGTAAATAGGTTAGGGGAAAAAAAAAAAAAAAGACAGGAAGAAAGCAATGAATAAAGAATGAGCACAAATAAACGCCGGAGAAAACCAAAACAACCTGGAATCCTGACAAAATTAGATAACTCACGACACTCTACTGGACGGAATGAAAGAAGCGCAGGACTACAAACCAACAATCAGAATCGGGCCTTAAAAGATCTATTTTTGCCGAAAAAGAAACTCAATAAACCAGCATTCGGTCACGGCTAATTCTTTTTAAACCTTTGACCCCACAACGAAACGGAATTTGGACCTTTGAACAACCGACTTTGAGAACCAACTGTCTAAACTGTTCATTTTACAACACATCCTTCATGTGTCTCCTCCTCCTCGTGCCCCATTGTCCAAGATGTCAATTTGTTTCAATCGTCAGCTGGGTTAATCCCCAATTTTGCAGCGTTGCCTGAATCAGTCCTGCAGAGTCAAGTTGCAATCTTCTTAGGAAACTGCTCGAGACTCTTGACAAAATATCATCGTCTGAGAACAACACATGCATGATGGGGGAAAGAGAAGAGCTCGCTGACTCCAAGTGAGCGTAGATCACGCGCAGCAATCAAACTGTGCCTGCAAGACCGAGCTCAGCTGGACGCGAGATTATTACTGCATCCAGCTACTGATTTGTCTCGACTAACTGGTCTTGCGTTCTCATCAATTTTTCACGTAAGCAGCGCAATTGAAACGACATGTATTTTTTTGCTGCAGGGACGCTCGTCCTCACAACCAGTTTCAAACTCTGCTGCTTTGTTTCGGTGGGGAAAAGACAGTAAGGCCGTCCTATAGACGTAATGCGATTCGTGTTTATTTACTTACGTTAATATGCTTCTCTCGGGGAGTTCTCTTTTTTAATTAAAATCTATTGGTTTTCCACAAACCCAGCATCAATTACCCTGCTGGAAGTCAGACGCACGCATTTACCCAACAAAGCCTTGAGAGCAAGCCGCAAAAAAAAAATAAATAAATAAATAAATAAAAAAATAGTAGGATGGAAAATGGATGGAGATGGAGCAAAAAAATATTGAGCCATCTATACAGAATAGACCAATGCATTAGAGGACACCGCCATAGGCAAAGGGATCCACTAATGGCATTGTGGTTTCACTCGTTATGAAATGTAGAAAATCTAGTTAAATGGATCTTTGCAGCACATGATAGCAGGCTAACGGTAACCGGGAGGGATAATGACAGAGGTTTAACGTGGCGGTATCAACAGGCAAAAAAAAAAAAACAGAGAGAAAGGTGGAGATGAAAAGAAATTGGGCAGGATGAGAAGATGTGAGGGACAAGAAGGGGGGATTGGGGGGGGGGGAAGTGTTTTAGGCAATTAGAGAGGCTGGATTAAAGCAAACCGTGAATTGTGGGCAAACGAAGCCTCAGCTGGGAAGAGGAGACTAAAGATAAACTAGCTGAAGGGGGGAGTCTCCTGTTTCATTTGGATGGGTGGGCGCATCTTAATCATGTGGAATGATACGTCCTCAAGGGGAGTTAGCAGGATAAAGCAAGGAGATGAGGAAAAAATACACTAATCATCCCATCGCCCACATTCCTTATCCACAACACCATGACAGTCATTTTCCCAGAGCGCCTATCAGGGATCGCACTGTCGGCGCAACCACCTGCCACTCTACGCCAGTCCAGTCTGCTTTAATCCAGCCCAAGTTTGTTTGTAGCCTGGCCGTCGCTTTCCAAAGCAATTCCGCTCGATTCTTATCTCGCTTCATGGCCCGGTCTACGCTTCCTCCAATTGACTTGGGTTCCGCAGGTAGCATTCCAGCCAGGTCCAATCAGCGATCAGGAGGCGAAGTTGGGAACGACGACGTCAAATTGCAATCTGGCTGTAGTTTTAGCAATGGCAGCAGAGGAAGTTGTTGGCGACGCCAAAAATCTGGTTTGTTTGGAGAGGTGTCCAAGCGTAATCAAGCTCTGGTCCGCCTAAAAACCGAGGTCGTGGTTCGGTTCAAATGAACTGCTTTCATCGGAAAGCATATGTGAAAGTCACGCTGACCAGAGGACGCTCCAAAACCAGGAAGTGGACTATATAGCCCAGGGCATTCTGGGTAAAAACAACCAAAAGAAAGGCGTGAGTCTAGCACTAGCAAGGAGAAACGGCTTACAGTCTTTTACCATTGACGAAAAAAGAAATCCTGCAATAATCAAAATCCGATGTCATTTTGTTTACATTTCTCGACGAAGGAAGCTGTCTTGAGCATCTTCTTCAGAGGCCTTCCTGTTGTGTCCTTCACTCGTTCTGAGAGGTGAACGGGTTTTTCAAAGGGTTTGGTTTGTTTGACACAGTGCAGTGTGAAAGCAAACCTCACCGGCTGAAAATGTGAACAAATGTTCCGATTTTTGGTCCCCAGTCGAACCGAGTCTAGCAGACCATCGGGGGGTGAACACCCTTAGGGGTCAGCTCTCTATCGTGTTTGATAGCTGTACGGGTGTGATGTCTATCACTAGGTTGGGATGTTACATTTTTAAACACAGTAGGAGTCTGTTGCTGCAGTGGTGCTTTCTCAGCTAAATCAACACCGCCCCAAACAAATGAACGTGGCATTAAAACGACCTCCACCTATTGACAGAGCAGGACGTATGAGACCCCATCCAGCCCCAGGTACGGCCGCGGTCGATGCTCCTTAAAAACTACTTTTAAACTAAATAATCAACAAGCCTCAGCAGAGCCCACCCGGGAGGCTCATCCCACGTCTCTTACTTTTTCTGGGCAGTTTTACTCTCACTTATTTAAAGGTCTGTTATGCTAATGCATGCACATAAATTATTAAGTGGAGGCTGAAAATGGTTGCTACAATGCAGAATTTATCACACCGAGAGCAGCGCTGCTAATTTGTTCCACAAGTTAAACATAAAATAATCCATAACACCTGCCAAAGTCTCTAGATCTTCCTCAGGCGTTTTTTTTTTTTTTTTTTTTTTTCTCCGCCCCCCCCGTCCTCAACACCCCCTCCCTCGTCTTCTTTGGCTTCACGCTAACATCAACGAAATGCAAACTAGGGATACGACTTGTGGGCTGGAACGCTTTCCCCCTTTCCAGCTTGTTCACTTGCTCGTCTCCTCCCCCCCCCCCCCTCCCCCCCACATCCCTCCATCCATCTCTGCATTCTAACACTGCGCGGTGAGTCAGCTGTCACTGTCTGTCCCTGCAGCTGTGGTCCCAGCTGTCTGGGCCAGATGGCCTCGTCTCCACCTCATTCGCGATGTTTACGAGGGGGCGCCCTAACCCGGAGCCACGGACAACTGCCCCCGGGAGAGTGGGCTGCTCTCGCTGGGCTGAAGCTAAATGGAAAAAGAGACGCATGTGCTGCACAAAGGAGGTGTCAGTACTAGTCACTCGCTGTGACAAAACCCCTCCCCAAACCACCAAACTGCGATTATGCCTTTAAAACTAGCTTCAGTGTTTTTTTTTTTGTTTTTTTTTAAAGGGCTTCGTCTTTCTGCACGCAACAACTTCAAAAGGTTGATTTACAGGTTAACGGTGAACTGAAAATGATGCCTTTCCGCGCACTATTGTGAAGCTAATAATTGGGTTACATGCTGAAAGGTTGGTGGGGAGGGAGAGTGCCTGCTAAAGCCATTCCAGAATAATACTGGCTCGCAGTAATCTCTTGCACACAGGGAGAATTTCTGACAAGGATTTAAGGATTTTAAATACAATTTCTATACGCAATGAAGGCGCAACAATAGCACCGGGGAGCGAGAGGGAGCAGAGCACGGCGCGGGAGAGAAAGAGAAAGTCAGCTCCGTATGGGGTGGGGAGAGAGGAACGAAAGAGGAAACAGAGTCATCATCTTTCTGGGGAGCCAGATTGCAGAGCTCTAGGGTATAAGGCACCCCTAGAGTTCATAATGCCTGCCCAATCACATCTAATTTATCCACCATCTACGCGAAGAGGAGGAAGTTAATGTGAGTTTGTGAATGAGTGTGAAAGAAAGAGAGACGGAGAGAAAGCTACATGTAAATTGAAGATGTGAATTATGCCAAAAGCCCCTTTTCAGGGACGCAGGTGTCCATTACTGAGAAAAAGGAGAGTCAAGACGTTCAAGGAAGCTGTGCTTAAGGGTTATGGTTTCTGATTTTAGATATGGCGAGGCTGACAGTGGAATTGTTGGCTTGCGACAAGCAGGTCCTCGGTTTGAATCCCAGCCTGGGGGGCTTTCTGTATGGAGTTTGAAAGGGTTCTCTCTGGGTACTCCAACTTCCTCCCACAGTCCAACAATATGACTGGTAGCTTAATTGGTCTTGATTTACGCCTGAACCATGTGTCTTTGTAATAGACTAGTGACATGGGGTGGGCAAGAAGAACTTAAAGTTTGATCACACTTTTTTAATAACTGCTATTCATTCCCTCTTGTTAACTGTCGCTACATGACAGCATTCGAAGCCCCACTAACATAAATAGTGGTCTTGAAAAAACATTCCTATTTGTAAAAAACTCCACCTGCACTTGTCATATCTTCAAATTCATTGATATTTATTGATGCTTTCATTGAACAAACATTGAGGAAAATAGTAAAAAAGAAAAAAAACAACAATCCCGAAATACGGACACTTCACACATCATTAATTGGAATTTATTGTGAGAACGATACATCAAAATTCTTATCATGATCAGAAATTTATCACGATAAATGATGACCCGATAACCCTGCAAGGATTAGCATGTAAAGACAATGGATGGATAGATGGAAATGTGCAATGCTGCGCAGATGTCACAAGAACTACCTGAACCAATTAGTGAAATGGTCCAGTAGTAGTTGAGGTGGGTGCAAAGGTCATCTTGATCTATTTTAAAAGATGTGTCTCATCCACTGCATGAGAGTTCAGATTCACCTGGACTCTGAGATTTAATCACAAAATTTAAAACTAAGTGGAATAAAAATAATTTCTACTGCTGTAAGTTTCCAAAATTGGTTCTAAAATAGTATTATTGTTTTTTTTTTTCATTTTTTATTTTGTGAGGATATTATATTGTATTTAAGGTTGTGTGTTTTTGTTTTATTGTTTTTAACATTTTTGAAGTATTGAGCACTTGATTACTTTAATCATGTTAAATCCACCGTGCATTTTTGTCAAACGCCATGTTTGGCAAGAGATTTGACTCACCTCACCGTATTAAGATCAATTTAATGCTATAAATAAAATTGATCGATTTGAATTGTCACGGAGTTAAAACAGTTTTTTTTAATACTGATTCTTTCAACACTGATGGCACAAAAACTCAACTGCCGTCTTTTATTTGCCTGTGAAATCAGAACTTGGATCCTGGGCTGATGTTACACTGAACTGGTTTTATAGCTGCAAGTAATAAAACCAGTGAACGGTTCAATGTGGAGCACAGGCATCAGAATAAACCACAATTAATACAGGCCGATAATATAGCCAATATTATACAGGCCGATAATATTTCATGCATTCAGAAAAAAATAAATAAATAAAAATCACTGCATGTACCGACAGATGGCAGAAAAATCTGATGGTACAGCACTATGTGTGCCACTGAATTAATAAGATGCAAACCGGCAGAAGCCAAAAAGTAAATCACTTCGCTTCCCACCAGTACGACATTCACAGCAGTCGTACTGGATTAGTTTTGGGAGGATTCTAATTTCGCTTTAGTTTTATTTTTCTGACTAACGTTTAGGAAATCTCAATTTCCTTCTGCAGATGAAATGCAGCCCATGACCCAGTTCCAATCACATTTAAACCATCTACCGTCACAACATGTTGGTTGTAAAAAGTGTGTTCACGCAGATCTGCTGCACATAACGTCCATGATTGTCAGTTTTGCGGAGCATTCCGGATCAACGTGCCTTGAAATTTCAAACGTATATGAATGACGTTCGACATGCTTCACTGTGGGATTCGGCAACAATTACGCTTGATGACAAAACTGATGGGCTCCGGTCGGGCTGGGATTATCTAAAGCAGTTCACGTTGTCGCAGGCGCATGACGCAAATCGCATCATTTCATTGTGAACCGCCAGCAGTCCTCCCCTTCTTGTCACAGCACCCCTGGCGAACTTTTTGCTCCCCTCGGCATGCGGAACGATCAAACTATCGCAGGCGTGTTTGTTTATGCGGAAAAGCGCCGGGATAGCGACGTTGCCCTGTTCTGACTACCCAGATTCTAGCAGCTGGGATTCCAGCCGAAGAGCAGGACGGATAGTTTTCTAACAGGAATTATCCGAGACCACGAGGAAGTTGGTGCAGTTGGACCCAAACATTCTCTCGGTGTACCTTTATGACCTTCAGGGTTGAGTACAAAAATAATGTGGCCGCGCATCGACTGTTCTGATCCGGCGTGATCAGGCCAGATCAGAAGTCCTTCACAAAGATTGTTTTTAATCATTTAAACATTGTTGTAACATTTTCACTAGCAGAAACTGAATGCTTTACATAACTTGGCATCTTGTGAGATAAATACATGTGTAACCTTCTCCGAAAAGATTCCACTTTCATCTGATTTCACCAAGATCTCAAGTTAGAAACTTCTCTCTTTTTTGAAAAACATTCTCAGTGACAACACAAAGTTAGACAGACTTTAAAAAACAACAAAAAAGTTATGATAACTACGGCACTTCAGTGGATTGAGTGCATATTACGAGACGTTTGTGCCTAAAACAGATGACGCATCAATCTGAGAAAGCCAACACCAAGTAAAGAATGCGCCACTAAATGAGCAGAATAAAAACATTTGAAACAGATTTCAGTTTCTCCAGCTGCTTTGGATCAGACGTCAGTTATTCCAGACACGTTTCTCCCTCCATCTGTCCAGTAGTGGACACGAGCCCCCCTCCCCTTCTGTCGGGCCGCCTTCGTGTCATTTCTTCATCAGGGGGAAAAAAAAACCCTCAAATAATTCCTTGGCAGTGCAAAATCTCAACTTCCCTTAACGTGTAAATAATGTTGCTTCTGCCTGGGAAAGCGCAACTTCTCTAAATGCAGAGGCTATATGATTTTCGGGTATGTCTGGGCTGAGTGTGTGACTGTATTTAGACTTGGCTTGCCTGTGCGTGTGTGTGTGCGTGTGTGTGTGTGTGTGTGTGTGTGTGTACGCCGCGTAGCGGTCGTGGCTAAAGATCAGAGCCCTTAGTGCAGTATAGCTGACTGAAATCAGGATTTCAGAGTTAATGGACGGGGTGACGGCTGCCTCCTCGATGTGTCAGCCTTTGTTACACGCTCTGCACACAGAAGCCACCGCCACCGCGGTGTGCTTCAGAGCTGGACACATTTTCGTAAGGAAAAAGCACAAAAAAGGAAACGGTTTGTTTTTCTGTCTTGTTTACCCGTTTGGTGCAGAGGTGTCTGATAAGTTGGACTATTCCGTTGCCAACTTTGCTCTAAAACTACTTAAAAAACAAAAAGAAAAAAAAAAGACTTCTTTTGTTTGCTAGAAGTGAACTAGAGTTTGTTACATCACAACAACAAATCTCAGTGTAATTTTAGTGAGGTTTAGTTGTGATGAACTGACACAAAGGGAAATTCTCTACAAGCTTTGGACATTTAGAGACTATTCCTAAATTCAAAATAAAACAGGCAAAAATTCTAATTATTTCAAATTAATTCATTGTTTTATGCGGGTTTATTTTGCAAATATTTCATAAAATACTTTTGGGTTTGTTGTTGCAGTGCTGTCGTTCTTCAAATGTTGTGTGACAGAACTACACAAAGTAGTGCATTATTTTGAAACAGAAATAACATTATGCCTAGTTTTCAATTTTTGTGTTACAAAGATCTGAAAGGTGCGGACAGCATTTATATTTAATCTCCATTCGTCAGAAAAGCAGTCACAGTTCCGGTGTGTAGGTTTGTCACACACAATTTGTAGAAAACACTTTCTGGTTTATTTTTGCTGTGCGACAAAAATGTCAAAATTCGAGCAGTTTAGTATTTTTGTGTGGCAACAAATATTTCTCTAATTCCTCTTGTTCCGATTGACAGATTTGTCGTTTTTTCATTCCCTTTAGTTTTTCGCGATTCTGCGATCGTGGAAATTCGCACAAGATCAACAGAACCTTCACATTTTATGACGCTAATGCATAACTGTGAGTTTTTTTTTTTTTGTTTTTTGGCAGAATACCCGCAAAATGGTCAAAAACCTCAACTTTAATCAATTGCCAACTCCCACCTGCTGGTGGCAGTATTTCTTCCTTGCGCCACACTACTGCCTCGGCCTTACTTGATTCATGCTGTAGTTCATGCTTGATGTGGCGCGAAACAAAAAGTCACAATATTGCAACGTTCCTTGGAAAAAAATGTCTAAAATGCCACCGTAAAATCAGTGATTGGCTGCAAAAGAATTGGAAAGACTGGCAGGTGAAGCTTTAGTAACTGGACTAGATATGGCTTTCCATAAACTTAAGGAACCATCCTCAGAACATTTCAAGCTAGCTATTAACCTATTAGTGTATAAATGTTGTGAAAAGAGAAGAAATCAGTCGTAATTTAAGAAACAGCCGACATAGCAAATGTATTTCTGGAATATGTCCTGACTCTCTGTTCATAGCACGTGTTCTCTATTGGTTTGAGTTAACATAAAAAGTCTTTGGGCTCATGCTTTGATGCTGGAAGCGCTCCATTATAATGCCTTAGGCCGATTTTACACTTTATGAAACTTCATATCGCAACAATAGAAAAAGAAAAAAAAAAAAACCCAGAGGATGGTGGAGGGAAAACTCAGGAGCGTCCTTGACGTTACCGTCTCTCTCCTTCCTTCATGACTCCATTCACACTCTTTATCCCTCACTCTTAGGAACATCTAATGCTGCGGCTCAATAGAGGATATTAACGACCTAATCAAAGGCCAGAATGAGTGGCATCCTGGATGCAAAGCCCAAGAATGTTTTCCTGACAGCAGTGAAAGACAGCGGCGGTTCCACGAAGCTGTTCCGAGGCAGATGGATGAGCCTGGTGGCGATACGTGAACAAGATATCGTCATGACGCAAAGTCCTCGTCAGTCAGGATAAAAAAATAAAACAGAAAACACAAAAAAAAACGCTATCTTAAAGTTTCATAGATGTCAGTAAACATCAAGCATAATCAAAACAACCTGAATGATATTTAGATTCATTTTTATTCTATTCCCCTACCTATTTTGTGAATTAGAAAAAAAAAAAGTCCAGCAATAAAAAGGAGCACAGACAAATAAATACGCAATAGAATCCAGCTAAGAAACAATAAAAACTAGGAGCTTGCATACTGAGGCAGGGGCGGAAAATGAAGTTGAACTGTTCAGCGACTCAGTAGCAGGAAAACTGAAGCGGAGACTAATTAACAGCGGAGGGAGCTGAACTAAGACTCAAAGGACCTACAAACCAAAGGGGAAAAAGCCCGACAAAAATCTAAGAGAAAGAATTCCAGATGTGCGATTAGAAACAATGGGATTAACTGACACCTCAGGAACAATTACCAGAGAGAAACCAAGAGAATATGGTAAAGACTTATTGAAACACAAAAGCATCGTGACACAACCAGGAAATCAAGTGGGATGACTCTGCTGTTTTTCCAATCAACCTGGTGGCAGGTAAACACTGACCTCAAAAACAACCCCCTGATTCTTGTAATAAAACACGCTGCGAGTTGATTTGAATGAGAAATCAGCACCACTTAAAAGCAGTGGGGTATGTTTACTGCCGACTCCCATCTCGCACAGAAAACCTCTGGGAACTTAAGAGGATCGGTTTATGAGGTGAGATCGTTTCTGTTGCCGGGCCTCGAGCTGCAAAGTGGGTTTTTTTTTTTTTGGTGTCTCTGCGTTGCAGTTGGGAGCCGCAGCAGGTGTTTCGTGTTCACCGGCGAATGCTACAGAGCACCTCTTGGTTTGCAGGCGTGAACCTGGCGTGACACTGAAACCTGCATAGAAACAAATGTTGCAAAGCCTTCAACGTCAACCTTTGTGTTTCGAGACTCGTCTCTACAGTAGGAAATGTGTTCCACCTGGTAAGACGTCACACCTACACTGTTTTTGCATTTGTAGTTTAATTTTTTTTTCTTTTCAAACCAGCACAATTGTCGTTCAATTTGTTTTCTTTTGCCGCAAAAAGTAACTGGTTAGTATTTTTGGTGCCACAGAAATCCCAGGTCTTCTCTCTGTGAAACTAGGCGAAGCGTCAGAAACGCTCTGTGCGGCAGCATAACTAATTCATGTGAACGCAGGCCGAGTAAACACATTAGATGTATGAATTTAATAATTTACAAAGAAAACAAGGCTTTCACACCAATTTCTACGGGGAACCTGAAAGTTCAGAGGCGTCTTAGGTCAGGATGGTATTTTTTGGTGCGAAGTCCGGAGGCTGGCGAATTCAATCACCTCCTCAATTGATAGCCAGGAAACACAATCATTTAAATGAAAGATATCCAGATCAAGCTTATATTGGAAATGGTAACTATGTTTATACAAGAAAGTAAGGATTGTATTAGTCACTTTGACAATAAAAACAACCTGCATATTTCAAAAGTCCCATAATGTCATTGCTCCATCTTGGGAACATCTGACAGCTTTTTACAGACATGCATTGCATTTGTGTGAAACCATAAATGATCACATCAATCAGTAAGTCGGTTTGTATTATTTTTCCTTTTTCTTGACCTGCGGAGAGAAACATGCTCTAAACACCGTATTTATCTCGGTGACAGGAGTGCAATCTTCAACTTATTCGCTGCACACGCCGCCGAACGACGCTGTGTGTGTTTAAAAAAAAAAAAAAATTAAATAAAATACTTACTATTTATTTTTTTTTGCTTATTTTTCTTGCCCTCCCGATTCGGCGCAGCGCTCGACGAGGACGGGCGCCGTCCTCTCCCAACCGTCAGCCTCCGTCGCTGGCAGCCATAATGCCCCGCTGCGCTTATCAAATGCCAAGATGACAGATTTAATTAAAGACCCTTACGTTCTTTATTCAGCCCGGCCCTGTGTCTGTTCTGGCTCATGCACTGCAGGGGTTTACAGGAATCACTCGGTGACAGGGTTTGATAAAGTCATTAGGCTTCCAGACTAATAATAGAAAATGGGAAGGGCTGTGCTTTTGTTCCAAGAGATAGGCAATACTGCTAGCATGTAACACAAGAGGATGAATGCTTATGGAAATGAGAAGGGAACATGTAATGGAGGAACACTAATCTAAGATGATTGGACGTACAGAGGGAATCGTAATATGAAAAAAAAAGGGGGGGAAAAAAAAAAATAAAAGCACATAGGATTAATGGCACACAAAACGAGACCGTTGAAATCTAATCAGGGAAGGAAATGGATCCCTGCGTCTCTGGGATTGGTTTGTGAGTGAGCTCCAACTATAGGTTACATAAATGAATCACCGAATACAGAATTTAGAGCCTCGCCCGTGGCAGGGCAGTTAATCTTAATGTTTTTTTTCATGCTGTTCTTCTCTCGGTGCTGCTTGTAGTGCAAACGTGGGGGCCGTTTTGGTGCCAACGAGTTCATGATTTGATTGCCAGGGAGCAATGAGCGCGGAACCCGCCGGAGGGGGCGCGGGGAGGGGGGGGTGCGGGGGAGGCACACGCGGTCAAGAGTTCGCGTCCGCAAGACCCGCTTCCGTCGGGGCCGGGAAGAAGTGTTTCGGTCTAAACAAGATTTTTGTTTTTGTTTTTTTGTTGTTTTTTCTTCCATTCTTTTAAGGGAAGCTTCAGCGCAACACGGAGCTTTTGGTGCATGCAACGATGCAACGGAGTCTGCAGAAATCTCATCACACACTCCAGCTTGCCCTTTTCACTCCGTGGTTCACTGGTTCACTCGTCGGCTCTGGCGTTGCTTTATTTTCACTCCCTTGGCCATGATTAAAGTGTGTACATTTAAATAATTCAATTTGCAATGCCTAGCTACATAATCATATTCTTCCCTCTCTGCCTTCCTTTCACTGATGCTTCAACTCCCTGCAGGCACATTTTCTTCTGTCTCCCTACATCAGTTAGAAAAAAGCAGCCCTGCTTCCTTAAAGGCGGAGAACTTTGATTCCATGACGATTACGCTCTTGTAACCAGCGTCGACTCAATACTGCTGGAGATACTACAGCTTAAGCTGCTCCTATGAAAGGCTTTAAATGATCGCAACTCGTTTATCGCTGCAGTTTAGTGGTTATACTCTCAGGGATGAATAGATACTTCAGTCGTCTTGTGAAAGAAGTCAATTTTGTCAGGGTTTTAAAGGATTTGTTCAAGTGCAACGATACGAAAGGTTAATAAGAGTCTGAAAATACTAACAAATAATATTAATAGTTTAAATAAATAGGAGGGGTGGAAGAGACACTGTTTGAAAAGATACATTGGAGCAATAATCCAATTAGCAAACAGTAGTTTTCCTACTATTCTATATTTTCTATATATGAAATTTGAATTTTACATGTCACTATGTTACCTTCCTAAAATAATGGCTTAAGTCAGTTTGTGCCAAAAGTAATTTTGGCAAAAAAAATAAAAATAAATAAAAAATAAAAAATTTAGTCATGAGACAATATAAAGTACTCTCAGAGCCGCCTTGACTCTAAAATATACGGTAATTGTACAGACATATGCACCAAAAAAATGGGATGGAAATCAAACCTTACTGGGTTTTTTTCAATCCATAAAACAGCAGGTTCGCAATTAACCTTGACGTTAACGTTGACGTATTCGAAATTGCTTCACTTTTACAGTAAATGAGCTCTGATAAAATAATTCCTGGATTCCTCAATGACTATATTTTACATACTTTATATCTCCAAAGGCTTCGTTGTGCCGGAAAAAAAAAAAGATTTATAATGACCAGTCTGATTTAAAAAAAAAAAAAAAAAAAAAAAAAAAAGATGCTTGAGAAAGATCTATTCAACCAAATCATCATCCTTTTGACTCCTTTTGACAATTTACGTAGCACTTCGGAATAAATAAACCTGTACTGACACAAACACAGCAAAAGCTTTAATGGATTAGCAAGATCCAGAGCGAAGACATGACAAATCTATTCCCTGGTTAAGTAATACCTCAGTGTAGGCAAACATCCTTCCTATACGCTATAAACTCCTACATTTAACAAACAAAGCTATTTCTACATCAGAAACCTGATGGGGCTGTTTCAATTCAATACACTTTCTTAGTGGCGTAAAGAAAATGGAGACCATAAATCTATTTTATGACATTTATTCCCCCCTTTCGGATATAGTCTTTCAGGTCATATAACCTTTCAACAATATATGCTCTTTATAGACGGTGGATTCGGAAAATGTGACAAGATAAGGGAAGACAGCAAAGTTCATAATATGGATAAACAGAGAAAGATGGAAAGAATAAGAGGGAAAGAGAGAGTGAGAAAGAGAGAGAGAGAGAGAAAGAGAGAGAGAGAGAGAGAGAGAGAGAGAGAGAGAGGGGCAGGAAATATGGCTGTCAGATGGAGAGCTGGCACCCTGCTATTGTGCTGGCACGGCGTCAACAAGTTGATGGCCAATTAGCAGTAAGTAGTGGGCAGGTGGAGCTCAATCCCGTCTGAAATATCACACAGTCAAATCCCTGCTTGCCTTAAACCTTTTATCCGCCGAGCCCCTCCATCTTCCTCGTCCGTCTCGTGCTCCAATGACCCCGTCCCCCCAAAGCGTCGCCCTGAAAGCTTGGCTCCTCCGTCAGGGCCCGCAAAGGCCAGATGGCACTCGCAGTTGGGTCCACGCATCAGTTTCTGTAAGTTAGCTACCTCCCAGGCAAAAAAAAACAAAAAACAAAAAATCTATCAGCCAACTAGAGCTGTGGGGCTTCCCTTTAGCTTTTGGCACCGATCAAGCCATGCTTGGGAAGAGCCAAGTAGTTCATTCATACACTCGAGTTTTCTCTCTGCGACAGTCGTGTCTCATCTTTGGTCGTTTTATCTCGCAACAACATGAATGTGCAGTGGGTTCTCGGGGAGATTCAAGTGCGACATTTTGGCTTTGGGGGCAGAAGCTCTGGCATTGTCCCCCGAAGGGTTAACAGAGGCACCAGTCATCGACTATGATCACCTTTCATTCGTCCTTCACTCGTGTCTTTTTCATTCAGCATATAACCGTGAATTTAGATTAGAGAATGGTTCTGCGGCTCTATGACTTAGTTGCACCCTGCAGCAATAGCCGCTGCCTTTTCAATTCATTGGGCTATAAAGAACTCGTTTCAATATTTTTTTAAAATTTATCCTTAGTATTAGGTGCTACAATGTGGAAAGGCCATCAGGCCTGAGCATTTGCCTGCAATGAATACACGATGATGGCAGTGAAATGAAGAAACACCCGGAACATTAGAGCCCGTCCAACACCGGCCACACCAAAGGATAGGCGAGACTTTTTCATTTGGTCAATTTAGAATAGAAACATCCTTTATTGTGCGCAAAGGGGACAGTCAGGTGTAACAGCAGCAACAGATACTGTACAAAAGTTCACGCAAAAGCAAATTCAAATATTTGTCACAATTCCTAAAATCACGACCTAAGTCAATTTTTGCCGAAAGCGATTTGTTGTTTTCAGTCTAAAACATGTTTTTTTTTCCCACCAAAATCGCTTTTGGCAAAAAAAAAAACGACTAAGGCCACTACTTTTAGAAATGTGACAACGTGCAACTTTTTCTCCATGGTGACAGAAATCACTGACTGACCCCGAAAACTACATATAAATAAAAACAAGGAAATCAAGCGACCGCTGTGCTATGAACGATTCAGACACGTTTCGATTAGTACAACCTCCTCACTGTCTGCCTGGACCTGAGCTGAGCACCTGCTCGGTGCTGAAGACTTTGACGCTGATCTGGAGGCTGAGTCTGCGCTCCGCTTGCGCAGTGGAAACTGGAATGACAAGCGCCACTTGAGGGAAAGTTTGGAAACTGACCCGATCACAATTCGCTGTCAGCTCCCACGTAGGAGTTGCATTGAGTGCCGACTCCAGGTTAGAGGACACTGTCTGAGCGTCTGCGCCGAGTGGTCAGGCGTGTGAATTGCAATATTTTTTCAGTCACAACTTTAGTAAAAAATAAAAAAAAAAGTCAGATGGTAAATATTCATCTAATGTGACCCCAAAGACTCTGAGATTCTAGAATGCAAAGAGCCGCTGTGATTTTTGTGCTTTTACTTTGGATTTTGCGTAGCGCGTTTATTTTCACAGAGTAATTCGGTGGCCATTAGTTCGCCTCCGTCGGCAGCCTAAGAACAAATCCTCTCTCTTCCGTCTTGATTTCACGGCCTCTGTCGGCTCCATCTTGTTTTAAAGGAAACTGGGATCGCCTCAGTACAACACCGTTTTGAATTTTCTAGCCCATTTCCTCCTCGTGCAACTCTCATTTCTCATTGTTTAGTGAAGAGGCTCCGTCCACTCTGTGCACTCGCTGCATTATGTATCACAGCAAGTCATATGTGATACATGCAACATAGAGTTCCAAATAGGAACTCAAAAAATATTTAGAAGTGTGAGTGACAGGCCCAGCATGTTCTGATAAAAAAAAAAAAAAAAAAAAAAAAAAAAACATATTTAAAAGTGTAAGCACTGTGTGGGGTAATATAACTTACTCTTACAATGTCGTAAGCAATTATAGAAAGATTTCTCACAAAGCTCGATAAATTGCATAATGTGATTATTAGTGGTGCAATCTTAAAGTACTTCAGTCGCTCTAGCTGGATGTTCAGAATTCCTTTCATATTTCCGTCTCACGAGGAATGCAGCCATCAAGGTTACATCAGGCGGCAACTGTGCCACGCTAATGACAATGTCACTTTAGCCCAGACAGCCACACTTCAATTAGTATTTGTGCAGGACTTGCCTGCGATATCAATCAAGTACGTTCATGACAGACCGTGCGTCTTCTCATCGGGACATGGCATCGATCAAACTCAACTCCGGGGCAGATGGAGATTAATCAAGAGATCACAGAGAAATTATGACCACCAGACCTCTTGATAAAGACGCTATATAATCCCAGAACTTCCCAAAAAAGATGGCCTATTGGAACACTGTGATTTTTGCAACTTATTGGTTACAAGCAGAGTCTTACAGAGTTAAAGTCCATCTGGATTATGCTTTTCAACTTGGTCAACTTCATGCAGTTCCTGTCTTTAGCGACGCCTGCCGTAGAATTCAGAAAACTATTGTCAAGGTTCAGAAAACAACAGGTAAATAGACATTTTGCTGAAGTGATTTGTTGAGGACGAGTGAGTTTACAGTGGACCCCTGCTTATTCCAGCTTGAGGACTTGTGGATTCGTCAGTTTGTAGATTGTTTATGTGGAAGTAATATTACAATGCTTACACAAAATATATCACTTTATGGATTTCGTTGCCAAGCAATTCTTATATACTCAAAGGTATCTTATACGGGTTGCTGTGGTGGTGCAGGGGTTAAGCACAACCCACAAATTTAGGCCTTATTCCTCAACGTGGACGTCAAGGGGTTCGATTCTGGCCAAATGACCTCACGACCTCCCGACCCCCCGACCCCTCTCTCATTACCCGCTTTCCTGTCAATTCACTTTAAAAAAAAAACAATAACTGTTATAACATATATGGTTGGGAGGGTCTTATACAGGAATAAGCATCATGTGCTGTATAATTCTGTGTGTTTTGGTTCAGTTTAAAGAATAGAACAGAAAAAAAGTTCAACTTAAACACACCAACTCTGACAGATCACCAGTAGAGCGGGGGTTTAAATGAGCTCATTAACAACAGCTGCGTTTTTAATGACATAACAGCAGCGGTAGCTAATCTACCACAGCAATTACTCATTAATAATCGCAAAATAAACATGAAGGATAAAAACATAAAAGCTGCAATGGACTGAATGTTCGGTTGTTCGTGTGGGAAAATTATTATTATTGCTGCTATTTTTTATCATTTAAAAAACCCATAATAATACAATAGCTTATTGTATTATTACTACTACAATTACTAATAACAACAATTGTAATTCTTATTCACCTTAATGATTATTATGTAAATTATTATTATATTAATAACAAACAACTATTGTAATTACTACAATAATAATAGTTAGCCGTAGTGGCAATAATATTTATAATAATTATAATAAATATTAACAACAATAATTATTATTACTATATAGATCTTTCTTACACAAATGAGTTATTACTTATTATTAATATATAATCATTATATGCTTCTAATATAATGATTATATTATTCACCCTTGTATCTGGAGGGGATATATATATACTTACAATGACTTGAGATCAGGGAATATTGCATTTGTTCTGCACAGTACTGCCAATCAGCTGGGCTGCCAGCACATTCCCATCAGCATCTGAGTTCATTTCAGTTCATGTCAAATACTACATGCACTACAACATCTCTGACAGCTTTATTCGTCATATATAGCTGATTGACAAAGAGCAATAATAAGGTGAAACCTGCTGCCTGGACATTTAGGCTCCAGTCACACTGCCTCCAAACCCTGCAACATATGGTAGGTGTATCTAATATCAGGTGCAGCATGATTCTTGACATAAAGAAAGCAAAAGCATGAATTATGTTTTGAAAGGATGTCCAAGAATGTGTAACATCATTCTGTGTTCAGCTGCAAAAGGGCAGGATTTTGTTTTGTTTTCTTATCAATGTAACCGTCTCGTTCTGTGTGTTTCCTTAAGTCTGATGCTCTACGAATGCTCCCAAGTGGTCAGATAATTACTAACCGAATTACTCAGAAAGCAAGTCGGGCCGCCATCTGTTTGAGCCACTTCAAGTATTCACAACGGAGAGGCGATCGAATGAAGCAGTTGCACCTAAATTGCCTCAGAGTTGTGAGCTTGTGTTTTTTTCGGAAGGGCAGAAACGCCCTCGTGTTTCTGTTGTGTCTGCAACCGTAGCAGATGTGGAGAAATGCTGGAGCATTGCTGACAGGAGCTAATGTATGCAAGTGAAACGTCAGACAATTAAGGAAAAGTGAGATGGGTTATGAATCAAGAAAGCGTTATTTTTCATACCAAATTGGCTGATGATATGAAACCTAAACAGTGTGTGGTTGCGGATAGTTATTAGCCTCATCTGTGCTTCCCATGAAAACGTGTTTCCCATGCGACGTTACACACAGCAGACTGATTATTTCTGATGCTGGTGTTGTTTAACACACAAAAACAAAATCAACCTATGTGCTGCTGGTTCAAAACCCCTCTCTGTAAATCTCAGTCATTGTGTCCTTGGCTAAGAAGCTTTATCTGCCTTGCATGCGGTTGGTCAGAGGGCCCAGTGCTGCAACCGTAGAAATGTCCCAATGCATTTCTTCAGTCATCGTTCAATTGTATGAAAATATGCCAGCTCCAAGGTGCTTTTGGGGCTGAACCAGCATCCTGTTCCTTCAGCTGTGGAGTCTTGCTCAGTGTGTTTGTGGATGTACGACAGCCTCGTTTCAGTCGATCTTCAGTGTAGCGTCAGTGTATGAATGACTGTAGTGTGCAAAGTGCTTTGGAGTCCCTACTTGATGAAGCGTAATGCATTTGCCATTAAACAGAGTGACTACAAAAGTATCAGATCAATTTTTTCATCCCCAGGTTGGAAACTCTGCTTTTTTTTTGTTGTTGTTCTTTTTACATTTTCCACAAAACAAATTCCATAGAAGAAAGCGGACCCACCTTCATTTGGCAAAAGCTTGTTTTTTTTTTCTATTTTAAAGCGTACAATCAGAAACAAGAAAGTGGTTCTTTTTGAATGACACATTTCCAGTAGTAGTTATTTATCAAAAAGTTTGTTGCCATTTGGGGTTCCGAAGGACTTTCAATTAGACAGACTTACGGAAAATATGTTTCCAGAGATTGCAGAGGTTGTACCCCCCCTCACTCAGGATGTTTGAGGAGCTAAATGAAAAAAAAATATTTGCTCTTTTTATTAGCAAGTATGAAGGACTTTTAAAATACTCAAGATTTCTCAAGTGGCTAATACTTTTAGTCCTTAGCTGTAAAGACTAAACCAGGCAGAAAACAAAAAATGATCATTTTCTTCTTTTCAATAACTACGTGCCACATAGTTACGTGAAGATGTCAAAGCATTTCACGTCGCTCTTTATGATGCATCTTAACGCCGAGCTATGGTTCCTGGTTAAGACTGGGGATGTAACTGGGCACCAAAGAAACCAATAGTTTGATGAATGGTAGTAATTTACCTCCTGGTTTCTCTCTGAACAACACCGCCTGTGTTGACCCCGTAATGGAGAATTGTCCTGAGTTTAATTAAGACACTAATGTCCTTCAAGGAAACTGCCACTTGAATTCTGCACTGCCAGAGAATTAGTTTTAATTTCCCATCAAGCCCGGGTCAGAAGTTATCTAAAGCGTAGTGGGTAACTGATTAAACAGTCCTTGTAAGAGGTAATCACTTTGCTTTTAACACAGCCCCAACTGGCTTCTTCAGTCGTGTTCACGATGTAGATTGTGCACCGGCAGGACTTTTGGATGACATGGGAGTGATTCGCAGTGATAAGCGAGTGAAAACGAAAAGGGGGAAGAGACATTTTTCTCTGTCACTTTGTTTTTGGCCTTCATATTTCACCGCCTCGCAAGATCCTAAAGGACCCAGAATGCACCTTCCACCTGCTCCACGGCTACCAATTACACCTCCAATCACGTATACCCCCCCCCCTACCCCCCTCCCGACCCCACTTCACCCCTGCCACCCCATTTTTGCTTGCTTCTCTCCCAACACAAATCTTTTCCTCGGTTTGGCCAGCACCCTGAGTGGCGAGTGCTTTAGATTTCCTCCAACACTTGTTTTGAATCTGATGAGAAGGCAGCCCGGACAATTTCTAATTTCCAAGATGGGCATTACAAAAGAAGGGGAGGATAAATTGGGAAAGGTCACAAAGGAGATGGCAGGTCAATTATTTACGTGAAGATGAAGACGCATTTATCACTAGAATCCATCTGAATTTTAAAATTCCACCGGAGCGTCACACTGATAACTACTGAAAACACTTTTGTACACCTCTTTCGTAGCTTGAAAGATTAAGCATTTCCCTCGGGAAAGTTAAGTGTCAAATATTTTTTATTAGATTTTAAAAAAAAATTAAGAACAAGCTCATTTGCAACAGATCGCCCTCCCTTTCTCGAATGCCTGCATCACCCCGACTGTCTGACTCATTCTTTGGAAACTTGATAAAACTGGTGGCAAGTAAAAGGCTGCAGGTAGTAATGACCGACTCCGGCACTCAGTCACAACAGCCTTGCAGACAACAAAAAGTAGGGTTGCTCAGACAGACCTCAGGACGGCCAAATGTTTTTCTAATGCTTCGATAAGCCCACATGCAGCAGCATTCAGCTGCATACATGTACACGCACACACACACGCATACACACACACACACACCCACAGTGCCTATTTGCACTGTGTCTTTTTCTGGCAATTTCTCAGAGGAACTCAAATCGGCAGCATTCATTATTGACCCCTTCTGTATTCAAACTGTTTTTTTTTTTTTTTCTCAAGTCTGACTCTTTGTTTGAAGATCCACCACAGCAAAGCCGACACAGAGGCAGAGACGTCAAACATGGGAAGAATCAAACAGAAAGGAAATAGAAAGTAAAAAAAAAAAAAAAAAAAAAAAATAAAACTATGGTGATGAAATGGTGGATAAAGAGCGTCTGTCTTTGCTAGACAGTTGCACCGTGACATCCGCTGCTGAAATAAAAGTAGAAAGGGGAAAAACCTTGTCCGAATCCCCTCAGAACCAAACACATCAAACAGACTGGATCAAGACCGCCGTACAGTCTTCATGAAGGACCTCCGAGACTCGTCACATGGAGCTGGATTGCAGCATGTTTGGACAACCTCACTTCTTTGCTGACAGCAAAAATGACTGGTACTTTTTTATTATCTCCCAAGGGGCTTTTTGAGGTGGGAGCTTCCAGTAATTCTGTACAGGTATTGTTTTTGGATCTAGTCACAATCTGCAGACTTTACATCTATTGATGGAAGGTTTCTGTCCCTCAACCCTGAGTTGACCAATTTTGAGGCTATCTTACCTGGCAAAAGCAATCATATTGATAAGAAATCACACACAGAAAGCATCCACAATCCAGGTTCTTAATGATGATTATCACTACAGGTTCTCAAATCTAAAAACTGTTTTTAATTTAAAATTCTGAAAGCCAGTATTTGTTATTTCTGTTTTTTTTTTTTTTTTTTTTTTTTTTTGTAAATTTCAGATGTAGAACAGTAAAAATCAAAATGAAATGGAACATAAAGAAACATGGAATGATCCAAGGTTTTCCAATTTGGAAGTTATAGAAAGAAGTGACAGTAAAAAAAAAAAAGAAAAGAAGAAGAAGCAAGACAAATCAAACTCGAATAGAGACATCCTACTTTCTCCCCAGGGACCAAATGAATAGGCAAGAGGAAAAAATAGAAAGAGAATAAAAAAAAAAAAGAAAAAAGAAAAAGGGAAAATTGATTGAGAGAGAACATGCATGGCTGAGCATGAAATGCCTGCAGTGAAGCCTTGAAAATGAGAGATGACCAACTGAGAGGAGTGTTTGACATCCAACAATAAACTCCCACCATGACCACTGCTATAACAACAAGCTGCCAAGACAGCAGAGCAGAGTGAGATGAGGAGCAAGGCAGCAAATGCAGTGTGACTGATGGGTAATTGGAAGATGATCAGATAGAAATACGTGTCTGAAACAAGAGCAAGTTGTGGAAAACTCATGCAGTCATGTGACCACGTTCACTTCTGTAGGCTGTGAAAGTACCTGAAGGAGACGTCGTCATGCGGTTTCTACTATGTTAAAATCCCAAGAAAAGGTGAGCATTTTTCATTTTTATGAAAAAAAATAAAATAAAAAATCGGTGCTTCACATGTTAGCTTGTTGCCTGAGGCAGTGAGAGTGTAGCTGTTTCAATTGATCCTATAATTGAGCAATTTGACATTTTGACGATGAAGTCAACTTTGAAAAATCTCTGCGTTCGGTAAATTTCTTTTGCTCTCGGACGAGGCGGCTCTGTTTGGCCAACTCAAAATTGACTTATATTGCAAGACTGCCAATGGAATATTTTGTTTTCACACGAGTCGCATGATCGACAACTAGATGCTGCCACTGGCAGTCGGAGGCACGTTTTGTTTTTAACGGCGTATTGCGTGAGCAACTGAATATTTCAATTGCTCGGATGAGGTGTTTTCTTAACTGCACTGAAATTTGTGTATTTGGCAAAACTGCAGCGGAAACAATTTTTTTCGCATCGCACACATTTGCACATGGTTGTTTTGTCTTTTGAAAGTGTGGAATCCACAGCTCTTCGGGAAATCCGGCCACTGCAATTTAACCAAAATGCAGTGGAGGACGCCAGATATTAAGAGCTTGTCGCCCCAGCTTCTGAATAAGACATCAATGTTTCCTCTGAGGGCTGAATTATGAGCATTTCTCTTCAGTGTTCGCATCCATTTCTGCCATGTTTTTTAATGTCTTATGTGCAATTAAATTCACATGCGATTCTAATTGCCGTTCTTTTATTGAAACACTGCAAATTGCAAAATTGCGGGTTTTTTCCCAACATCAGCAGAATTACTGACAATCCAGCATCGGTCTCAGAAAGGTATTCCCCCATTCAGACTTCTTTGCTGCTATTATCTTTCTGAACGCCTCCGGCAGCTGGTTTGATCTCACCACTCTGTCCTCTGATAACCTGCGTGATGCCAAACGCTGAAACAGGAGCCCCAAAACAAAACACGATTTCAGTGACTTAACAAGCTTTTCTTTGGGAGTGGCGGGAGTCTTCTAAAGTACTTCAATGTGGACTGAAAAAAGACAAAAAAAAAAAAAAAAAAAAAAAAAAATTCAATCTTAAACTTTCTGAACGAATCAAAACAACGTTTTCTGCCCCCAAGCCCTTTCATCTTAAGCAGATAAGAAGTTCATAAAAGATGACTCCCCTGAGTCAAACACTCCTGCTTTTAAGATGAACAGAGGAAGCAGCACCACAAAGACGACCAATTTTCTCTTTTAAAGGGTTTCTAATTTCTCATCCTTGTCTGCCAGCGTCGCCGCCCACTTGGTCACAGAGGTTTAGATCCAGGATGAAGAGTGGAGAGGCGGCGGCGGCGGCGGTGAGGGGGCGGCGAAGCTCAATGCAAACACTCTTATTGTCCCCCTTCATTATTCATGGAGGCTAATGGAGGTTTGGATAGTAACCACGGGCAGACCTGCTCACAAAAAAATGGAGCTGAGAGCAGGATGAGTGTTTTGTCTCACCTCCGTATTGTCGATTGCCCTCTCTTCCTCTCGCCCTCCCTCGCCGTTTCCCTTCTCTCAGTCTGTCTGCGATGCTGACGCAGGGCTTTAGTAGAAATTTCAATGAGTAAGAGCTCTCAGGCTGTTGCATGAGTAATGGGACACTGAGAGCGTCTGGAATAAATAAAACAAAAAGGCTGCCTGGAACAGGCGCTACCACCCTGGCTCATCCTTCTTCCCTTTTTTTTTTCTTCTTCTTCTTCTTCCCTTTTTTTTATATCTGCTCCCTTCTCCTCTCATAGTCATGGAAATCCTGCAGGCTGCAAAATGATCGAAATTCAAACAGTAGCCTGGGAGTGAATTGGGTTTACATTATTAGCCAAATCTGAAATCCATGATAAATCGACCATCTGAACACACCGATATTTTATTTTCTATTTTTAAGTTCCATTGATTGCGTGTTTGTTCACAGGGCTACTCTAAGAGGAGCACTGGATGCTTTTGTTCATCCCCTGCATGACAGAGAGAGAGAGGAAAAAAAAAAAAAAAAGTCTGACTTAGCATATACTTTCTGAGCATGAATAATTCAACACTGAAGAGAATGCTCTGATTCGCAGTCATAATAGGAGATCCTGAAATGGTGTACAGTCCCGCACCCCTTCATGTATATTGCAGACCTTAGCAGAGTTTCTGTCATGCAAGAAGAGGGATGCAATAGGCTGCTGGGAAAAAAAAAACAAAAAAGAAAAAGAAAAGAAACACAACCTACAGCCATAAAAATTAGACGAATCGTGGATACAGGTAAGGACAGCCCTACTCCAGACCCGCAGTTTGAAATCTAAGTCTGTCCCATCAAATCACTATGTCAATGCAACACACAAAATGAAGTTAATGTTTCTTGAAAGAGCCTTTCATTTTAAAACAGACTATCTGCCTCTATATTATTATAGTCTAACCCCAACATATGAGTCGTGTCTCTAATGTATTAAGAGTTTCGGTGCTCAAAAATCTGATTTGGTAGATTTTTGGTCATTTGGAATTTTTGCTCTTTAAGAATGTTTGCTCTTGTCTTATTATTTCTGGACAGATATCAGGATGAATCCTTGAAGATACGGCATTTAGGGATTTACGTTCAGCTGGATTGAGTCAAATTCTTCATTCCTCCTCCTCCTATGCGTTACCTTTATTTCCTGGAAGTCAAAAAGACAGGAGGAAAGACGTCCATCTCTGGGTAGAAAGCGAAACAAGTCGCCAGTCTGTCCCAAAAAACAGACGGTCTAATGTCATAATTATTGTTCCGTGGATCACTTTTGCATTGCATTTATGTTTGATGCAAATAGGAGAAGCAATGCTTATAGGAGAAAGAACCACACATTTATACGCTCAAGGGTAATTCAGAATGGACAGTTAACTTTGCATGCATGGGAGGAAGCTGGAGTACCCCTGAACTGCAAACTCCTTTCAGAAATGCCCCTGTCGAATCCCGGGCCTGACTCCTGCACGGCAACAGTGGTAACAACTGTGAGAGTCTGAAGCCAAGAACTTAGTACGTGTTGTCAAAGAAGAAAAGAAAAAGTTATTTATTTATTTATTTATTCATGCATTTGAATAAAGAGTCAATTGGACTCCTTCAAAGATGCAGCCCGGTGGTAACATTTCCGCTTCCAGCTCGCCATTACTGTTGGCACGGCAATACATCACCTCCCAGTGTCTTTGGATAGCTCCTTCTTGTTTCCACCTGCACACCAATACTTTTGTTTTGCAACATACTAAATTGGTCCTGTTAGTGCTTTCTCTCTTGTCTTCCTTTGCCTGTGAACCCCGGGTAGTCTGACGAGAACTACCCAACTCTCAGAACAAGGTGTTGTGTCTGTCTAATAGCCCCCTTCTCTAGTGCAGTGCTGCTTGCTGACTCTCTGCCTTAGATAATTGCTGTCTGGATTCTCCCAGCTCAGCAGATTGCTTCAACTCATAATGAGGAAAAAGCTGCCTGCTGGTGCACATGGGTGTCAAGAGTGGGAAAGGCGTGCTGGCTGCACAGAAGCCATGTGCGCTCGCACTCATATAAAGTAAAATAGGGGGCCAGAGCTAATCAAAGGGCTCAACCAGATAGTGAGGAGCCTCAGAGCAGATGGATGAAGTGTTGAAAATGAAAGCAAAGGTGTCTTGTTTAACTAGACAGGTGTCGGCTAAGGAGCGAGAGCGAGGGCGTGTGTGAGAATAATGAGAATCGGACGTTTAACAAATTTGTAGCGAGGAGAGCCAGGATTTTAAACGTTAACATGCCAGCGGCTAAGCATGCTGAGTTCAGACAATGTTTGAGTTTTTTTTTTTTTTTTTTTTTTAAAGTGCCATTTTGAGATGACGTCTCCAAAATATCTGCACCTTTTGAAAATTGCACATTCCTGTCGGTTTGTCAACTTATTTGTGTTTGGGAACGTTTGAGAATTTTTACGACAACAAGGAGCAAATGCAGCCCACAGAGGCCGTGTTTAAGAATGTGGATCTCCAGAAGACAAACTTCATCAATGATGCAAAGCTTCTGAATACCTGCAACAATTGTGAGCTTTTCATGACAGCAAGTAACGTGTTTAGTTAACCCCCCGACTTTCACATTAATTTAACACAAAAGTGCTCCACAGCATAAAAGAACAATAACTATGACAGTAAGCTGTCTCACTTGCCTCGCATACAAGAGTGTATCAGTTTCAGAATAACATAATAATATTAATAGTCATAGCACAGTATCGGTTTTGTATTACCGCAACAACTGATTTATTCTTCATGACTGTCACTTACACAAGCCCTCTTCAAATTGTAATTAAATATACAAGTGGTTTTACAAGCGATTCGGTTGAGCATAAATAATAGGAAAGGGGCTGGAAAAAAAAAAAGAAATTTATAATTAAATAAAACGACGTTAAATGATGGTAATATTTCAAGTTGGTGTAATTCACACTGGCCGTCAGTTAAATCTGAGAATGTTCTTCAGAAAGTAATAAATCAGACTGTTTGTTGGAAAAAGAAAAAAGGGTACGGACTTTGTTGCAGCTGAAGTCACTCGTGTGGTAAGAATATTGCTGAAATTCGACGACTCGTCTCCCCACAAGATTCTGAGAAATTAGTTCAAGCCTTTGTTTTCAGTAGAATCGATGATTGCAAAGCCATTTTTACTGGATTACCAAAAACGGAAGCAATAATTGCCGTGCAGCCCCAGAATGCCTCCAGAATGCCGCTGCAAGAGTCCTAACTAAAACAGAAAGAGATCAGCATGTCAGGATCAGATCCCTGCACTGGCTGCCGGTTGCTCAACGGATAGAATTTAAAATCTCCTTACTAGTTTATGAAGCACTTCATAGCAGAAACCCAGACTACATTTCTCACCTTCTTCAACCATATAAACCACTCAGACCGTTAAGATCATTGACTCAGACTTATTGACTATTCCGAGAGTCAGAACTAAACATGGCGAAGCAGCTTGTAGTTTTTATGCTCCAACACTCTGGAATAAACGTCCTGCTCATTGTAAGTCAGCCCCGACCTCGAGTTTATTTAAAACAACGATAAAAAACCTTCTTATTTGACGTTGCCTATTCCTACGTTTTTAATTCTACTCATTCACTGTATTTAAAATTTGAATGTTTACTTTGTCTATTTTTAATCTGCTTGATCTTTTATTATTTATTATCATTATTCTTTTTTATTATTATTACTATCTTCTTGTTGTATGTTGTTTTTAACTTTCTTGCACAAGCACTTTGAATTGTCTTTGACTGAAAGGTGCTTTTTCAAATAAAGTTGCCTTGCCTTGTAGCAAAGTTTTTTTTTTTGTTTTTTTTTTTAATTCATTTGGAAATCCTAACAGAAAAAAAATCTTTTCTGCTTGAACACGTTCTTCGTATTTCAAAATAAAAACAATTTAAAAAAATAATAATAATTACCCAATTAAAACAGGAGGGGGTTTTGTTGGTCCAAAGATATTAAAATAAGGTTTTAGTCTCAGAATGAGCTGATTTGATAAGTGAGTTAACGAGAATCAGCCTGAACTTTATGAGCACGATCTGTGTTCTGATCATTTCTCATCCGACTCGACGCTGTCTTTTCACACTCCTCATTGGTCTTCCCGATGTATTAGTTATTCCAAAGCTTTGTATGGGGCCTGGCTAATGGGGTCTTGATTAATGATGAGGACTTGGCACAACACCATTAGCTTCTTGTCTCCCTCAGGAAAGCACTGAGGGATTGAGAGAGAGAGAGACAGAAAGAGAGAGAGAGAGAGAATGATGGGTAAAAGCAAAGAACTCTGGACTGGGGCCAGCATATCCCCAACATAAATCCAAATGAGAAAGAGATAAGATAAAGTGTAGATGCCTATTATTGGGATGAAATTACAACTGTCACAGTTGAGGAAGTGAACAAACCCCATACAAGAAATGTACGACATCGAGATCCAGCAGTAATCTGGTGTTCTGGAGAAAAGAATGCCCTTTAAATTAGGGGGAAAAAAAAACTAAAAGGCTTTCACAGATTTAGTCTCTCACATAAAAGGTAAATGGACAAGAATAATTTGAATACGACAAGATTAGCAACAGTTACAAAAACGGAAAATCCAAAACAGGAAAAGTCAATTCCATGGACAAACACAGATCGGCTTTATTGCTGCCCTGAGGGTGAACAGATGCCTCTCCACGTCTCCAGATGCTCTCATCTGATTAAGTTGTGACTCCGGTTTTGACATCGTTCTTTACACACTTATGAGATTCATCAGTTAATAAGCGCAGCAGGAAGGTTCATCTTTTTAAACGGTGCTTCAGCCGCCGACGCACACTGATCTGTGCCGCTGTGTTACAAGACTATTCGTGGAGCCCGCACAGGCCATTAAAGTGATTCAGCACCGACACTGAGCAACAAACTTAGGGGGGTAGATTGGAATGGAGCATTTGTGGAAGAAAGGAGGCAACGAGACAATTTTTCACATGATATGTAGTCAAAACTGGTTAAATGAGTTCTCAAAAGAAACCACGGTACGAAACTTTAAATCATGACAATATAAAAAATCGGAACGATCTCAAAGACGGACAATGCGGTGGCACAGTTTGTAGCTTCAGCTGCGTTTCCACCGGCCGCATAATTGCACAATCGGACATTTTTGAAAATACATTCGCTTATTGGAGGTACGCTACTTTTGAAATGCTCTCGTTTGCCGATGAAACGTGTTGGCGCCGGAGTGAGGGTTTTCTTTTGGCCACATCAGAATTGCTCTATTGGGGGAAAACTGCAACAGAAACATCTTTTCTCACTTCACACAAGTCACATGATCGAGAACTGGATGTTGCCACCGGCGCAAACCACCAAGAAGTCGACGGGAAGTAGTTCGAGGATGATGGCGCCGGAATGTTTTTTAATGACTTATCGTGTGACAAACTTCTTCACGTATGATTTTAATTGTGTTTCTTATTCAATAGAAACTCCACAATCGTGCACATTTGTCAAGGAAACACAGATACTGGTGCCCTGCGGCAAGAAAGTCCTGAATTTGAATCCCAACATGGGATCTTTCTGGACTCTGTAAAGGTGTTTTTTTGGGGGGTTTTTTGTGCCCTGTGTGTCTCTGTGTTGCGCTGTGACAGACTGGGGAACAGTCAAGGCCGAACCCCAGAGGTAAAGACAACGGACTGAAGAATGGAGCATATCAGAGAAACTTCTGGACTGCAAACTGTCACAGAATCCAGTATGAAAGCGTCCACACGTGCACAAAGATTCATGCCAATATGCAAGCTATCGGATCGTTTTAGTTGGACAAATGCCTAAAATTTGGCAAGATGAACTTCGATTTTTAGAACCACACCACAAGCGGCAAGGCGATCAACCTTTCCCGCTCTGCAAGCGTTTAAAGGGTTAAGCGACAATAAATCGCCTCGATATGCAAATGTCATCAGTAACAAATGTGATATCAAAAGCCCTTCTTGTTCTCGTCGGTGTTGTTGTGAGGACGCAATGATCGGGACACGCTTTGTCACACGGGTGGCTGGCAATCAGCTTCATGTCAGCAGGATAAATACAATGCCCTTCCACGCATCCTCCTGTGGTACTGTTTTGTATTCCGTTCCTGCTCTGTGTTTGCTTTGTCATAATTCATTTCTTGGAACAAATTAAAGTACACCTGCAAAATCATTATGACAGGCACATACCAAATGGAGACGAACGGGGGCTCACAAATGATAGACGGAGAAAGGGAATGAGACAGGAAAAATAAGTCTGTGGTTTGGATAGGGATTGAAAATATAACATAACACTGCCAGTTAATTTAGAGCTCTCTCTCTGGTAGAGACCATTTAAATTTGAAGATGTCCATATCAAATTATTCTGACTTACAGTAAATAAAACAAGAACTGAAAATCAGAGGGGAGAGGTTTTGTTTTTGTTTTATTATTGTTATTCAAAGTGTGAGTGCACGTGCCATGAATGCGTTTGGGGTATGGTAGAAAATTAAAAAAAAAAAAAAAGGTAAGCAACAGAATCTAAATAAAATGCTAATCAAAAAAGTTGATTTGACATCAGTGACAAAACTTTGGGGACAAAAGCCACAAACTGCAGCTCCAATAGCGACTGATTAAATCGAACTGAGGCCATGTGTCAAGAAAAACAGAAAAAGCGTTCAGTGAGATCTTTAAGTGATCTCAAAATCTAGCCTGGCTCTCCTTTTGACCTGGAGGAACCGATTCAGAAACTCATCTTTACTGCACAAACCTAGATGTCTAAACTAGTTCAAATAGCTGACCTGTTGCATAGCAACATCTAGTGAAAAAAGATCACCTGACATTTGTGTTGCATATTCTCCATTGTTTTTTTTTCCCCATTTACAGTTTCATCACCAGGTGGAAGTGTAACTTTCCTTCTTTCAGCCATTTCTAATGATGAGAGTCAAGCTCAAAAGCTCTCTGTCTTCATGCTGACTGTCCTCTGTGTGTTGGTGTTGGGAAATTTCTTGCCTGTTATGTAGAAAATCCCAGGTTTTCACATTCTGAAATAAAGAACTTGTCCTTTGGTTATTTACAAACACAGCATTTCCTCTTGCTACCTGTTAGGCAAACTTTAAAAAAGGCAAGCGCCTACTTCCTAAATAAGTAGCTACAAAGAGCCCATTACTGACATTTTAACATTTAAAGTTGGTATTTGGTTTATTTCCCCCTTTGCACATAGGGGAAAATTTTCCAAAAGGTGAGCATGAAAAAAAAAAAAAAAAAAAAAAAAATTCAGGAGAAAAATGGCCCATTGATTGGGACTTTTCAAATAAAGTTGCACACACTACGTTCAGTCATTCCAGCTTTTACTGCACGTGCAAGTACTCCCCTCCACGTGTTTATTTCGAACCATAAAACACAATGATACAACTCCAGCTCGAGATGTCAACAGTGACCAATTAAGTTCTGAAGAGGGCTTTTGGAAACGAATCGCCTCAGTCCGAGAGGGAACCTGCTTGGATTTATTTCTGATCTCTAAAGGTGCATCTAAATGGAGTGCGCGCCGTACTTCATCCGTCGCACTAATCTTAGCGCCGTTTCCAGCAGAGACACGGTTTCCCTCAGCCGCCGAGGCTCTGCCATCGACCCACTTTGTGTTAAAAGGACACCTTGTGCCACGGTGCGCCTGTGCATGAACTCTTCTGCTTTGTGAATTCCTACAGGTTTTTGGGGTTATATATGGAAGAAGCAACAGCGTGGATGTGGTGTGGAGCGGAAGATGTGTTCATCTGTGAATAAACAGACTTAAAATGTCATGGAGGATTATGACATCATCGCAAAATGTAATAATGCACTGAGTACTGATTTTATAATGCATGTACATAAAGTATGCATAAGAAAAAAAACAAAACAAACAAAAAAAAAATCCATGACGAGTCTGCCTGGGTTTCGACTGTAGGGAGGGATGGTGAATATATCTATTATGTATATTAATCTATGGAATGTTCAGTTTAATTTGTTTGCATAGTAAATTCCTACAGTTTCATGTCCCTTGCATTCATGCTAAGTAGAAACAAAACAACATTGTGAGAATAACATGAGAGGTACTAATAATAAAACACATCTTAAACCACAGAAACGTGCAGTGAAACAACCATGACTACCTCCACGGCAGAAAGTGGTTTTCAGGACTGTGTTAGTGCTACGGGCGGTACCGATGACAGGCAGAGTAATTCCAGAATGCTGAAGACTCACTTTGTAAACGACATATCATTCGGTAACGACGCTCGCTACTGCGTCTTGAGCTTTGGACGAACATGGAGACGCTCGTGCCGTCAGTTTACACGGCCGACGCAGTACGTTCAGCAAGCCACAACCACAACTTATTGAATTCAAAAGTTATGAAACAGGGTTGGCTCTCTAAATATAGTCTGCAGAGGTGCAACAACCGGCAGACAAAACAGCTCGGTACAATACAGTAATCTGTTGTTCAGAAGTTGTCTTCAGTTGGATAAAAAAAAAAAAAGAAAATACCACCAGGCAACCTGAAAAAGCATAATAAATAACTCAGGCTATTGTGAACACTGTTCAGGTTTGCGTTAACTCACCACAAGTGGATGTTTTTACTGAATTTTGTGAAATTCCATATGCTGACGGCTCCCTAAAAGAGTGTTCAGCAAACACCTTACGAGGTAGACGCCGAGGCTCGTATCAGAGATTTATGAGGTTTGGGGAAATGCCTGGGAATACAAAGCAGAAAACTCCACGAGTTTGAATCTATAGGGAGCTGGTATGCACAATGGCAAATTTAATTTATCCTCTTGAAGCCAGAAGTACTTTCACATGTGTCCTGGTTAGCTCCAGACAATTCTCTCAAGGGGAAGATTTGAGGCAGGCAGAGGGGGATTTGAGATGGTTTGACTCTCAATAATCGTTTTTAAAAAAGCTTTCAATTCTTGTGTGCACAGCCTTGTAGTTCTTACCGAATTAGGGACGAAATTAGATCAATAAGCAGTTCTCTTAATGACAAATTAGCAATACATCATGTCGAGCATTATGCTTTTTTGGGGGTGTACTGTGAAACAGGGAGGCTGGGTGTTTTCACACCTCATACATTTGTTACATTTTGAGCTGGTGTGGTTCTCTTTCACACTGCACGGAGTCAAACGGAATAAATTCTTTGCGCAACCTTCGCCTATAGGGGCAAATGAAGCAAATGACCTAAAAACCTCTGAAGAAGACGTAAGCGCAACTTTAAAATGTAAACAAAAAAGAAGTGGCGTCAGCTTTTGGTAATTTGTTTTGTTTCTCTTCTGCAAAATACTTCTCACTAGCGCTACACTTGCACATTTGTTTTGGTTGTATTGACCCAAAACGCCCTGCGCTACGGTCCGCTTCATGCTTTTGGAGAGGTCTCTGGTCCACTTGGTATTCACATATGTGTTTGAAACGTGCCAGAGTCCACTTCAACCAAACCAAGATCTAGGTTTGAAGGCAGACCAGAGTTTGCTTTTTTTTTTGATCCACGTCAACGTTTTATTCTCATCTCCCCAAATGAACAAGGCTCTCTAGACAAACTACAGTTTGATTAAAGCGCACTAAAGAGGTCTGGTGTGAGTACATTCTAAAGAGAGCTGCTTCATCACCACAGTGCCTCAGATTTAAAACATGTCAAAAAGTCGTTCACGCTGTCGGCAGCTTTTTCTTCATTGCCTGGTATTATTTAGCTCGGAAAACATGCAACTGGAGCTGAGACAGAATTACGCACACCCTGACCTGAAGTACCTTTAACAGCAGAAGTTCTGGCAGTTAGTCTGAATAAAGGTGGATTAGCAGCAGTGGGGCCTCGGATCCATTTGTAGAGTCACTTATCAGGGCTTTTCAGTCCAGCCAGCTAAACCTATATCACACCGTAGTGAAAAGGATAATCACAGAGCTTTGGATCCCCAGCACTCCCCAGACCCTCGCCGTGATTCACTGTCTGCTCAGGCAAGTCGAACGGGTCCCAAGCATATTGCTGGCCAGAGCCCACCTAATGACAGGAAATAAATCCTGCCAATGAGTGATGAAGTCATTAAGCGAAGCCGTGAGGAAGGATATTGAGGCGGGCCCCTGTGAGTGGAGCACAGGTCTTGTAATTTGTATACCTGCATATCAGCGACAAAAGGAACAAGCGTAGGGTTGAAACCCATAAGCCTGTTTGACTGTGACAGGCCACTGAATACTTAATGGAGTTCCTGGGGAAGTTTTACTGTGGATGTCTGAAAAGAGTTTTACAGTAAGCAAAATGCAAATATTGTAAGAAAAAAAAAAAAAAAACTAACAAAAAAACAGCTTGATTTCTTTTGCTGTAGAAGCAGTGACAGTGTTGTTTTTTGTTTGTTTGTTTGTTTGTTTGTTTTTAACCACATCAAGTGAAAAAAAAAGGGGAGTGAGTTTTTCTTTTCCAGCAAGAACAAAAAAAAAAAAAAGGAAGAAAACTTTTCATCTGTCGACATGTGACTGGTCACGACCAAACAAGGAACAGGTTCCCAACCCAGGGGCGTTTTGAGTTATTTACAGATTCTGAAAGTGTGGATTCTAAGCTTTCTAGCCCACAGAAATAAAATAAATAAAGAAAAGAAACAAACAACAACAACAACAAAAAAAACACCAAAGAAGATATTGCCATTTCAATCTTTGCACTACGAAAACAATATTAGAGGGTCGGGACGGGGGGGATGTCCTCGATTTCAAAAACTGGAAAATAATTTAATTCCATAAATTTTTAATATGATACCAATTCACAAAAAAAGGTGGCAAAAAAAAAAAAAAAAAAATCCAGCTTATGAACAAAAACTGAGTGAAATTAATTTGGACTAAAACAAACGTGATAGTACCTTGTATAATATATACATTTTAGTCTTCATCATAATAATGACATTATGCATTGAACATCTCTTTTGAAAATTAAGGCCTGTGTAAAATACCTCCATCTTTGTGAACTATTTTTTGCTCAATGAACAAAAATATTTTTGTTTTTTGGTAGTTCACCAGGAGAGAACTACTGGAGCCATTATGACTTCCACCCTCTTGTCTCTGTAACATTTATCATGATATTTAAAAAAAAAAAAAAAAAATAAAAATCCTATATGGTGGTTATCAGTAGTAAAAAAGAAACATAAAAATGCCATCGCACATTCTAATAAACACAACTGCTTTCAACCTTGATGGTATCTGCTAGTAACTGTGCAAAGCAGCCCACTAAATCTATCTACTGCAATTTATCTACAAGCTGAAACATGAGGACGGGGGGTGGGGGGAACAGAAAAAATAAATAAATAAAAAGGTTAACAAAAGCAATATGCCTCCAAACACATTCAGCTGAGTAAGCAATCTCTTTCTTGCTGCTCTTCACTTTGCCTTCCTTCCTCTGTATCTTGTGTGTCATTGGATTTTGTAAGTTAAGATTCAAATTAGTTTCCTTTGTACAGCTGATGGACTGCCAGTGTCAACGTGGAGGGGGGAAAAAAAAAAAAAAAAAAAAAAAAAGAGCTGTTATACTCAGGAGTTAGACAGGGCCGGACCTGCGTCACAGGACACACATCTCAAGTAACCAACGTTCTTTATTCCTTTTGGTTCTGAATAATTAAGAGCAATGTTTTTGGATGATTAATACAGTTGGTAAAAAAAAACTTTTACGGTTGGATTTCCGTTGTGGAATAACCAGTGTTTATGACAACAGTGTTTATGTTAATGACCACAACTTCATGACAACGGTCATAGACATTCATAAAGACTCCTTCATGTTCATGACAGGTGTTTATTACAGTGTCATGCCAGTCTTATGCACACCCTGTCAAATAAAAGTGTCACTGGCTTGAGCCCTGATTTTCTAGCTAAAGCAAACCTTAACGAGTCTCTTGTCTAATACAGCCAAACCTGTTCTGAGTTATCCCATGCTCAGCCATAAAAGAGACAGCGGCTGCACTGACCTTGACCATTTACTTGCTCAATTTGATATGTCGAATATAAATTTGCTCAATGGAAACACTTCAATTTGAAAAAGCTCATTTTTTGATCAAATGTTTTGGTGCTTGGATGAGTTTTCTCCTCTTTATCTTGCAAATCTGCAGTGGAAACCCTTCTCTCATCACACGAGTCACATAATCAACGGGTTTTTGCCACTGGCAGAAACCACAAGGAAGATGACAGGAAGTGTTTGGAGGAAGGTGGCACGGCACATTTCCTGGGTGATTTTAATTGTGTGATTTTAATTTTAATGGAAACGTTAAAACAAACGTCAAATACACTTTGAACATGACTTCTAAGGAAATTTTAAACATGCTGCTCTCCAAGTCTACAAACAAACGTTTGTTTAAAACGTTTGTTTTAAACAAACATTAAAACAAGCGTTTTAATGTTTGTTTCCATTAAAAAAAACTGTATTTTTTTTTTGCTGACTTTAGCAGAGTACTGGAAGATTTTGCGTTCGTTTGTCGTTTGTACTGGAAACAGATTGCGGCTCAGTCGGGGAGCAGTTGTCTTGCAACTGGAAGGTTGTAGGGTCAATTCCAGTCTCCTCTCATGTGTCCCTGCACCTTTGGGCAAGTCACTTAACTCCAAGTTGCCTGTTGTTCTGCATATTGGGGTGAATGGGCTTCGACTGGTCAGTGTGACTCAACAGGTGATGAAAAATTTTAGACCATTACAAAAGCCTGTTTCCAATGCCCCTGTTTTCACTTGTGAAACTTTTTTTTTTTCTATTTTCGAAACCAATTGTTTTCAGTGTTTTGAAAATGTGCTTTTATTGACTTTTTTCCTGAGCCGTCAGGTCTGTGGTCCCTGATGTTTTCTAAATAAACCCTGGATCTCATGACAAAAGAAATCAAAAACACAAATTACTCCAGACGTGGTATGGCAGATTAATATGTTTTCCAAAATATAAAAAAAGGCATTACATTTCACTGTGACCTTTTGATACAAACCGCTTCACAATAGCCACCTCTACGGAGCGTCTGTGCCTTTTCATTGGGGTGCTTTGCACACTGCAGCAAGTCATTGTCACTGTGTGTAATTCTGAAAAGTCGCACACATTAGTTAAGAGGCCGAAAGAGCGGAATATGAAGTTAATTTCTGTTGAAGCAGTAAAGTAAAAAAGCTCTACGAATCGCAAAGGGATAAACTGTTTAAAACACCTGGAGCTGAAAAACATCAATATTCAAGCAAGTCATTTCTTATTCACTGCAATTAAAAATGAGCACACATTCTGTATTATAAGCTTGAGCTACGTCGAGGGGAATCCATCCTGCAAGAAGAATTTTCCCAACAGATGCGTTTGCATCGGGTCATTCAGGTACGACTCGTTCACTTGATCGTCTCTACATCAGAAAACTCAGAGTAACCAAGTAGTTTCAACGTTTTGCATCATCAAATCTCGTCAGTGTTCTTCAAAATTGTCAAAAGCAACAACAGGGATCATTTTCCAGTGATTTCATTGTTGCATAATCCATCCATATAGCCATTATTAATTAAAACTGACTAACCAAATCCCCAGTCAGCTCTATATACATCTTTTTAAATGCAAGGGTAGCTTAGCAAAATTTCATTACACTCAAAGTGTTAACTTCATTGATTTCGTATTGAACGATTTCTCTTGTTGGTACTGGAAACGTTCCAAACCGTGACTATAAATACATACAGCAGGTAAAATAACGATCAAACTCTTCAAAGCTTTTCTCAGTCTGCAGCCATACGCAGAGAATTAATCTGGGTTTGCATTGTTCTCGTTTGTCAGATTATAAATACACTTTGAACATGACTTCTAAGGAAATATTAAACATGCTGCTCTCCAAGTCTACATCTCTTAATTAAAACGTAGTTTAAAAAAAAAAAAAAAAAAAATTGGTCTTACGTAAAACTCTAATCTTACCTGTTGTTTTTATTCGCTGCAAGAGGAGAGTTTGTGTCAGTGAGTTTTGTCAACTTAAATTAGCCTTTTAAAGACATTTCAATAAGTTTATTTAAATTTGAATATATTTAATGAATGGGAATGTATTTAGGTCTAATATTTCAGTTACGAAATTCACACCGGACGTCAACAATGACCTAGAAAATCCAACACATACAAAGAACCTGCCTAAATTATGGGTATGAAACAGGAAATGAAACAATGAACACACGCACAGAGATGTATTCATGTAACCTTCAATGCTGTTAGAAAACAACAGCTGAGAACAAAAAAAATGAAGGAAGGCTCAACTCCATCTCTGTTTTAAAAATCTCCGGGACTAGCAGAGTCCTTCTCCCGACACGAAAAGGCTGAAGTGGCAACATGCAAACAAATGTAGCGCTGAAATGGGGAGAATATTAACACACTTAATATCCATTAGTCGAGACAAGCCCACGAGTAAAAGGGCCAATCTCTAAATAAGCTGGGAGAACTCAAGCAGCTGTGACAGGCAATTTGGTGATTGTATTAATGCCGGTAAGAAACCTGACACTGTAACTGTAATAGCTGTTTGACGACTCAGAATGACAGCTCTATTCCTGCCTGAAGCTGACTGAGGAGGCCCACTCGCCTGACCAGTGTTCTGTTACTCCGAATGCACCAAGCGTCAATAAGACGGAGGTCATTGATCCGATGCAGGGAGGAGGAAACTGGAGAAACACAGGCGGCGCAGAGAGACAAAGCGAAATGTCTGATATGAGCACGAAGTTAGCATAATGTCATTTAGGGTCGTCACTTAAAATATCTGCAACTTATATATAACACAATACGTGGCTTGACAAAGTAGGTAGCAGATTTCTTTTTTTTTTTTTTTTTGAGATGCGTCTTGATGTAATTGCAGCATAAAGCGATTCGTACTCACTGAAATTGTTAAACCAGTGGCTGATCAACCAGTTAACATTTCTTGACAGGCCAGTGTTATGGATTTTCTAGGCATATGATGCCATTTTTAGTGTAAAAAATAAAAAATGCTACATATTTCAAATATGAAAGAAATTTGACCTGTAAATTAGTGCCTTGAGAATGGGCTTCTGTCTCTTTAAGAAACTATCTCTTTCTGAAACTCCGCCTTCACGAAGTCCTCACAACTTGGCTCCATTAACCCTTTCATAACCTTTTTACCAGCGTTGCACTGGTAGCCTGGACTTTTAGTGGGCAGATGAAAGAAAAATGAATATCTACTGTCTGATTAGAAATGTGTTGATAGCATTTTTAATTTAAAACAAGCATTGTGTTTAAACTCTCTTGAGGCCGCACGACAGCGACTTTCTAAAGAAGAAGCGGTACATATCTACAGGGAGGCATTTATACAAATAAACGCTTCTATTGCCATTTCCTCACTATAAACTATTTAAATATGAAATCATTAGAGGTCTCGAAGTCAACATCTGGACAAAGATGGGCCATCTGTTTGGAGGGCAGCTGGCTCCAACAGAAAAGTGTAGCTCATCACTGAGCCATAAACAGAGCAGGAATACAAACATGTAAGTAGCCCTTAACTTGTCTTCAGGCACGAATTTTGAACTCAAAACCTTACAGATGACAGAAAAGCCAAGTTTTATCTCTGTCTCCTAAAAGAAAATCCTCTACTGCCTTCAGTTGTAAATGTTCCGGATTCACTGAGCCCAAAATTATACATACTCCTAACAGATTTAGCTTTAAGGTCATCTTTCAAATTTCCAACAGGTTTCTTTTGACTGGTGGTAATATTAACATTTAAGAGTCCAGACTTGAAGCCAGGATCAATCAACAGCCTGAAAGGAAATCTTTTGAAGCAAGAGGAGCTCGGCATCAAACATATGCCGGTAAAATCTGAGTGGGAAAGATGAAGGAAAGCTGGTCAGCCATTACATTTACAGCAAGATGTCTGCAGAGTAGAATTCAAAAAAGGGGCAATCAGTAGTTACGTTTCCATCAGCAGTGAGCGCAAAACTTTGTCAATATTCTGCTGAAGTCTAAAATATACAGTTTCGCAGTTGTAATGCTTTTATGAAACAAAATTAAAATCATCCGAGAGTAAGTTTGTTCACGCAGTAAAAATGCTCCGTCACGCTCCTCCAGCTACTTCCTGTCGTCTTCTTCATGGTTTTCTCCAGTGGCGACATCCGGTTGTTGATCACGCCGCTGGTGTGTTGCGAAATGACCGCTTCCGTTGTAGCCAACTTTGATACGACCAAAACAAACCCGCCTCATCCTAGCACCAAAACTTAACATAAAAAGCACAGGTGTTTCCGTGAAGCAAATTTCTTTTCTTAAATGCCAAAATTGTAAGCTATATCTTACTAGTCAACTAAAAAAAAAAAAATCTTCAGCAACTAGCTGGTGCACCCAGAGATAATGCAGAAGGATGTCTATAATAACAATTCAAATAGCCTTGCACTTGCAATTTCCTCAAGTGTAAGAAATTTATACTTACTTCTACTTATGTAAACTGTAAATAAAAGTCTAAGTTCATACTCTAAGTAGGAAGTATCAAGTATGCACAAAAACACTTGTGGTTTTGAAGAAGTGTTTGACGTCTGAGAGAATGCAGGATTTTAAATGAAACGGAGGTTGTCTAATGATGAATATTGTGTTTTAGTCAGCTGGACCGATGTGAGTCAAATGGAACCACGTTGCTGAACTGAACTGAATCAAATACGTTACAGCAACTTCAACTTAAAAACAGGGAGGGAAACTAGGAATAATACGTTCTTTACGCAGATGAGATTCAAGAAACAGACGCCATTGGTGACGCGGTACACTTTTCAAAACATTTTCAGAAAAATTTCATCTCCACCTTGATTCTCTTTCCTGGAGTAAATATATTTTAATTCAATACGTTTTAGGGTTTCTTTTGGCAAACTGATGTACTTTAATTTCATATTTCATGCTAGATTTGTTGGAGGAAACTAGACTGAGTCAAGTTGAATCAGCAGTTTATTAACAATGTAATTTAGCTTTTTCTTTTTTTTTTTTTTTTTTCTACAGGAACTAAACTATTCTTAAAATATTGATAAGCCCAAAAAATATGAAGGGAAAAAAAAAAAATACATACATATATTATATAAAGTGATGCCAAGTCAGGATCCTTCTGACACTTGCTCCCATAAGAAAAACATTTCTCATAACAAGAGAGGCACCGGCATAAAGCTGAGCTTTTTCTGCGACTTCCTCTTCCTCTTCCTCCTCTTAATGCTGACAAATGGACAGAGTATGCCAGGAGTGGACAAGAGAGGTGCTGAGACGCCAGCTTGTCATCCATCTGCTTTATTCCCCCGGTACTCCCTTTACCGTGGCAGAGGTCACATAATCGCTGGCTCAACCGCCACTACAAACACACTTTCCTGACACAGGCACACTTCCCTGTAGCTGTCGCACATATTTCACCTTCCCGCCCTCCAGTATTATTTTTTTTTTTCCTTTCTTCTACTGAAGTTTTATTTTTTTTATTTTTTTATTTTTTAAGTCCAATACTATTCTTCTTCCTAAATCATATAGTGCTTTGTTGTTGGTTTTTGTGTTTGCGTGCGTGTGTGCGTGTGTGCGTGTGTGTGTAAGAAAGCTCTTTGGTCAGCTTTCTTACATATCTTTTTTTTTTGTTTTTTTTTTGGGGGGGGGGGGGGTTTGAAGCAAAAAGAGAGATGGTACGTGTCACTAATATTAGAAAAAACACTGCAACCGGCAAACTCTAATGCAGCTTTAGCAGAAAACAGCCACACACGATTTGTGATGCTTTTAATGATACAAAAAAAAAACAAAAAAAAAAACATGTTTTTCACGCTGAGCTGCACCAGCTGAACCTGACCTCTGCCTGCAGGTGTTTACGTTGCAGGTGGATGTAAAGCGCAGTGCTTCCCAATTCAAACGTCTGTCACATAATTTGCAGTTTTCTGCAAACGAAGAGGATCTTTATGACTGCCTCTTAATTATCTGTAATTAGAGGTGGAAGCTTGATCCTACAATCATCATTTGAAAGCTGGTCAGTTTGCTACATCAAGTCAACCTCACCACTCATTAATACTTACTTTGCTCAATTAATTTTTACCCATCAGATTCCAGATTGTCCTCTAACAGCGTACTCTTAAGTATTTTCATTCTACACTTTATGCCTATTAATTGCCTTTGAAGTTTTGATTATTAAAAATGACTTTGACGGCCCATCTTAAAAGATGACTTTTCATCGCACCTTAAACTAGTTTTAATCATTGCATCAGATGATGTGAAGGTTGTATAGAGGGCGATCCTTCAAGATCAAAAACAAATACGCAGTGGAGGGCACACTTCTGCTGAGCCACTGACAGCGTTGCGAATTTATCATTTAGCGCTTCTTCTAACTTTGAAAACATTTAACCGACATAGCTTCCAGTAAATAACTTTCAATTAGCAGAATTATCCCAAGGTAAAGTTCTCAAAGAATGGTCCAAATATTTCAGAATTGTTGAAGACATTTACTTTGCCCCATTCTTTAAAATGTCAGTCATAGAAAACGTAAGACAATCCTGGACAGCAGAACGTAGAGGCCAGTGACGTGCGGTGAGGTTCATAGCTGCTGAGCCGCTGACTTAATCATAATCAGATTTACAAATACAGACACCCTGCATGTTTCACTCATGCAGACAGGGGTGGAAAAAAAAAAAAAAAAAAAAAAGACTATTCTTTTATGTCATGCATAGCTGCGCTGCTGCAGTAGAACAATTCCGTTAACGCGATCAAACTTGGACATGTAGATATTATTAATTTTGTGTTGTGCTCCACAGCAAAAGGAAAAACTGTTAAAGTACAACTCAAAACCACTTCTTCCTCGCTCTCTGTATCAGCACAGCTACGCGCAGACTCGTTGCCAGAGCAACTGACAACAACGGCACCAAAAAAAAAAAAAAAAAAAAACTAAAATATCTCCCACACAAAGAGCGGAACATTCAGTCTGTTGCAGTGGTATGGTTTTAGGCTTAAAGTTTATTTTGTGATAATTAATAAGTGATTGATGTGGTCAGAGGAGAAAACTCCAAATATATCGCTGTACTGCACAATGTCTGAGATCATGAGCGCCCCCTGGCAGGAGGTAGGAGAACTGCCTGCCTCACCTCCAGTCCGTTCTCTGTCGTTTATGAACGTTCCTCAGCACATGAAAAACATGTTACACATTCAGTCTGTACATTATATTATACAAGCTAAATTATGGGAAATCAGTTCATACATTAAATTTTTTTTTTTGCCTAATTATTGGTGACATAAACACAGGAGGAACATGCTCCCGTAGAATGGCAGCCAGGACAGTTAGCAAGCCTCACCTAAACATGCAGTGTTTAAGATCTGCTTGTTGTGGCACCTTTATTTTGCTCATGTTTCAAGAATTGCGTAATGTTTCAGTTTTTGGTCATTTGAACTGTACTGATGATTGTCTTAAAAACTACCTATGTTCATATGTGCATTAGCATCAGTTACCTCATGCCTAATTTCAGGGGTCGTTTAACTTTTCCCTTTTTGAGAGACTACATAAAAGACAGAAGAGCTAAAAAAAACCCGAAATAAACCCAAAGTACCTCAACATTTTTTTAAATCAGTATATTTGTGTCCCCAACTTTGGCGAAAAAAATGCTGAAGAGTTTTATATTTTCCTAAAAAAAAAAAAAGGTTCTTTTTTGTCAGAAGCAATCAGCAAGTATGATTGGTCTAGTCCAAATTTGCACCAGCCTGATAAATCAATGAATTCTTCAGAAGCAAACTGACTTTTCACATCTGCAACAGTTTGCAGCAGGAATCTAAATTCATCCTTTCTTCCTTTGCCGACAAATTCCCACCTGCACAGCCTCTCTCTGTCAGCTCCAGCCAGCCCTATTGATTGCCGAAACATCTTATAAAATGTTTTGTCAATGACGTGAGGGTGTGCATGTGCACTTGTCAACCTATGTTCGTGGGGACCAAAAACAAAAAAAGTATTTCAGGCCATCTAAGTGAGGACATGGGAACTAATTATTAAATATTGTACAATTCTAGTCATTTTTTTTTTAATCATAAGTATTTATATCAACACAGGATTCCAGGATTATAAAGCTTCGTTATGCTATATGAGGAAGAGAAGAATCTGTTAAGTTTCAGAGACTCAGTCCTAGAAATGTCCAGGGTTTCCTGTGACTTGCAAAACTGCTAACACCCCTGGAGCTTTTCTACAATTTTCCGTCACACAGATCCCGGACCCCAGAACAGAAAGTGGAGCACAAATGTGAAGTTGAAAGAAAATGATGTATGGTATTCAAACTTTTTTTTTTTTTTTTTTTAAACAGATAAAAAGTCTGAAATATATCCAGCTATCACCTCCCGTTGTTTATTTCACAAGCTAAAATGTAGGGCGTCCTTTTCGCCCGAAAAAAAGAAAACTTCAGATAAGAGAAGCTGCCTTCTGACCTCACCAACAGCAGCTTTTAGTTTTCCATCTGCATCACGCGTCGCGTTCCTGTCAATTAGGGATGTTGTTTTCCATGTCCGAGGGCAGGACTGGGAATCATCTGGGAAACTTGAAACACAGAGGGAGCAATTTTGAGTGTGGGGACTCGTTGCATGCAAGCCCGTCTCCATCACTAAGGTTGAGACATCCTCCACAGGGATCCTTGCACCCCGGAGAACTGGTTTGTTTTTGCTTTTTTGCAACGAACAAACAAGCATCTTTTATCAACAAGGCAGTTGTTTTGCAAATCCAACAATAAAGTGGGAGAAAAAAGTTATTTGCTCTCTTACATTGCAGAGAAATGAATATATACGGAAGTCAAACTTGTCAGTCTTTTTTTTTTTTGTCTGAAAAAGTCGTGAATTATTTTTTGTTGCCCTATACACAATGACTTGAATCCCAACTATTGTCGACACCACAAACTATGTTACCTGAGCAGGTAACACAGTTAGTCAAGTTAGTCAAGTATTATGATATTACCTGGGGGTTCGTATGCTTTTTCCAATTATGTGCTCTTCAATTACTGTCTCAGGTTAGGTTTTTGCAATAAGACTATAAAATGACACTGGAATGAAAAGAAAAAGGTGAATTTCCCATCCTCCGGTTAAATTGTTGTGCCTACAAAGATCAGCCGTCTGCCATTTCGGAACTCTTTAATTTGACATTGGTTTTCTGTTTTGACCATAAAAAAAAAATCTGACAGTTCTCATATAAGACTGGATTGTTAAGGGTTGTCCTGCTGAATGTTTGTCAAAGTTGTATGAGAAGCAGCCAGAAGGATTAATCACAAACAAAGAATTAAGCGGATTCTTAAATTTGAAGATCCCATCTGCCACTATCGCCTCCCTCTTGAATACTTGAAGAGGACAGTAGGGCTCTTGTACCATGAATTGATGTGTTTTGGCAATCAAAGTAGAGTCTCGGGTGAAACAGACTCTTCAAATATGAAACAACTTTCATCCAAGCGAAGTGCTCAGTCAAAGCACTTGCAAGTAATTCCAGTTATCACAGTTCTTAAATAAAATGTAGCTATACACCTCTGCCCTGCAGTCGTGAAATGATATGGTAATAAATGGACGAAGAATAAACTATTGGACAGCTTTGCCGCAAGTGAGGCGGATGATGCAAAAAAATACTGTGGTGAAGTAACAAAGCCGTTGCCTGATGGCACATTCTCTAAGTGAATATGATGAAAAGACTGGACAATCTCTCTCTGAGATTTCTTTAGGACATACTGTATAAAAGGAAAGAGCTGTGGACTCGACACTTGGACAAGCATGAAAATGGGTTTATCGGTGTGAGGACCTAACCCCCGTCTTGAACATGAGAAAACTGTAGAAGTTTGTAAGAGGCAAGATTGCTTAAACTGCACTTTCGCTGCTCCGGTGTATGCGCGTTTGCGTGTACAGAATGTGTGAAAGTTTTAACTCGTGACAGACGACACAAATAAAGCAAACTCTGACTGTCTGAGTGAAAGAAGGAACAACAAACACACCAGATCAATTTTTGTAGGTCATAAATGATGACTAAACACGCAGGTCATCAAGCAAAATGGTCAAAAACATTGACATTTTCTGTCCTCTTTTTGGTCCCTGTAATCTTTTCCGTTACCATATTTACGCAGACGATGCACAGCTCCACCTCACAACGTCACCAGGAGACTGAACACATCAATGCATTGAACAGGTCAATGCATGGAGGTGCCATAACTTTTTTCCAGCTGAAGAAAAAACAAAACTCAAGTTATTTTTGGACCACAAGAGGGACAATCTAGAGCCATCACACACATTCAGTTATGACAGTTAGAAACTAGCGATCAGGTCCGAAATCAGTTTTAGCGACTGGTCAGTAGTGCAGAACAATTTTACTTAGATGAACACTAAATTTGCAGAGAATTTACAAGCTTTAAAGTTGACTAGTGACAAATGAGTGGTTAGCACTCCTTTCTCCCACGACTCACGCAGTTGCATGTGGGAGTGACCGGAGGCCGGCAGGAGCACTGTTGGGGAACAGAAAGCCACGTGAGTGACATCCCAGGACGCTGCTTACACAAAGCTTACACAAAGTCCGACAAGTTCCGTCACTTTAACTCATTGGGGGAGTTTAAATGAAGACTCAGAAGACTGTTTATAGATACCCCATTAAATTCTCACAATTATTCACCTTTAGAGCCAGGCGAGATTACATCCTTCACTGATGAATAGCCACACATTTCTGACCGTCCAAAGACTCCGAAGTCCCTGATCCTTGGGGTGCACTGTAACTCACTTCAAATAAATGAAATGTAAATGCTGCTGCATTTCCTTTGTAAACACCGCCTTATCGTCCTCCTCTGCTGTGGACTCGCTATTGTTTATCGTCTGCCCTGGTAATGGGATGGAGTAATTTCTCATTTGTAACAATATCAAAAAGCAATTACAAGCCTGTGACTAAAAGCCACTGAACAATGTCCACCATCAATCATCAAAGAGGAAAATGGCAGAGAGGAGGGAGACATTTCAGCCTGTTTATTTCCCCTGCCTCTTGCTCTGGTATTTGTGCTCAGCTGAACTTGGCTCCGACTTTATGGCTGCTTGGGTACCCCTGTGAAAGGGCAAGGGCACAGTGCGGATAGCTACCTATTGTAATTGTTTAGTTACGCTGCCTTGCAGGAATATTCCCATATTTGGAATTTAATGCAGTAGCACTGTATGAATGCACCCAGAAAGAAAAGACAATGTGCTTATTTTTCTTTTCATTCTGTTCCTTCTATTGGAAGTAACTAACGCTTTCCTCCACCAGCTTTGCATATCGAGAGAAATGCTTTACCCACGTATCGGAAAGCAGGTCATGCAAAGACAGACTGGACAAAATTCTGAATTGGATCTAGAGATGCATCTCAAAAAGTTAAGACTGCTGAGAATAAGTTCAAAGTTGTGTCAATCATTTCAGAAAGTGAAATGATTCATTATGTGGAATTAAATATTTTGAGCCTAAATTTCTTGTAATTATGTCTCACAGAAAATGGTTTAGAAATGTAGAATTTTACACAAGTGTGATTTAAAAACAAATAAAACAGAAATGTCAGTATTTTGAAAGATCTGTTCATTTTTATGCACTCAGTTCTTAGTCAAGGCAACTTTCACAGGGATTACTGCATCTATGGAAGTTGGCATGGAGACCAGTCTTTGGTTCTGGTGAGATGTAAAGATCAGGTCACCTGCATTGTTGGGTCTCATCTTCCTCTTGACAATACTCTACGGATTCTCGGGGGAGGTCAGGTCAGTAACACAACGGTCATCGGAGCGGCTTCAGAAAACCCAATGGACCAACAACAGCAGATGAATATGCACCCAAAAACACCAATGACTTTGGAAACTTTACACTACCATGTCTCGCAAAGTAAAATGCAGAGCTGATTTTCTGTAACGTTTTGTCCAAAATACCCTTTTCCACACGTTTCCTGTGTTGAGGCGCATTGACCAAAAGCTCCTCGACTTACGGCAAACTGAATCCTTAATTTCTTTTTTTTTTCATTATTATTTAAAATGTCTCCTTTCATTATTAGGAACTGATTTGTGTTAATCACTACGATACTAAAATCAATTAGAGAATCTGAAAGAGTTCAAGGTGTGGGAATAGTTTAGCAAAGCTCAAAAAGAAAAATCTCTTCTACTCTACCTTCCCCCCAACCTTTTCATTTGCCATACTTGCTTTCATCAAAATTACATCATTAGGTTTAAACCTCAGGTTGTACATGTCTCATTTAATAACCTTAGGTACGCAGCCCAACTTTCAAAGATTTTCCAGAGGAGACATATTCACAGTCTAAATACATTCCTTTTAGAGATGCAGCTCTTGAAAATCAGTCTTGACTGAGGGCTGTTCATTTTGCAGTCGTCCTGACATTATTACCGCCCTCTTCTCTGCCTGCCTTATATCGCATCCTTTATAACGATGCGGACCAAGAGATATATGTGCACCTTTTTTTTTTTTCTTCACCTGAAAATGTACTGGCCTCTGCGGGGGTGTGTTTGTGTTGACTCCTGAGGTCCCTATATGAGCTGCTTCAGAATTCCACACGGCTGCCGTACAAGACATGCCAAGAGAAACAAAATGGAGTTTCAAATCACAGGCAGAGGGGATCAAAAACAACATGAGGAGCAGCTCTGGGGTTTGATGTCGAAGGAATTAGCATGACCAACAAGCCAGGTGTGAGCCGAACACTGTGCACAATTAGCGGTGGCTAAAAGAAGACGGCAGCAAACACAAGGACATCCTGGGGCCTGGAGGAAGGTCAGCACATCCCCCAACAGACCTCCGCACACATAACACGCACACGCACACACACCTTTCTTTGTGACACGTATACACACCCACATCTACGGTCAGGGCAATTGGATACATTGCTAAGAAGAACTGCTTGTTATATACCTTCTGCTAACTGCTAGATGAGATTTGATGCCGGTGTACTGCAAGCCTTATATGACCTGGCAAGGGCACCCATGCATTTTAATGTCTTGTCTCTTTGCTTCTTCTTTGTGGCTGTTTTCCTCTCTGATTGGCCTCCCGGAACAACCCAACCCCAACTCGTCTCTCCCTCCCCTCTCGATCCCTGCTCGGCTCTCTCCTCTTCTCTACTGAACAAACAAAGACAAAAAGCTAAAGGTGGAGGGATCATGGACTTTTGAGGCACATTTTATGGGAAAATCAACTCAATATCTTAACGTTAAACATGCATTAAAGAATCGAAGCAACACTACAGATACATGTTTGATGAGGCGATGACATTATATGACGATATAAAGCTGAAAAATGTTGATTGTGCATTATATCCACGCTTTAATGCTGACGAATAAAACAAACAACAAAAAAATAAAAAATAACAGTCCTTCAGGTAACACTCAAGTCCATACCTCAGGTTGTGCATTTTAATTTCTAGACCATGTAGAATCTGTTTCTCTGTTTGTTGCAGAATTTTTCCATGCTATTTAATTTTTATTCCTATATTTGAGTTGTCATTTTACATCTACCACAGAAACAGCTTAGGGTGGTGTTACGGCCTGGCTCAAAAAATAGGAAGGACCCGACAACCAGAAAAATTTTTCAGCTCTTCAGAGGCATTTATTAAACATTACTGTCTAGGGAATAATGAGAGGCAGCCCAGGATGTTCTCCCTCTGCCGGGTCTTCCCCCGTCATGGACCAGTTTGGGCCCCAACTCCCACATCGTGTCAAGGGATCTGCCGGCGCCGGCTCTGGATCCGACTGGGCCTGGATCCGACTGGGCCTGGATCCGACTGGGCCTGGATCTTCTCTGGGCCTGGTTCTTTCTGTCTGCGCCTGCCTCTTCTCATGAGTGGAACGGCGCTCCTTAAATACAATCCAGGTGGCCACGTAATCAGAGGCACCTCCCACAATCGAGGACCTCAGTTGCAGGGCCACACAGCAGGGCCATCACAGTGCGCAACAGGTCAGGTTTAGCTAGCTGCCAGGTGTAGGCAGCGCTCATCTTAAATCATTGACTGGTTAGAGGCAACAATTCTCCTGAAATGTTATTCCGCACAAAAGGGTCGGAATAAACTGGTGGAAATAGATTTAGATAAGTCAATACATACAAGTGGCGTTTGATGTCATATTTTAATGGAAATCCAATTCTTGGATGCAAATTTGAGGAGTCAATTGTATCAATGTTTCGTTACCTTTTTATAGAGAGATATCTTTGTTATCAAAAAAACATTGGTAAACTTTCCAAACAAAACTTCTTGAGAACTTTCTTTGTTTTCCCCTTTGGCTAAACTTAAATATGTTAGGTGTATGAGTCATACCTCAGCCCTTCCTAGACGAATGAAAACCAACTTGACTTTGTTGAGTGAAAGACTGGCCTTCCCTTCTCCAAGAGCAAATAGTTAAGGGTTCTTTTGAACTTTCTGTACAGCTTCTGATGGAGGAGAACTAAATGAACACCGCCCCATTTTTTGCATTCCTTGGTTTGCTATGCGGTGTCATCCGTTTGAGTTAAAATTTCTAATTGTTTGCACAAGTCTATCAACATCTGCAGAATTCTTTGTGACTGACTGCACCTCTCTGCTTTTGCATTATTTGTGCCTTGGAGGAAAAAAAAAAAAAAAAAAAACGAAAAAAACAACAAAACTGCGCGCGACTTACTGCCCCGGCACATCTGCATGAGGCGGAGAGCAATAAGTGTGCTAAACGAGCTGCAGTTTCCATTTGAAGCAGCTCATTATCTCTGACCCTTGCCCTCTCTGTCCATCACTTTGCCTCGGGACGGCTGCACTCTCAGAACGTTTGGGCAGCGTCCTTCTCAGGATCCAGCCAATCAATATGCAACGGGTGCTTTTTTAATTATGCAATTCATCCACTCCACGCGCTGCCTATATCCTCATTTCCTCGCCTGGACCACTTACGTCCCTATTTCTCCTCTTGTTTTCTTTCTTTTTCTGCAATTATTCCCACTGTGACAGAGAGAATGAGGACACAAAGACAGACCTCTGTTTTTTAAAGGGAATCATAAACAGCTATAAATTATAGATTGATTAATAATAATCAACAATTTTTTTGATAGCCCTCTGATGGCTTTAGGGTGTGTTATCAAGTACGAATGACAAAAAAACGGTAGTTATTATTACCTAATATGCTACCAAATTATGGAAATATACTGGTTGCTGATACAAAGGGCAAGTTTTAGCCATTGATTAAGCGCCAGGCTATATGACTATATGATAAATTAGCTCCTGGTTATTTACACTCAAGATACATTCATAAACAAATATGCAGAACACAAGGCAATTCAGGGTTCATTTCCATGCCCAAGGGCACACTGAGATGTGAAAGGGGAGGAAAATGGAATCAAACCCAAAGCTTCCTTACTACTATTTCCACTGAGCCACAGTCGCCCTGAGGGTAAAAAATAAAGATCGATTAAGCATAACTTGGTTCAGAACATGTGACTCTAGAAAAAGATATTAGTAAGCTAATTTATTCATGTTTATTCGTCTTTAAATGCGAGGAGATACGTCTGAAGATGCTTTCCTCATCGTTTCCAGTCACTCTCTTCAGGAGACAGCTTCGTTTTTAAATTTTTAATTCAGTATATGAGCTTAAGGAAAATTAGACAGCTTTACTTGCTGTCTTAATTTCAGCTTTCTAAGCTGCACTTTTTTTTTTTTTTTTTTTTTGGGAGAATTTCACATATACTTTGAAAATTTCAGCTATGATCCAACAGAACATAGACGTAACATTTCAGTTGCTCCAACTGGCTACAACCATGGGGAGAACGGACATCAAATTTGCAAAAGACAACCCACGAATCAGTACAATCAAAGATGAGTGGTTACCAAAGTTAAAGACAGCACCTGAGAGTTTTATGGAAATGAGTTTGAGGGTATTAAAGTGGGTTTTACCTGGATTCAGTGAAGGAGTGCGCACTAATGTTAGAGCTGTCGCCACATGCCCCGCACACAGATAAGCATTACTTATCTCCCCGTCTTTCACATCACTTTTATCATCCCTTCCCCGCCTGACACTCTCTAACACGTGTGCACAGTCACGCATGTCGGTACACACAGACACACGGAGCTGTTTTATGTGTGGAACCAGAGCAAAGAGAGGGTTCAAAGCCTGAGTGATTTCTTCGAGTCGAGGATACTGACTATCTTAAACTCCGATCACCTGCTCTCTTATCTTGTATTTTCCCACACTGTCTTTTTTCACTCCCCCTCACCCCCAAAACGCTCTCGAAGAGACACAATCTGACCAGCAACACTCAATCAAGTGATGAGCAGATTTCCCTTTTATTGCCCTCTTAGCCGCTGCTTCTTTGGAGGACTCTAACAGGTCCGTTTTCCCTCTTTTTGTCCAGACAACTGGACAGGGTTAGGTGGCCAGGGAGCAGCTTTGCTGTATTAGTTCCCAACTGAATCGCAAACACCGTTGCAACAGTTGAGGTATAAATTTGCCCAAGAGAAGGAGGAAATGAGGGTGATGAGTGATGCTACCAGAAATACAAAATAAACGGAACAGAATGTATGGGAAGAGGACGATCATGGAGCAAAGCCAGGAAATTGTAACTTCAGATTACCGTTGAGAGTATGTGTACTACACATTAACGGCCCGAAAGCTGGGATCACTGGACTGGTGGAGAGGATGAGAAGGTGTTAAAGGCTAGAAATGAGTCACAGAGGCTGGGATGAAAAATTAGGACGGAGAGAAAGCTGTAAGCAAGGGTGAGCGACTATAAAGTAGGAGTAAAGATAAGGTAAAGGAGTGCAGACAAGTGAAATATGGAAAAAGAGTACGGGGGATGAATCAGGAACAGAGCGTAGAAGGTTTTAAAGTGCTATCTGCTTGTTATCTAGTACGTTCCCCCGGATGTGTGTGCTTGTGAGTGGGCGTGCATGCGCTCTGCGATCCATGTTCATTTTTCCTTCTGCACTCCTGCTGGTTCATTCTCTCGGGACCACAGGAACCAGAGAAACAATCTCCTCCTGCTAGAATATACGCAGCTCTCGGCCGACTCCTATCTTTTTCGCTTCGTTTTTAACAATCGTTCTGCATTTGTTTCTGGGCCACGATGCTTTCTGTCATGACTTAAGTAATGGGATCAAAGATAGCCCTCATTGGGTTTCCCCCCACCCTCAACTAAATAAACTGTATCTTCCCACAGAAACTGCTTACATATCTTATCAATGCTGAAGCAAAGCAGACAGAGGGATGGATTGCTTACGGTTTTTGTCTGCAAGTTTCTGGTTTCGGTCACTTGGCAAAAATCTATAAAGCATTCTGTTAAGGTGGAGTAACGAGAAATGGAAAGCTAAAATGTTTTGTTTTGTATCTAGATCAGACAACCGATACCAACTTCAACTGTCTGCTGAAAAGAGCTGGAAAGTTTTGAGAACTCCTTAGAAATGATGCTACTATTAGCAAGGCTCTTCCACCAGTGGATACAGAAAGGTGAGCTGTTTCACGTAACTTCATAAAATTATTCCAACTCGTCTTGGTCTAAAGCTTTATTCAGGTTCCCAGCCGGTGAAAATGAGACCAAAACTATCAGTTCACTGGACAGAAATTCATGCAAAGTCAATTAAACAGGGGTGCAATGGCAAAATAACTCGCATCAGTGTTTCCCCTATAATACCATTACGCCGCCAGGTAATCAGGTATATAGCACCAGATCATAGCAGAAGTGTACACACCCATCAGAATACCAGACATAGCCTGGTCACAGTGTAAAGAGATCTCAAGCTATTTCAAAAGCATGAACATTTTTGGTCAAACTGCCCTGAAAAGTCTTAAATCTCCGGGTGTTCTGAGTGTTTAGTTTAATTTCCCCCCAAAAAATCCCACATTTTTTTTTTTTTTTTTTATTCTCAACCCCACTTTAGGGAATCCATTATCTGTCCTAATGTATTCCTAAACAACAGGCAGACTTTTAGTAGCGGTTCTGACTGCTGAACCAGTTCGTCTCCCTCTACTGGAAATTTCAGCGATGTGACGAATCACTGTTGCAAAGCAGGAGGGAGGAGGGGGGGGGGGAGGCAGAAAAAGAGCCAAATCAACTAAATGAAAAGCGTTCTCTTCTCTGTGGTGAGATGAGCCAGTTCAGCCACTCTAACAGCAGACCTATGAATGGAGGTACTCAAACAGCGAATTGATTTCTGACTAAAATCTCTCTTTCAACCGATCACCACCGCTTCAGAGAATCACGTCGTCTCAATAATGGGGAAATCTGGGATAATATCTGAGAGTATGTACAGATTTTGTTTTTTTTTTTCTCCAAAGAGTTTTTGCGGCACTAGTGGCTCGAATTTTTTTTTTTTTTGCAACAGGAAGGAGGGCGAGGAGAGGGGGGAATACATTGATGTGGGTTCGACTTCGGGACAGGAAGTCGAACCCGCGACGTCCGCGTGGAGGACTAAGGCCTCCAAACGTGGAGCGTTCTAACCCCCTATGCCCCGTATGTACAGATTTAAAGTTATGTATGAGGGGACCCTACAATAAAACATCAAAATGACTTAGAGACTGATTATCACGAAGTGTTTGGGCTTTATCTGTCTTTTCAAAAGGAACTAGCCACGTACACTCTGACACACCAAAGAAAGAAAGAAAAAGACGTCTGAGCTCACAACATTGCGTGAGACAGCAATTTGATTGGTAAAGAGCCGAAACCGGAAACGCATACAAGACGTGGAGAGTAAGATAAAGACGGAGCACGGAAATCAAGGGGGAGCAATTGATAGGGTGAGGTGCAGCGGCGGCAGTAGGGGGTCAGACTTTTATCTTGAAGCGGAATAAATGAAGAGCGGTGACGGAACTGTGAGCTGCTTGAATATTTCATCACCGCGGCGAAGGTCCAGCATCAAAAGTAAGCCTTTTTTTCCCCCTCCTATTTTGGTCGTTGACAGCCCCAAATGCCAACCGCTGATGACAGTGAGAGGAAAGCGAAACATTGAATGCATAGAACACCTTTTTTTTCTTCTCTCCAGTCTTTTACTCTTTTCCCATTAACGCTTCTTTTTAACTCATCCGAAAATGAGAAGATAGAAAATCCCTCGCAGAGAGAGGCAATGTGAAAGTACTTCATAGTTTCAAACTGGAAGAAGTCACAGAATTTCCTGCTGCTTTAGCTGTTTAAGCTCTTAAAGTGACCAGATATTTTTTTTCTTGTTTTTTTTTTTTTTTTGCTTTCAAGCAAGACACTGATTTCTCTTTGCAATGTCGGTTTGTATTTTACACAAAATGTGGCGTTGGCCCTCACTGGGATCTCCAGGCCTTAATTTTCTCCATCTTTCCATCCCGCAGGATATAGCAGGATTATGCTATGCGTTTCTGTCTTCACTATACAGAATGAGGTCACTAAAATGTTTCTTTTCAGTAAACAAGTTATTTCAATTTGCATTTGCCATTGAGTTTTATTCATATTTCATGACATAGGTAGCCCCGATTTGTCAAATTTTGTGTTAGAGGATATTAGCTAAATGCCTGACACACAAAACAAATGCTGTCCTTTACAGAAGCCGTACTATGTATTTTCCAGCCACAAAGTAGCATTTTATAGCTTAGCCAAGTAACTTTGTTACATTCAGTTATATGTATCAAATATGACTTCACGCCTTCAAATTGGATCTGTCTCTTTAAAAAGTGCAGCTCTTTCTGAAAGTCCGCCTTCAGGAAGTCATCACAACATGGCTCCTCTATTAACCCTTTAATGTTTTTACCAGAGTTTCACTGAGAAGTGGCATCTATAATTACCATAGCAGATGTTCCACCAAGTTTTGCTAATTGGTCCTGGCTAGTCTGAAGGAACTGAGGGTGAGAGTCATGGGGATGGCAGTTCTGTGAGACAGAAGCATGGTTTTTTTTTGGTTGTATTTACCCAGAATGCTTTGCTCTGTAGTCCATTACCTGCTTCAGGAGCGGTCTACTGTCCGCTTAGTGTTCACACATACATTCACACCACAGTGTGTAGGCGGAATGGAGATTTTTTCAGTCATACATGTTAAAAAGCATGTATCATTTAACCTTCCACTTCACAATTCTACCCAATATTGTGTTGATAAAGCACATCGAATCCCAATGAAATACATGGAGCACGCTTGTGGTTGTAAGATGACTGTATTCAGCTGTTTACTCATAATATAATTGAGGAAGAGCTCGGGGAATGTAAGGCAGATAAACGTAACTGATGCTTTGATCCGCCGAGATCCTTTATTTTTCTTATTTAGCAGCAACAGCTGTATTCCGAGCAATTTTAAAAATCATTACGAATGACTTTCAGAGAGAACCAATTCAGCTGCTATTATAGATTGCACTGAATCACCAGAGATTTCAACACTTGGGGCAATATGAATCACACGATAAGGCAAACACATTGTTGTGAATATGTATGAGGCGAGCTGAGCCATCAAATCTTCCAGTGTGTGTGACTGTGTGTGTGTGTGTGTGTCTATGTAACTAAGGGGCTTCAAGGTTTATGGTATTCATGAGCGCAAGCTGCAAAGCATGGCAATCAGATTCAATATGGCTCAGCTTAAATGGTTTCAAGTGACCTTTTGGCCTCTTTACTCACAACATATTATAGTGCTGCTGACAGTTGCTAGCTGTGCAAATCGTAGGTGAGACAGGGTTCGCCTTTTCTAGTAGAAACAAGCTAAAGAACCCCTTCCGCTCCCCCACACCTTAAAGTTTGCCCATTTTCAACTCAGCTTCAAGAGCGCGTCAATTTTCCACGTAAATGACGGGAAATGCGACCAAACGAGGCGCTGCGTAGCTTCGATGGTTGCAAGCTGTATGTCCAAGATCAGAAGTGCTTCAGCTTCACCATCAGAGACAAGAACGGAGTTGATAAGATGTTGGGACCCGTAGGGACAGAGAGAAAGAGAGAGAGATGCACACAGAAAAAAGGGGAAGGCACAGAAAGAGACTATCGATCAGTTAAAGCTGTGCTGCCTGTCGATAGAGGCCTCTCTTCAGGGAGTTGGAATGACACAGAGAAAGGGAGGCGGTATTTATTAGGCTACCCGTACAGATCTGTGCGTGCGTGCACAGAGGAAGCCCGCGTGTGCGTCCGCGCGCCAGGGAGAGCCGCGCTGATGGGCTTTTAGATCGAAACACACTTAAATGCCTGCATGCAGACTACTCATGCATGCCCCATTTGAGGCGCAGAGTGGAGATAGGCCAATTTTGCAGTCCGCAGGCCTCCTGTTGGAGAGTCCGAGCTCACAATAAAATAGAAAATCATTGAAGGATGTAGAAATGCATTACTTATTGAGTGACGCCGGCTATGTTTTATGATTTTTTTTTTTTTTTCCCCCTTCCCCATAAAGAACGCAAAGTCAAAGGAGTTCAATGTTACACAAGCCGCTGCGTGTTTCAGTAGGTTCAGTCATCGAAATGAAAATCTGTCAGCAATGAGATAAAAGAAAAACAAACAAACAAAAAAACCCATATCTTTTAGATGTAATCTAATGTAGAACCTTTAAACGCTTAATGCTAATTTTGGACTCTATTCTCAAGATGTTAATTTGCTGTTCTTAATCTACTAAAACACAAGAGAGGCTGATAATGAGAAGCCAATAACTAGTGGCAATTTTACAACTTAGGTGTTTCAAAGAAGACTGCAAGTAAAACTACAAGAACTTGGATGTCTCCGCCGTAGAAAAAAAAAAAAAAAAAAAGTATTAATGAGGGGGAACACAAGCAATGAAGTATTTACCAAGATTGCAGAGGTGACAACAGGATTCACTGCGGCTAAATATAACTGTTGGGATTGCTGCTGCGGCTGCTGATGATGATCAAGATAACTGTGTGTGTTGAACTGGGTTGCTTGCGGGGTTGATGGAAGAGGAACAAAATGGGTCAATTTATTCTCTGCTTTTGGAACGCTCAGCCTCTCGACTCCCCTTTTCACTAGTCTGGTTTCAGCTCTGAACTGATGCTGGTGCTTGCTTACCACCAGTTCTTTGTATTTCCAGCACCTCAAGCTCTACCTGTAGCAAAGAACAACTGGTTCTGTAGCAGCACAAACCAGGATGTTAGCCAGATCAGCAACCAGTCGAGCTGTTGTGAGTGCAGGAGTTGATTTTGTTTTTCTGGCAATTTCGTAATTACCAGATGATTTGCATAAACATTAGCTCATACGTTGCAGAAATCTAAGAAATCTAGCCTATTCTTGTGAATAACCTCAATGGATTATATTGGATTGGGTGAACTAATCATCAGCTATTATCTGCATTACACCACTTACTCAAAAAAAAATTGGTTCTGGGCCAATTTATTATTGCAGCCAATAGTTTTGAGGAGTAAAACTGTTGCAATACACCATCGTCTTTCACGCATAAACCATTTATCGTGATGCATGCTGCGACTCTGATTAGGCTCTTGGGTTGTGGTAAACCTGAACCAATTCATAAACCGGATCCAGGTCGGGCTCCAGAGCGCCACATGATTTCTGAACTCATTCTGGGATAGCGAGGCAGATTCATCTTCCAGCACGACCTTTCAAGAAGCCAAAAAGCTGTTACCACCTCACTTTTGCCACGCGCCCTACATCGGTCAAAATCAATAAAACAATGTTCCCTTAATATTCTCCAGTGAATAGATGGAGTCAGAACAACCAGACAGCTGCTTCATTCAAGACCAGAGGCGCTGGGCCGAAAGCCTTTTTCTAATTCCTTGTAAAAGTGTGGATAAAATTAGCTTTCAGGTCTTGTGTTTTGGGGAAACTTTGCTAAGTCTCCTTGCGTGTGCGGGCGGTGTAAATGTAATGCTGAAACAGCGTTGTGTTTTACCGTGTCATTTCCTGCTCGTTTCCCTCCCACCTATGCTTTTAAAGCTCTTACAGAGGCGATGTTTTGTCAGACCTGCCCATGGTCCTTTTTGATGCACGCCAGCTGACTGGGAGGCCCGGGCGACTCTATTTACAGAGAGCAGCCTAGACATGAATAATACAGGAGGTGCTGAGCACGGGGATGGAGACAAGGGAGTGGGGAAGATGCTTCGGCTTACGTCTAGCCAGTCAGCCAAGAAAACACATTTAGAAACCGCCAGACGGCTACATCTGTAGCCAAACACAATGCAGAAGGGAAGACTCAAAGGGACAGGTCGGCTGCCGAGCGGAGTCTTCCTCAGCGTCCCGAACGCGATTAAAATTCCTGATTCCCTGATTGGTCCCAGATAACAAATTTGCTGACACGCACATATAAACAATTTCACAGAGCTGCGTTTTCAGCTTCAATCGGAGCTGCTGCATACACGCAGATCTGGGCTGTCATCTCTGTGGCATATCAATGTGGTTCCTGCTCCGCTCAAGGACACTTGTCTACTTTGTTATGCTCATATGGCTGCCTTCAATTGATCCCTGGCCCTCCTAGGGCTCAGAGAGGATACAGAATTCTTTGAACACAAAAGTCTGAATAAAACTGAAGGGACAAGTAGAAATGGTTTTGATTTCAAACACACAAAGGCACTACATCACCCGACAGCGGCAATCTGGAAAAAGCTTAAAAATGCAGGCCAGTACATGAAGTCATACCGCTGCATGTATTTTTCATGCAGCTCTTTGCAAAGTTTTTATCTTTGTTGAACTTTTTTCTCAATTTGTCCCATTACAATCCTAAACTTCAAAGTACTTTATAGGAAACGTGTTAAAGACTAACACAAAGTGGTGAATAATTGAGAATTGGAGGGGAAAACGAAGAGGGGCAACACAGTGGCGCATTTGGCAGAACTGTGACAAAGCGACAAGAAGGTCTTGGGTTTGAATCCCGGCCTGGGGTCTTTTTAAATAGAGCTTGCATGTGGGTTTTCTCAGGGGAATCCTGCTTCCTCCCACAGTTCAAAAATTCCAAAGACTATTAGGTTGTTTGGCGTCTCTAAATTATTCTGTTTAAAGTTCATTTTTTTGTGCAAGAAACACGTCTGAGTAGTCTCCTAAATCAAAGATGTATAAGACTGCCTTTCACTGCAATCGCTGCTGTAAGTCGCCGCAGCGTTGCAAATCTAGAGGCTGAATTATTGTATTGTCTTTGTTACAGGAGAGAAAAATGTAAGTTGGTAAAATGGGATCGAGAGCAGCTGGATATATGCCTGAACTTTGTTTGGTTCATTCTAACACGTGAACACGCTCTGATCTGAGCCGTTCTATTGCTGCACTGGCTAAAAGCTTAATGTCATTTTGCCACCGGAAGGTCAATGTTCACTTTGTCTGGTGTGATGCAGCATCATTTTTCAATGGAAGCTAACAAGTTAGTTTTTAGTGTCATGCAACCAGAGGCCCCTTCATCCACATATTTTCTTTGTACACACAAGTTCTCCTTCATTTCTGGAGGGCGAGTCAAACAATTTCACACAGTTTACTATAAAAATGTAGAAGTTTTATTATCACACTGGGTCCAAAAAAACGTCGGCGCAAGTAAATCCATATTTTCTTAACAGAGAGCTTGATGCCCAGGCTGCAGGCTTTTGAACGTGCTACCTAACCTACAATTAATGTGACAGCCTTCAGTAATTAGCCTTGTCCTCATGGAATATGTCGGGTTCGTGTGGCTAACCCTCTTCTTACTATTAGGAAAAGGCATAAAATATAGCTTTTTTTGTGCAGCTTATGGTTAAGGCTGGCTCGAATGACCCTGAACTATTCCTTTAGTTACGCAGCTTTAGGCTTGGACCCCAAGGAGACCTCCCAAAATGCCAAGAGAACCTTCCCTCACATTGCTCTCATCGTCTCCACTCATGTAGAAATCATTATTAGTATCCGGAACTTTTTTTCCCCCTCTTTTTTAAAGCAGGCCCACACCTGGCCAACAGTTGCAGGACGTTTTTAGGTCCCGTCTCCTCAGGCCAAGTCCAATCAAGGCACAAAGCTGACCTCCTTCTGGAGCTTCTGCTGGAGATTTTCTTCAGTTTAATTCTTTCTTAACTGAACCCAAGATGCCGGGTTTTAACTCGAGAAGATTCCAGCTAAAACCTTGGTTTTCGGAGCCATCTTTTGCTAACTGCCCTCATAATAATACAGCAAGACGTTTCTGAACTTGGTCTTAGTCTATATGGAGCTTGTGTAAGTGGGTCACTTTTGGGTTTGAGACCTTGCATTCCTTTCTCATTAATGGTCCAATTAGAACATGTCCCCCCTGGGTAGCCCATATGGCCGACCCATTTGGGTTCCAACCGCTGATATTACTGAGACGAATAAAGTTGGGGGAAAAAAAAAAAGAAAATTGAAAAGCTTCTTCCTGAATAGCGAAGGAATTTGGAACAGAAAGGATTGGACTGACATTTTCCATCGCAACAGTGAGAACAGAACTGTTCAGCCAAGGAAGGAAGGACACTAGTAAGAATGACAATGCAGTCTCTACGCTTCTGTTTTAGTCGAGATTTTTTTTTTTTTGTAGCCCGCCTCTCTCGTCTTTAAATCCCATTCTCATGTCAGCTTCCAGTGAACAGGAATCCCAAACACTGCTGAAACATCACACCGCAACGGTGTGCTGTGGGACGCATGCAAATGCAGAGAATTTTCTCTAAGGACAGGCGGAGAGGGAACTTCCTAATTTATCACCCTGCAAGTCCCACATCAGTTATCACTGCACTTGACAACTGACTCAGAGCTGCTTTAAAATGGTTGCTGCATTTCCACTTGGCCAACTTCATTGTCACCGGTGAGCAGAAAAAGAAGAAGGAAAAAAAATGGGGGGGGGGGGACACCTGCTCCGGTAGTAGATTGGAAAAAGGCTCTAAATGAATGCATGACTGTGAAGTATAAAAGGGGTTGTACTGCTGTGAGTAAATCTTCTCTGGTGCAGACAGAGAGTCTCCACAACATGACATGGGATTGAGACCAGTACATGTGGTCATGTGTGTAACGTTTGAGCAGTGTGGCACCTCTAAGTTGGAGTTTTAATATCACAGATGTTTTTATGTGTCTAAAAAAATATATGTCAGATCGCCAAAACATCAGATGAGTAGAGGATGATTAAAATGTTTCCTTTACCTCAAGCAGCACAGCTTTAAATTAAGCAAAACACACTCTTGCTGAAAAATCACATCAATGGTATCTGCTTCTATTTTATCTTTTTTTTTTTTTTTAATGGTTTTTGTTAAAGTTAATTCACATTTATTTAAAAAAAAAAAGATTTATTTTTTTTCTTCTCACCTAACAAGCAGCCGCTTCAGAGCAACTTGAAATATTTACATGGAATAAAGGTCAAGAAGGCAAAGGAGTTGAAGGAAAGGACAGGAAGCAATGGAAAGACAAGGTGAAGAGGAGACTGTCAACTCAGTTTATTGACAAGTCAGCCCCCAGAGGGACGAATGAAATGGAAGGCCTTTTTTTTCGATATGTGCACTTGGTATATGTGCGCGTGTGTGCGTGTGTGTGCGTGTGTGTAGGTGGGTGTGTTTGAGTCTGTCAGCCGGGATGATCTACCATGCCAACTTAAGGAAAGGTCTCACACTGTGCTACTTTCCTGAGGGAACGCCGACGTTCTGAGTTGAAATTTGAGTATTTGTCGGAAAGGAGGACGGCAATGAAGCATCCAGGATGAACCAAACTGGTTCGTAAAAATTGTTTGTGGCGCCATCAATCCCACTGACAAAATTGTGTGACACAATCAGAAAGGGTTGATCGGAAAATGTACATTAACAGCAAATCGCATGTCCTGTCTTTTCAACTACTATTCTGAAAGTAGTTGAAAAGGATGCATGAATTTGCTGTAGAAAATGTGGAGCAAGGGATTCTGTAGCTCCAGCTTTGTTTGGCTGTTTCAATTGTCCAGTGGCATTCTCTCTTTAAAAGCTTACAGGCTTAAGTTCACCATTTCCCCACCCTAGGAGTGAAAGGGTAAAGGAACTGAATGCGACGTAGCTTTCTAAGGGTTAAAATAATAATGCATCTCCCTAACTCACCGGAGAACAAATCAATGAGAGCAGAAAACAGTTTCAATAAAACTCCTCACTATTTGTAGAAACTACTTTTGAATCAAAACTATTTGAAAACTCTATTAAATTAGCTGAAACTTTCACCTAAGAATATCTTTACAGCACAAAATAACCCCAACGCAGACCTATCCTTACTCTACTGAGGTGACATGTACAGCAGTTTGCTTCAGGGCTACATTAATAGTTAAAATCACTGATGTTGCTACATGACTTGTGAGGGGGGGTCAAAGGTTCAAATACGATGTGCAGGTACACATCACCAATTTATTCTCCTATTTTGTGAAATAATCCCATCATTTATGGTAATGTCGCCTGGCACACAGGGAAGCTTTAGGATAATAATCTGGATTTGTTCACTTCCCACCAACGAAGATGAAACAGGAAACTACTGTTGTAAAAGGCTTAAAATGCAGAAGAGAGCTTTTTTTTTTTTTTTTTTTTTTTTTCATTAAACAGAAAGTTGCAGACCAACTCCAGACCACAAAAAAAACCCAAAAACAAACAAAAAAAAAAACAGTTAGTGTGTTACATCAGCAAGAACGTGGACGGCGTTCATGCTACTTGATAGTGCATTTACGAGAACACAGGAACTGCCGAGATACACATCACTGTTCAATAAATAGGGTAAAACATTCAAGGTGGTTCATACATTTTTTTTGCCACTGAATGTACAAATTGCAAACAAAGAACTTGACTGATAAATGCATGACTTGCAAGCCAGAGAAAAATGATTTCTTATTCCTCTTTTCCATTCAATTTCCATTTTGATTTTTTTTTTTTTCTTTTAGTTTTATGTTCACACAAACACACAGAGACACACTTGCTCTTATTCCAGAGTAACATGAAAGGCTTTTTGATAACGCTCGCCAGTGGCTGGAGTGGTTCAGTGCATTTACAGAGCGCCATTAATTGCCCTTTAATGCAGATGTAGTTTAAAAGCTCATGCATTCTTTAATTAAAAACCAAGCCAGGGAGAAAAGAAGTGTTTAGTGGTTAAAACTCCCTCCAAAACCTATATATATATATATATATATATATATATATATAAACTTGAGATTATATACTTGATGTTAAGTGTTTTTCTCTTCATTCATCTTTGTAAATCTGTTGTATCTAAACTGAAGGGTTGGGAAGTTTGCATGGAGATATATTTTTGGAAATGCTAGCATAAAAACATTACAGTCAGCCAACAACCCCAACAAAAGCATTACTTCCAGTAAAGTCATATTTTATGGCGCCCGCTTCGCTTACAGTCACTGTCCTCAGAATCAAAGGCTACAGAACGTGGCCCGCCGCCCTCAGCCAATCGCCCCTCAAGTTCTGGACATGGTGACTTGCGAAGTCCAGTGGGGCTTAACGGCACTCTCTTCTGAGGAAACCAAAATTGCCTTTGCATGCCCAAACACTATTTCATTACTCCTGCTCACCATCCTCTCCTTTCCATCTCTACTTTCATTTTTCTACCCGTGCTTCACACTGAGTGTCTGCAAATGGAGAGATAGCTCTCTGTATCTAATTTGTTTTACAAACCATTACTGGGAAAAAGAGATAGACTTTGTGTATATGTGCCTGCATTTCTGATATAAGGGGGGAAAAGAACATACACAGCATTCACACTGCCTATTTTTTATTATTATTATTCCTTTTTGACTTAATGAGGTGGCAGTTAATTGCTTGGTCCAGACAGTCGCACTGGCGAGAAAAAGAAAATTTGGAAGCTACTGAGGATTTAGCAGGAGATGAATCTTAAATCTAATTGAAAATAATAACGTAGCCCAGGAGCATAAAGGGCAGCCTCAGGTATAGCAAGTCAAATTTCAGACTTTTTGAAAACCTTTTAATGCCTCTTTGGATGGAATTTACGTCTTGCTAAAACTGTACTGTGTAACATTAAAACATGCCTGGCTAAAGTAAATACAGAGGAATAAACCTGTACAGCAAGACCTTTCGAGCAATAATTAACGCAGACAAACGTATGGCAAGAATAAACAGTCATTGTTTTCAGATAAACGCTAAAATAATATTGTTAAAGTGCCATGGGTTTGTTGGGACCACAGCTAACACTAAGAAGAAATATATGTTACAGAAAATAACAGTAAGGAACTTATCATTTATGTATGTTTTTATTGTGATTTTATTTTTTATATTTATTTCTTCAATATTATTTTTCAGGTCAGTTTTAATGTAATGAGGCTGTTCAGTGACTCCATGATATCTTCAATCTGACTCATTAGGTTTGAATAAGAACCAGCTTTGATCTGCGTAATTTCTGTCAAGGAAAATTATTAATCTATAAATCAATAGTCAGGTCTATATAAAGATATAATCAATGTTTCTGTCCCGTATTTGTTTGGCATTAAAGGGATCTGGAGCTTTTGCTTTTCCAATGACAGCTGTGGTTTGCACAGTAAATGCCATGTGGGTGAAATTTCATGGATGATACTTTGATGTCCCATTCTCATAAAGGCAGCACAGATCTGCACCAGCAGAAACTCACACATATTGGAGAGAAGAGTTATGATTGACACAGTTGGAGTTCTATCCATGTTTTAATGTTGCAGAGCAGAATCTTTTTGCAAACAGTTCAAAGTTTAAACTGGCATCGTTGTACATCTGTTATCTGCTCATTTTGTGCAACATTTAACAACTAGAAAAAAAAATGGTACATAACAGGGATATTTTTTCCACTCTGATTGGCTGCTGATGGCCTGCCGATTTTAAGTTGAGTGTCCAGTCATTACATCTTTCTTAGAAGCCCGGCCCAAAAAAAGGTCGAGAAACACTGTTCTAGGTAGGACACTGCAAGAGGATTTTGTTTGCAGCTTCGGTCACACTCCCCGAAAACCCACAAAGTTTTGCGTTAAACCACTGGAGCCAGTGATGGGAATCTGAGAAGGGGTAATCCTCCTCTTAAATTCTCTCCGTCCTGCTCAGTGAAGAATTAAGTTCATCTTTAAGTCAGCGCAACATTGACCACAAAAAAGCAAACCGCCGATCGGCGGAGAGGCAAAAACAAGTGGATTCTGCATTCTCGCCTTGGTCTTCCTCGATTGTGATGTGATGCACCTGGCAAATGGTGGCCTGCTGGGCTGCAGGAGGGAATGGGAGCGAATGCCTTTCAGTGATCAGGTTTCATTAAGGTTTCGTGAGACGTAGAGAGAGGGGTTCAGCGTGACTGACGCTTCTTGAGGTCTGTAAAGCTGATCAACCGTTAACAGTCGGCCAACGAAGGCAAAACAAGAGAAAAGCTGAATCCACCGGAATTACTGAAGACACTCTACCCAGTTATGCCATGAACATGCTGTACATAAAAGCAACGATGAGGAATAATAGCACATTGACTTACTACATAAAGGTAATACACGTCTATCCTTCCCAACAATAGCATTTTTCAGGTGTCTGACAGTAACTTAATGATGTACACTGTGTTGCTTGGTGCGTAAAATGGGACATTTTCAGACTCAGTTAAACAGTAAGGTAGGTCAGGGTAGTTACAATGCTACATTGAACTAATGAGCAACTTCAAAGATTCGAAAATGTTTAGTTGGATAGCTTTGCAAATAAAACGACCAGATGTGCATTTCTTTCTCAACAGCCGTAGAATTCCTGATAAAAAAAACCCAGCAGGTAACCAAAATTAATTTTGTTCCTCTGACATCAATGTTTATTGTCGACCATAATTCTTCATGTGCTGTTGCAATGACTGAATCACAGAGCATGAATAAAGAGCTGAAATGACCCTCCTAATTTTGCACACAAACTGTAAGGAAGGTAATGAAATGAATAAATTAAAAACTTTATTGTGGTAAAGTAACAGCGTTAATGTGGGGAACTCTGCAGAACGCCATCTGTTGAATTTCTTGGAGGCTTTTTAAAGGTTCTGCAAAGAAGTGAAAAGATGGGAAGTTTTACATGAGAGCTAGCTCCTTGACTTTTTAAAACGCCAAAATAAATTAGGCTTACACATGCATAACTGCTTGTGCTGCTTATCGTGTAATTTTGGACAGACAAAGGACCTGATTTCTAAAATCGTGCATTTTTCAATATAGGTATCGCAATTTCTGGACTATTGACTGCACCTGAATATAAGCCACCCATACTAACTTAAAAAAACGAAACAAAAACTGTGACTTCTGTCTTGAGTCAAATTCTTCCCTGAGCTTGTGTTGTTTTCTTCATCACACAGTTTTCCAGCCTTTCAAACCCCATTGGTAAAATCCTTATAATCTATAAGCCCGATTGCTATTTAAGCCACAGCGCTCAAAGCGTATGAAAAAAGTAGGAACTTATGGTTCGGAAACTACGATGACCAAGACCGAGGATGATGTGAGGAAAGCTTGACCTGAGTTTTATGGAATATATGCAAAATATGTCCCTCATTTGTAAAGCAGAGAAGACAAGTGTTAGTACAAACCAAATGGGATAAAAAAGAAGAAAAAAAAACTAAACAAAACCCAAGGTGCACCTTCACAAAGACTAAAAATAATAAAATGCTGCATCAGTGCAACATTTAGTAAAGCAGAAATATACCAACGTAAACTTTATGCGTTTGTATGATAATGAGACAGCAGTAGGGATGAGCTACTGGGAGAGAAGGCAGATTGAAATCAGCAGTGCTGCAAACACGCTGGCACCGTTCCTATATTAGTTGGTATGCGTGGCAGCACCACTCAAGCAGCAGCTGGATCCGCGGAGCACATGCACGGGACGCGCCAACGTCCGCCGAATGCATGCGGTTAAACAAAGAAGCCCTCTCTGTCCTGCTTTCTCTCGCTCGCATACGCAGAAAGGGAAAGAGCAGGAGACAAACCAAGTCCTCGCACTGCACTCACTTACACAGCTTCTCTGTCTGAGCCGGTTCTAGATGAACAAAGCAGAATACCAAGTGGCCCACTTACAGGCTATGCAGAGACAAATAGACCAGTCAGTCACTGAAGGCTGCTGGAGAATATCAAATGCTATCGGATGGATTTGAGCAAGACAGAGTGTGAGGCCGCTCTGTTTGATTGGTTATTCTACAAAGGCAGCTATATGTATGAACAATGTATTACCGTACAGGAAACCACTAGTTATATGCAAACTATAGAAATATCAGCACTCCATATGCTCCTACTAATGGTCTGAATTGAAAAGAATAATTGTTTAAAAAAAACAGTAATGCATGTAGAACAGCTACTTAAATGCTAAGGTAAAGCCAATAATAAAAGCAGCTTTTTTTGTTGTTGAATCACTACTCAAAGTTTAAATGGCCTCACCTGATGCACTGCAACACCATCGGGTGGTCTCGTAAAAACCACAATGAATGTCACCACCTATTGCAGAAAGTGAAAAGTATGCTTTAAAAAAAAAAAAAAAAAAAAAAAAAAAAACACGGCTCACCGGAAACAGCTAGCTGTAATCAAAACTGTCAGCAGGTGCAGATCACCTCGGGATAATCCCATTTTTTATTTTCAATCACCTCATTTTCCACACTGTCACATATTATGTAGTCGTCTGCTTTCCCTTTGAATATTATCTTGAGTGACTCGACAAATTAATACAGGTGTCAATTAGCTCGGAGGCGCTCCGAAAAAAAAAAAAAAAAAATTCAAAATCAAAGGATGTCGACAAATGATATGCTAATAGCTCATTTAAATATTTTTCAATTTAAATAGTGTTTTGTAACTCGGGCGCAAAGTAGACATCCATCTAACCGCATTTACTTACTAACATAATACTCGAATGGCAGCGATTTCTCATTAAGCATCTGCTAGGAGTCAAATCGTTCATTGTTTTTAGTCTCTTAGGTAATGTTAAGGAAGCCACATTCAGAGATATGATTGCATATTTCCATCTTGTAAAAAAACCCATCTGAAATCAACGATGATGTGCATGTTAACCATCTTGTAAAAGTATTTATCACCATCAAACAGTTTCACATTTTGCCATGCTGCAATTGCAAACTTTGATGCAATTCATCTTTTCTGTTTTGTTTTTTCTTTTGAATATTTTTTTTTATATTCACAAAGTAGCACATATTTGTGAACAGTAAAGAAAATGAGGGATTGTTTGTTAAGACCAATCTGTCATCGGTGCCCTTTATATACACTGAATTATAAAGGGCCACAAAGGACAGCAGTAAATAAGTTAATCATGTTTACATCAGTAACGCTGCAGTAACAAGAACCAAGAAATAATTGATTTATTCAACTGAACGTTTACTCACTGATTTAATGGTGGATTCATCAATCTAATTTTGTCCCTTCTGGTTTTCCATGTAAAAACACTGTCACTACCATGAGACGTGGTGGCGGTATCATGCTGCGGGTGTCTCGACAAATGATTCAATTTCATGAAATCACTAAACAAATACATGTGCCATTTTTGTGCATTTACTTTCATTATAATGCACTCTTTTGTGTTGGCCTATTATATCTTAAATGAAACACAGCGAAGTTTGTTTACAACGTGGTAAAATGTGAAAATGTACTTTCACAAGGTACCGTTAAAAACAACAGGCAACCCCATTTAGCAAAGGAAGGGGGGGAAAAAAAAATACTAGAAGATGGAATCTTTTATCTCTGTGTGAATCATCAACTCTGCTGAAGTGCAAATCTGCGTTCATAAATAATAACTGCAGTGTCAATAGTTTTGACAAGCCTTCCACCCCAAGTGAAACAAACGACTCAGGACTCAAATGGAGGAAAGAGCACAAAAGCTTTGCTGCACTGAATGATGTTTACAGAATAAAAACTATTAATATGTGAATGCGACTGCATAAAGCTGGAAGCAAATGGCAACATTTTCAAAAAAAGCCCCTTGTTTTTTGTTGTTGTTTTCTTGGGGTTGGGGGGGGTTAGTAAAGCTTGTTGCTGTTTTGAATCCACCACACCAGGAACAAATACCCCCAGCAGGGCTGCCTTGCACTTTTCTGTAATTGTCACCTGAAAAGGTCATTCACACAACAACAGCTTGAGAAATAATTACTCTATTACATTCCGCTTGTTACTTATTACACAGTGGGAATCAAAAGAAACGCCAATCACTTTCATTTCTTGGCTCTGTCCGAAGGCACCATTAAAGTAATTACGTTTTTTTTTTTTTTTTTTTTTTCCTTCTTCTTCTTCTTTTAGTCAAGTGCAGAACCCTTTCACATGAAAGGTAAGCGAGTGTACAATTTTTTGTACCTTTTAGATTGAGAAAAGTTACTGAACAGCGAGGCTGCCTTTTTGTGTTTCATTGCACTAACATTTTCTCTGTTTCTTGCGCAGTATGAGTCTACAAAGAAACATTCAAAACCAAACAATGAAGGCTAGAAAATACTTTGTATCGATCAATTATGGGTATATTTTAGGGGTATTTTCAGTGAAAAGCGCCAGGTGTCTTTGCCATCGGCGTTGCGTCAAAAGAATCCATACGGACAATTTGTGAAAGAGTTTGAAAGTTGCGCGTGATGCACTGCAATAGGTCCTACCTTAGTTTTGGGAGCTGATTCAAGAAATTTTCATCGAACATCAGCACATTCTGAGAACCACAAATCCGAAGAAACACCCTAATAAGATGAAGTGAAATATCGAAAAGAAGGCAAGAGTAAAGAGACGGAAGTTGTTGGCAGGAAGGAGCCAAACTTCAGTCTATGTCCAGATCTGAAGGTCTTTTTCTGCTTCAAGGCGGTAATAAAAGTTGACGGGTGTTCGGAGGATGTGCTGCTGTTATGAGGGAAGAAAAAGACGGGCACCAGCAAAAGCAAGGCATGCAGATTTACAAACAGGCAGCCACACTGCTTTACTTTGGACAATAGGAACAACATGAAACACCTCAGTATCTGAGCTTTTTTGTAGCTCAGGTACTTTTTTTTTTTTTTTTTTTGCCGATAAGAAGAAAAACAGTACAGAGCAGTAGTGGGCACACTTCCATTAATTCGCTCATACGCTAATAATGCAGCCAATATTTTGTCTAGACCTTACAAAATAAACGCTAAATAAATAGCTGGCGCACCTAGCTAGCCCCAAAATGAAACTTTCTAAATAAATTCTAAAGAGCCTATCTTCTTGGCTGTTTTGAAAACTTTCAATTGCACAAGCTGAATTTTTAAAGTAGTTTAACGTTTGTCTTGTTATTTTGAAGAAGATAAAGACTCTGAAGATCATAATGGTAGAGTCGAGCACTTTAGCTTTAGCCTTTGCTAAAATGCCATGTTGGTATAGCACTTTAGCTTTAGCAGCTGCTTTAGGCTTAGTGCAGCTAACTTTGTTTCCGCAGCACCCACGACTGGCAGAGACCGTTAATTCAAAAGCTAAATTTATCATAAGCAAGAGGAAATATGACAAATTTCCTCTCAGTGGTTTTGTACTGCAGTGTGGCAACCGGTCATATTGAAGCCGTTGTAGAAACTTTATCAAATTGTGAGTGAACTTTAACCAGCAGCGAGTTTCTTTTTGAAAGTGCAAATATGATGAAGATGAAACGACACAAATATGTCATCACTGATTGTCTGGGTTTGGAAATGTGGAACAGAACACTATATTTAATCGTTCCTGCGCCACAGTTTGATAGTTGTGCGACTTTAACCCCTGAATTTATTTAGAGAACACGTTAAATCAAGCTGCTGGTGAAAGTTCCCTCCGTCTACAGTACGCACACACACACACACACACACACACACACAAATTATCTTCAGGAAACTTGCCCAAATAAACAACAATTCTGCCCACAATTCAGATGCTTCTTCTAAAAAAAAACAGAAAACAGCAAAAGGTGCTTTCGCCACTACGAGAAGAAATTAACCTTCTATCTTTCCCTTCATTCCTTGGATTCCCTAATCATTTCTCTAATCAGACATTGGCATTAAGCACAACTCACAGCAATCACACCAACACCGGCACAAATAAAACTGAAGAAACGTTAATTATCCAATCACCTCCAATTATACAAACATGACTACTAGCGGGTCAGGGTGGACAGCGCGGCGTAGCAGAAGCTCCAAGTTACCATACCAAAGGCTTCGTTGTCAACACTGGCTTCACAGTCCAAAACGAACATCTGCGGCCCGCTCGTTACCGACGACAGCACCTCAACCCGAGCTGGCCCGCTGAGCTAATACCAAATTCCCGTTGCGTAATGAGAAGCAGGGCGGTGGATAAACCTCTCAGTCAGCTTCCTTCAGGCTAAAGTAGTGTTTTCTAATTAATATCTGAAGCAGCTCCCTGACAAGGGGTCGGCTTATTCATTTTTATTTACCATGTAATTTTAAATGTTCAGTGAATACTGAGAGGAAAATGAAAGGCCTGCCCTAATGGAACTAACTCGTGAGCCGCGTCCTCAGCGCTGAGGCTTCACTAAAAGCATTATCTGCTGCGACGTACCGGCTGCAAAGTGTCAGGCTTGCACGGAAGCAATTAGAAACATCGGAATAAGCGTCAAGTTTGCGAATAACCGTGTCGCGCGGTTTTCCGTTTTCGCAGCCTGTAGGCGCAAGGCTCCCAGCAGGTGACATGACATGGGACTCAGGACCTAAACAAGTGAAACCTTCCTTCCTTTTCACAGCCTTGCTGTTCTGCAGTATCCAAGGAAGCAGTCTTGCAGCGGACACAGTGAACACGTCCCACTATTTCAAATAAAAATAAAATGTTAAAAGCTCTTTGCCGACATCGCTCCATCCATTCAAGCCCATTCGCATCCGAGTTATGGGAATCAAAAGTTTTACGACTTACGGTCGTTGCAGAATGAGCCTCCGTAGGACGTCATTGTGCAGTCGCAGGTGAAGCCCTCCCACTGCTGGAGACAGACCCCCTGATGGTAGCAGGACTCCTCCGTACAGGTGGTGCTGGGTCCTGAGAGCACCAGGAGGATCAAATTAAAATCTGCCATGCATAATAAATGTAAAAAAAAAAAAAAAAAAAGAAAATCACAGACATTTTCTGTTACATCTCCCAACAGTTCCGCTTGTAGTCTGCTCCTCTGGAAACAACTGCAGGATTTACGTTTTAAAGCTTTGGTTAGAACCATATACGGTTTATTTTTATTTATTTGAGTATTTTTTGTTGTTTGTTTTTATCTATTTATCAAACATAATTCAATTCAAAAGATCCACGGGCGTTAGCAAGATTGCGTACAATGGAGATAAAACAAAATAACATTGGGCATTTCACGTACCTTTGGCTGAGGAAGAAGACGAACTGCACTGTTTATCAGTGGCTGATACTTGATTTAGATCAGAGTACATTCTACATTTCATTTGATTAACATCTCAGCATCTGGAGAAAGTGTGAAGTGTGAAGACCCAGAATGAAAGTTATATAAGTTTCTGGGTGAAGTTTCTACCCATAATTCAGGGAACCATGTTATCTGTTGATATCCCATCTGTTGATTTCCTATCAACAAATAACATATATTAACATAAAAAATCCTTTATCTAATTGTACTTTGTTATACAAAGGGATTTTTTTGTAAGAAAGTAACTTTATTTTTCAGTACCTATAAACCATCATCAAAAATAAAACACCTCCAACCCACCACTCTGCAAGAAATCTACATGGTATAAAAGTTTCAATTGCTGTTCAGTATTCCCCGTTAAATACTGAATGTTAAAAAATAAAATGCAGCTTTATGACGTTGGCGTAATGCCACATGACAGGCTGTCGCTTATATTTCAGTTTGTCAAACGTGCGTGACATTGTACGGCTTTTTCTTTCATGATAACTTTTTTTCTTTTTTCTTACAACTATATTTTACAACTTTCTTTCGGAAATACTGCGTCTTTATTCTTTCAGTGGCATAACTATTATCGTCACATGACTTTATTCTTGTATTTTAAGAAGTATTACATTAGTCTTAAACCTACTACTCCGTCTGTCTTGGTTAGTTCTTCCATCGGCTTGAACAGGCAGCTCATTGACTACTTTGAACACTGCTGCCACCTGTTGACCGGAGGCTTGTTTATAAGTCAACAAGGCAAAAAGAAGGAAATAAAATTACAATCTCCTGCTTCGTGCTGGCTACCGCCGCAGTGTGCCGTTACTTATCATTACTCGCTATTTATTGCTTGATAAGACGCAAACCAAAGGGAAATCACCATTTGTACAACTCAAAAACAACAAAAAAATCAGCTGATTGTTGGAGATTGTTGGTGAAAAATGCTTGAAGAATAGATATTTGATTAGGCTGCAGATGAAGTCTTAGGTGGGATGACTTTTTTCGAAACAAGTGTACGGTGGCTTTTTGTGTTGATGGCAGTGGGGCTTCTCATTACAGCCTCAATTAAACAGAGATTTTCAAAGAACCGTGGTTCACTTCCAGACTAATTTGTTTGTGCACAGATAAACAGCCTCTGCACTGTGCCATTTACAAATGGACCAGTTAAAAAAAAATAAATAAAAGACCTCAGCCCCTTTAATTCTACAAAAAACAAACACACAAGTAACCAATCAGATTATTTATTTATTTATTTTGGTAAAGAAATAATCTTTTTGCTTAATAATTAATTGGCATAATTAAGAGCCAACAGATCAGCATGCGCTTACTTTCTCCTTCCTCTTCAGTTCAGAAAACAAATTTTAGTTTCACCTAAAATCTCGTTGATTTGGGTTTGTTGGAGTGTGAATTCCCATCTGCTGTTTGCTCCAAATGTTTGAGGAACATCCTGCTGTATTAAGGGGGGAACAAGCTTAATATGACAATGAACCCCAAGTAAACACATCTTCATTCCATTCCTGCAGCCGGCTCGGCACTGCACGAACAGCTGGCTTATAAATGAAACATCTGCCTATGTACAAACTGTGCATCCAGTTGGAAATGGGTTTATGGCTCAGAATAAAAGAACCTCAAAATGAAACATCTTATTAAATCTCAAAATTTGATTTTCCGTCTGCTTTAGGCACCAGCTACCCGAGTTTCCCATTCATGTTCCCAGCGCCTCCGGATCTAAGTTCAGGTGTGCCGTTCATCATTTTTGTGAAAAGTGGAGCGAAAGCTCCTTCAGTAAGACCTTTGCCATAAACAAATCAGAAACGGCAGACGTCGTTGACGACTGAGGAGGAACCGTAAGTAAGAATACTCTGAAGGGCAGAGAAATCATTCCTGTAATTGCTTTAATATTCCATATTATTCTATGTACTTATGTAACATCGACAGGGGGATAAATTGAATTTCTTACAACCCCGTGTTTATTTGTCAAAGAAAACATATAAAAAATCAAAACCTCCAAAAACCTGCTCAGGTATTAGAGCTCGGTTTCCTGGGAGCCGGATCATTAACAACCATTGTGCGAGCCTGCAGGAAAGGGTGAGATAACTTAATGCAATTTTAAACTGTGTTTGGAGCAAAGTAAGTGTGGGAAGGTAATAAGGCTAGCTGGCAGAAACGGCATCATTTTGGAGGAAGTGTTGTGGGGCTGGGGGCAGGACACATGAAAAGCTTTAGTCGGTGTGGTTTCGGCCAGTGTTCCCCACAGGGAAATTAAGCTTGGGTTTGTCCTGTGCTCAGGAGGCTACCGAGACATGGAGACAGGGTTCGGTTTGTGTGAAAAGACGGGGAGGGGACCGCTACTGCCAAAATCTACTGTTATACCCGGGATTAACTGACATCAGAGCCATTTAGCCCGAGACATGCAGCAACCCAAGCATGGCGGAGGTAGAAACGGTGCTAAGGCGAGACGAAAGGAAAGCCACAAAGCAACAAAGGTGGGGTGTTAGTGAGATTAACCACACTGTCGATAGCAGAGAGAGGGAAAGACGACCGCCTCCTGCAGGATTTACAAAACAACTAGGACAATGCACAAAGAAAGGAGACGAAAGGCCGGCCCAAGCACTCGGAATCTGTGTGGTTACGAAACAGCCGTTGCCGTCTTTGACTTCGTCAAACGTCACACGCGAGATTTGAAACGAGGGTTTTCTGTCACCTCGGTAGAAGGACTCGCTGTGACTCAGCTTGGATAATAATTCTTGAAATCAAGGGCAGCTGATTTTTTTTTCCTCCCCTGGTAACTCACAGGGGAGATAATTATCGAACGGTCTTTTCTTAAAAAAAAAAAAAAAAAACGAATCCAGTAGCCCTAAGGTATTTATTATGACTTAGACTGTTTTATGGAGGGTGACCGGTCCTGGGATGCACCCTGGAGAAGGGCACCAGCTGCTCTACGACCCCTGACAGGATGAGCGGGCATAGTCTACAGGGCAGGTGAATGGATGATGAATGAAAGTGACAAAGAGAAGCTTCTCGTACCGTCGCAGCCTCGTTCCACCTGCCCCACCTTGTGGAGGGCATCTGCGATCAGGTCAGGGAGTCTCCCGTTCAGGTCCACAGAGGCCAGGCAGCCCTGGTACCCGTCCCGGGACGCGATCAGTTTGGGCAGATTGCTGTACATGCTCTTCGTCACGCCACCGATGTACAGCTCTCCTGCAAAAAACACACATGAAAGAAGGCCGTGAGAGATGGAAACAGACCAAAATGATACATAAGAAACTCCTGGCTTCACTGGAAATCCGAGGCTAATCTTTGACAAACAGCCGTTCTTGTTGAATTGTAGCTTTGAATTGAATGACTTTGCAGTTCCATATTAAACCATATTAACACTAGCATAAACTCATGTTTTTTTTTTTTTTTTGTTTCTTTCTTTTTTTCAAAGTCTACGGAATTAAGGGATTAAAACGTAATGCAAACCTCTGAGTTGCATTTTTCTGAAAATTAACAATACATGACATATGTTTCAGACTCCGCCTAGTTCAGGCAAGTCAAACCTCTCAGTCTTCTAAGCAGAAATAATCAGTCAGCTAATAAACTTGTTGAGAATTACCCCCTTGATTATGTTTTGTACTCTTCTTCAGGTTAGTATGTTGTAGACGAAATCAGTGGATGGTCGGTAACTTTCATCTCAAACTCAGGTTTCATGGACTCATGAGCAGACTGACCTTTCCCGCGGATTAATCCGATAGTACAGCATCAGCTTGTACAACGAATCTCTGAAGACACTTGGACTGAGTTACAGTAATTAATTTCTCTTTGGGACGAATAAAGTATTTTTAGACTGACTTGAACTGAAATCCATGACATGAGCCGAATTATCACAGGTCGTGCAGGGCCCACGCTTTAAGCAATCGTTGGAGCTCTCACAGGTTTCTATGTATTCTGCTCGTTGCGGTTGCCTTTGACCTTTAACCCTCTGATTTCAATGTGACAGGCTCTTGTTGCAGCAGATGGAGGCCATCTTGTTTATTCTTGTGTCCGGATAAAGAAGTCATTAACTTGTTACAGTCGAAAGTGTATAAAAACGAAGAGATCATTGCAGTTTATTGTGGAAAATACAGCAGCTTACAGTTTTCAAAAGAACAATTGTCGTCATAAAGAGCAACTTCCTTTCCTTGCCAGCTGTAAGCAAATTTAAAAGTGATTGATGTTGCTCCAGACCTTCTCCAGCAATCTACGCTACCAAAAAATAAAGTTTAAGAACCACCATGCGTTCTTTTTTCAGCTATACTCCATATGAAACCGCATATTAAACTATTAATTTAAAGCTGTGCAGTAGGGCGTGCTCATCTGCTGGTTGGGGAAAAAAAAAAAAACAAACAAAATAATTTAATAATCGCACGTCACTTTTGCACCGAGCAAATCCAAAGTGCTCTACATGCTGCTTAATTTCTCCGCTGCAAAATGTTTCATCAGCAGCTGCCGGTGAAGGAGACGTGAGCAAAACTTCCAAGCCACTAGAGAACAAACGGGGATCCCACGAATCACAGCACGCGTCTTAAGAGAGCATCCTCTGAACGTGCGCTCTACCACACGGACACGCACGGACACGCACGCACGCACAACACACACGCCTGTCAAAATGTTATCCTCACCGCCACACAGGAAAATTGACATCTCCGAGCCAAGCAAATGTGCCTGTCAGTAGGTGCGCTCCTTAGAGACGTCCCTGACAGAGTGGCTGTCATTACCGAGGCGGCAGAAGCATGTTTGGATGATTACATGATTCAAAGAAGCAGCTTACAGTTGACACGAATAGCTTTCCTGGCGTCAACCCCGTCACACTGGAAATGGGATTTGATGTCTGAAAGAATTTTTTTTTTTTTTTTTTATCTACTGTACTCTTTGGAGGAGAGGCGCGGGATGTACACAGTGCACTTACTTATTGAACGGAGCAGCAAATCGCAAATCCTTACGCAAGATGGTTAAAAAAAAAAAAAAAAAAAAAGCTGAGGTTTGGGAAATCTCGGTGCTCAAGTACAATTACTGTCTCTTTGTATTACAAGCATAAAAGAGGGGGAGGGAGAGAAAAAAAAACCCATCTAGTTTTAAACCTAATTAATTTTTTTCCGTCTCTTCGTTGCGGCTCCTCCATTCCGTCAAGTCGCTGAAAACGCCGAGTGAAATTATGGCAAGCGCGAGAAAAAGAAGAAGAAGAAGAAGAAGAAAAAGGGCGTCTTTGATGTCAGGGGATATGAATAAACACGGTTTGAAATGCTTCAAGGTTTTTCGTGTCATCAAAACCTACACTTTATCTTTGAGCAGGCACAAAGACGGAGACCCAGCAGAAACTCCTCCACGCGGGGACGAGATGCTGCTGCACTGCTGCTGCTGCACAGAAAGGTCCGTCAGTACATCGGAAATATTTTCCGATGTACTAAAAACTGGCGGAACTTTCCACAGCGCAGGACGGAGCCGCAAGGTCAATTATATGTGGACTTTGGGTAATGGGATGAGTCGATGATGTTTGCCGACTTCCCTCCAGAATTAATGAGCACTTGACACTTCATATTTTCCAGCCAGGGCTCCCGGACATTATAATCAATACAATAAATTTGTTAACCGTCCGCCTGAGTGATGTCCTGAAATCACAGCTGTGAAAGCCATTTAGCAAACATAAAATTATCGAAATGAAGTTAATCTAGAAATAAAGAAAGAAAGAAAAAAGAAAAGCAAGCGGTGCATTTTTTTTTTTTTTTCCCAGAAGTCAACATGTTTTAGACTCCATTGGCTGTCGGTTTAATGACAGAAGGCGAGACGTCGCAGAGGGGCTGCAAAGTTACGCTAATGGTGAAATAATTGGAATTAATTCAAAACATTCATTAAACTAACTGGGCATTGTGTTGTATTCGGAACTGAACATTCTCATTTAATATTATGGGCGGGATAATAAAGCTGCCAGTGGTTCTGTGGCGCAGGAGTCACACTGTCTGATGTAGAGTATCACTCCCCTCACCCACCTGTTGGTGGAAGCAGTGAGTCGGTGGTGTGTTGATAACCAATATAAGAAAATCTTAAAGTGAGCAAATTTGAGAAATATCCAGTGTGGGACAAAAAAAAAAAAAAAAAAAAAAGGCTTAAACCATCATAGCAACGGATTGCTGTTAAACCAATGACTCACATTGGCTGTGCTTTCTAATTCTGACATATTTAAATGGTTTTCATGAAACGTGATAATATTTAGCATGGGAAATTCTAGGCATTGTTTGGGTGTTCGCGGCTACGTTAAGAATGTAGAATACACATAAAATTAGTTTAGACAAAAGTCATTTATTGGGAGAGGAATAATGTAATAAATTGTATGACTCGAGTTATCTTACCACAGGCTTCGTTCCCTTAATGCCTGCTTCAAAGTGAGAACGTTAAACCGAAGAGGGTTTACTCCGAGCCTGACGCTGAATCCGGCTCTGCAGCCTCAGCAGTGATGACTGTGGTTCTGCTGAGGAGCTCCAAGAGATTCCTGGGATTGGACGAATTATAGCCACGCAGGCATCACAGAACACCGCTTCCACCTCCATGATCACCGTAATGACCCCTCACACCGAGTGGAGGAATGGGTGTGTTTGAATATGGGGCCCGAGAGAGCCACTGACTCCACCGTTTGAGAGAACACACCGGGCTGACATTTATGTAAGGAAGAGAAGGCTTTCAACGGGCTTTAAAGAGGGATGAAGATCTCTCTATCGGTGCTTTCATTAGTCCGTTAGGGCATTACCTTCATTGTTAAATCATGTTCACACCTTGAGCACACTTTGATTAGTCTGGTAAAAAAAAAAAATAACAAACCCTCTTAAAACTAAAGCAACTTTATTGTTGGAACTAAGAAATAATCAAAACTTCTGCACTTGTATTTCAAACTAATTGTTGGGTTATTATTATGTTAAGCACTTCAGCTTCTCTTTAATTATTTTTCAATCGGTGTTGAACATAAATAAATCGGCTTAGCGGCTCCTTTGGTAAGTACCTAAACATATTTTATAATGTTCTACGCCAACAACCATGAAGCAGGGAAAGAACCATCAAAAGTCACGGTGACACTTGGAGAAATCGAGCTTTTCACAAGAGCTGCAAATGTAATTGCTGTGAAAGTAAAGAGAAGAGTTTTGTACATTTATATACATTTTATAACAGAGAACTTTGCTTTTATGACAAGTGTTAAAATCCAACAGCGGTGCTGGGTGGTTCATTTCCTTTGGTGAGAACGACTCAGAAGCACAAAACGAAACCTGTGTGTATTTCATCCTCGGCTATAATTGGCTCCCGAGTGGAGTAATGGCTTCACAGTCGTCACCCATATCCACCAATACTCTGATGTGCATTATTTACATTCATCATTAGGAGCGGTCCGATAATGAACTGAAAAAGGCAATGAATGCGCAATGTGCGATCTTTGGGCTCAATCCGCAGACTCCCTCTGGACGACTCTGGCGAACACAGAGCCCACCATTAACTTTCATTAAATGCTCTATTAAGAAACTCTGACTCACTCTCGATTTCTCCCCTCCCACCACCACTACCTCTCTCTCTTTCTCTCTCACTCCTCTTTTTGCGCCTCGTGTTTGCCTCACCGTCACGCTGGCTCTAATTGGCGAAGATTGAATCATTACCGATCAAAAAAGAAAAAAAAAAAAAACACAGAGGCAACCATAAAAAAACAGAAACGCGCGGCGGCGGCGGCGAACGACTGCCAGGCGGTGGGGGTTGTGTGTTACGAGGAGGGCCAGGACAATGGCAGCGAGCCGGAATGCGCAAGGAATCTGATTGCTAATTACAGAGGCGCTCCTCTTATCCACAGTCATCACAACAGGACGATTGGTCTAAGAAATAAATGTTGAGCCTGCTTGTGCAGTAATTGCCGATCCGAAATTATAAGTTGTCTAATCGTGTTGCGTGCGTCGTCTCTCTGTTCTGTCTGAGAACAAATGATATGGAAAGGCAACTGAAGCTATAATTACTTGATGGCGCGCTATTTTGACAACAGGTGTCTTTTTGCCGTAGCTGAACTCCTCTGTGACTACAGGTGGCAGAATGCAGCTCTGAAGTGGTTTCTTCAGACGATGCTATAAAACTAGCTCTTCATCTGATTATTTGCAGGAAACTAAAGAAGGGAGGTAAACATGGCTGTCGTTTCTAATCATTGCTTCAATAAATTCAAACTTATCCTACTCGTACATACCTCCCAGGGATGGCGGCATGACTGGGCGTGCGCTGTAGCTTTCTGGTCATGACTGAGTTTTAAAAAGTCCGACTTGCCGGTGGCGATGTTGGCCGATATCGATTTTATCATCTGAGAAGCTATTAAATGTAGCGACAAAGTCGCTACGTTCCACTGGGTTACAAAAATATATACATATGAAGTTGTCTATGTTTTTTCAACAAAATTAGGACTGTTTTTCGAAAATGACATCCATTTTTCCCAATCAGGTCAGGTTTCTATTCCGATCTTTTGAGTAGATCAATGACATTTTTGCGACATCATCAGTTCATTTCTGTTTATATTTCTCATCCAAAAAAGGTTTCATGAGAAAAAAAAAAGTTAACAGATTGTATTAATTATATGTAGCAATCTTGGATTTCTCTACATTGAATAATAAACACTAATGGATAATAAACATGTAAATGGAATATTGCGTCTCCGTCTCTTTTCTGTCCTGATGGAATCTCTCCTCCTGCTCGTCACTCATTGATCAGATTCTCAGGAAACCGATCCAGATGTCCTGCATTTCCACGCTCACGTTGCTCCATAGCTCAGAAAGTTGACCTGATCGAGCAAAACCAATGTGATTGTTGGATTCAGCTCATCAAAACGACCCTAAAACAGCTGAACGCCCCCAGACATTTCCTTTGGCTGTTGACCAGTTGGCCAGTTGGTAATTTGCTGAACACGCAAACGTTATCCATGAAGGGTCCGGCTCAAAACTCCCATCACGAACAGAATCTGACACGTTAAGACACCTTAAACCTGAAGACTAAAGTGTGCTTAATGACGTGGCTCGTCACTGCATATGTAATTTTATGGGGAGGAAGTACATGAAAGTATTCATCCTAAAAGAGTTTGTTGCCCTCCCTGACAGTCCTTCACTGCTCTGAGCTCTTGATAAATTCTTGGCAGAGTTATGTGCCGGTGCTTGTTGAACGATTGCACAGTGACACAGACAGTCTTCATTACACACTTTTCACGCTTCTTCTCCCCCTCTGAGATGTCACTCTGCATTCAGAATCTTTTGTCTTTGCCAGAATCGTCTCTACTGTCTCTCCCAATTCGCTCTGTCACCACCCTTCACTCTCCGCGTTCCTAATATTTGTCTTAGTCTCCCTGCCGTCTCGTTTTGCTCCGTCCGTTATTCTTATTGTGTCAACAGGATCTAGAACTTTCTTTGTTGTACTGCAGTGTCATTGTTAGAAGTCGTTTGTACAGTAATGGTGACAATAAATTGAATACTTAACGTAAGCAGTCATGAGAAAAATGAAGCTTTCCACAACTCTCAGAATAGATATTGGAAAGCTAAGTGAAGTGCAACAAACTTGAATATGGACTTTTATGAATTTGATCAAAGCATAAATGTCCCCTGGACAATTGCTTCTCTGCAAACAAGTGTGTACGACTGGAAGGTATGTGATATAGGACACTCTACACTAATATATATTTTTTTGCTTGTGTGACTTGTGTGCTGCTGCTACATGTAGATAAGATAAGACTTCCAGTAAAACAGACACGTGCTAGTTTGCTTTCTTAAAAATTATATTAGTACAACAATATTTTCGCTATGCTTAACTCGCAGGTACAGTAGTTTCACAATGCTTGAGTACGGATCAGCTTTGTACAATCACACATCATCAGCAAACAGAGAAACGTTCTGAACCCCATTTATGAAACCTTTCAATTGCGGAATTGTGTCTTGTATATGTAATAGAGTGCTTCCTGGGACTGACTACGTGTCAGCTCCAATAGAGAAGACTGTTTGGTGGTGATTGGAGAAACAAAAAAGAGAAAAAGAACGAGATGATAGAACAATAAGTTTGTAAAGACAGGTAGGTGTACTTATTGGAAAGGCTACATGCCTTCACCATCACATAGATGGGTTGGGTCAAATTGAGATTTCCTTTCATTTTTCAATTTTGTTTTCCTTTTTAAATTTTTTAGATTTGAGTTTTCATTTTAAAGAATGCCAAAGAAGTCTTGGACAGTGATTCAATATTCACAAAGTCACTAATTCACTATTGTTTTATCTCAAATATATATATATAAAAAAAAAACAAACAAAAAAATGCAGTTCAGTTAGCTGAAATACATAGATGTAATGCTACTTGATATCTGATTTGATGGTATTTACAAAGCAGCCAATCTAGGAGCACCATTTATTTTACTTGCCGTTGATTGGCTGTGCCCACAGCAACAGAGAAAAGGAAGACTGTAAATATTAGCTTCTGCGCTAAGACAGATTCCACTGTGTGTATTAATACCTCTACAGGTATATTTGGTGTTTGAGCCTTTGAAATAGGCAATTTTAAATGTTTTTATTTTTTTATTTTATTTTAAAAGTCTGAAGCATTTGCAGATGTTAGCTTTTCCCTCACCTCAACATATCCAGAGGGTCCACTGCACATCCAGATGTTGCTTTCATGGCTTATTTTCAATTTCATGAGAGTATAAAAAAAGTAAAAGTAATTCAGCTACTCATTCATGAATTCCAGGAGAGTCTCGGTAAAGTGAAGTGTACAATACATTTCACAGAAAACTATAAACAGCTGGAAGGATGGAGCCACCTTCCAGGAAGATATAGTAAGACATATCTTACAAAAAACAGGCTTTTTGTATTTCTTAACAAGGAAATGGTTGCTCTGTGTGCAGAGGAGATTTTTAATCTGAAATAAGGTGGAAAGTGACATAAAGAAAAATTGAAAAATTAATTGGAACGTCATCTGACCATGGGGATTTCCACTTTGTATAGCTCTAATAGCTGAGACCACATTATAATTCACGTCAGTCAGCTTTCATCAGTTAAGCTGAATAAAAAAGCTCATTAGGAATTTTGAAGTAAATACCTTGAAAAACGTAACCGAGGTGAGTCAAAGACATTCCCCAGGTTCGAATATTCATAAGAGTTTATGTAATTAAATGTTTCATGTGTGCTGCTTAAAGGACCGCGTGCCACAGCTTGTGAATGTCATCCACATTTATTCAGATCAGTTGGGATCAGCGTGTTCATATCTGATTTGTATCTTTTATTCAACCTGAGAAAAAAGAAAATTGAGTGCTCTGTGTGGCCTTTGAAAACATTATTCTAGTTCCTTTTTCAAATTGCAATAAAAAAAAAAAAAAGAATAAAAGTGCCACATTTTTTCCTGTTAGTTAAACATGTTTGCAAGGCTACAACTGATTAAGCTTTTATTAAGAAATTGAATTTGAAAAATAGCAGTGTGTCACATCACCGACGGTCAAGTCAGTTTCAATGTTACGGTTAATTTATCAGACAGTCACGGCTAAATTAAGAAATATATGGGAATCTTGAATGTTTATGGAGCTTATGATCCATTTGTAGTTACAACATTTATTTATTTTTTTTACTTTGGTCGCGCAAACTGCCATTCACGAGTGTATAGTCACATTCAGACTCCGTCTGCTGCTTGTATTTACTTTTCGCCGGGAAGTCCATGATGAAAGGGGCGATGAAGTGGGAGAAAGGAGGAGGTTGGGCAGAAGAAATGACCAGAGGTCTGAGTAATCCCATTGTAAATTGCAATAAAAGACAGGTGAGACCAGCAAAAACATCTTAAAACACACTGCTCTACTGCAGCACTCCACAGAGCCTATCATTTTCGCAGAGTGCACCGACACCGAGAAGGAAGAGAGAGGAGGTAGAAGAGGGCAGGGTTGGAGGGGGAAAAAAAAAACAAAAAACGAAGAGTCTGGAAGGAGGAAAAGCCGTCTGCTTTCTCCTGTCTGAAGGATAATGCTCACTGAACATTAATAAAAAGGTAAAGCAGGGACGTTAAACTCATTTTCATCTTGGACCATATCAAAAGTCTGGATGTTCTTAAAGGGCCAGATGTGTTAGAATGTATTGATACAAACCAATTCAATTGTTAAAATACCAATAAATAGCCGTTTCAGCATTCAATAAGTGTTTCTGAAAATAAAATAATATTGAACATCTTTCCACACTGATCAGTCCATCCAGGATTTTAAAATTGTTTTTTTTTTGTGTTTTTTTTTTTTCTGCAATGAAAACGACAGATTTCGTGGCGCTAATTTAGAAAAATTTGTCAGGAATTTTCACAATAATTGTGCTGATGTATGAAGTTAAATATTACTTTTTTTTATTAAACCCAATGTTTTTTGGCCAATTTTGAGGAATAAATATTGGCGATTTGTTGATTTTGTGTGAATTTTGTGAACTTGTGAAAAACTGGATGGATCTATTGGTATAACTTGGAGTCTAGAGGGCCAGCCATGAAGCTACGGCAGGCAGGATTTGGCCCACAGGCCTCCAGTTTGACACACGTGATGTAAAACATTACATGATGAGACTGACGTTTATCAAATAGTAATATGTAAATATGATGACGCTTCATTAGATAAGAATAGAGAGCAAAAAACAATGACATGCTGCTGAAAATGCTAATAAGAGAAAAGACGGCGACAAGAAAAGCGTTTTTTTTTTTGTTTTTTTTTTTTGCTGTTTTGTTTACAGGACGGCGTTTAGAGCACGCGCAAAATTTCCGGACATGAACAAAAAACCTTCAACATATCTGTGGACGACGGACGGACGAGGACCAGCACACACAGCTGAATGGCGTCTTCTATTCCATTTGCTGGTTGAATTGTCTTAAAAGAAACAGGTCAAACAGTTCATTTTTATCATCATCTTAAAATATGGCTTTCTGAAAACAGGAGCTATTTTTCCTATTTTTTTCCACAGAGAGAAAACGCCGCAGTCATTTCAAGACTGAGGAGAGTTTGGAGGGGCGCCGTAGAAACCCAACGTCTCACCGGCTCAGTGTCTTTCTCCTTCCCTAAACCTCAGCGAGAATAAGTGCTGCGCGCTTCCAGACACTCATACCATCTGATGCGCACTGCTAATCCAGTTATTCTGCGTGTGATTTGTTTAGTTATTATCATGCAAATCGTTTCAGGCACTGCCTTGGCAGATCTTCATTACATTTCCTCCTCCCTCTCTGTCGTTCGCAGGCCCCCCATCAGGTGCGAAGTGAAGCCTGAGTTGCGGAGGAAATCGAATTCCGGCCGGCGTGTGGTAATTCAACCTGCATCCGCGGATTCCCGTCCCCCCCCCCCCGCCGTCCGCCGGATGACGTCGCATTTCTCGGGAGCGTCTCGATTCCTCCTCTGGTCCCGCCGTTTCGTGCTCCCACGACTTTCAACTTGCAACTCTCAGGCGAACGCCGAAATCAGTCTCGTGAATGCAAACGATAAGCACGACGAGCGCAGGAGATCTGGCAGGAAGACAGAAATGTCACCGTGTCCTTTGCTTCTCTCCACTCATGTGTCTAATTAGCTACTAGCCACTTGCATTTGGAGAGAGGAGTAAACAACAATGGCATGCAGTTTATTAAAGCGTTTAAGGAAAAAAAAAAAAAAGGCCTGTTTTCCCAAAGAGCAAACGCCGAAACTAAATTAGATATTAATGAACACGCTAACAGCTTTTTCATCGGTGAATGTCATACTGCTGTAGAGTTTAAATTAGTATTTTGCACTTGAGGGGAAGATTTTTTTTTTTTTTTCCTAACCAGAACCTGTTAGCTATGAGATAAGCTGTAGGATGAGATATATCCGCAACAAGCATTCAACTATGACAAAGCAAAAAAAAACAAAAAAAAAGTATTATTTGTATTGCAGTGTTGCTTTAATACACAGAGGTCAGTCAATTCATAAAATTACAAAAAAAAAAAAAAGAAAAAAAATCACAAGAGTAGTCCCTAAAACTGAAAGGTTTTGATAAAACCGGTTCCCATCAGGAGCAACACGGTCGGCACCGGCCGGACCTCAGAGCTGCTGCAGAGGAAAACTTCTGTTGAGACAATACAAACTGAAAAAAAAAAAAAAATAAATAAATAAAAGAATAAACGCACCTCGCATCAAACGCTGCACGAATGCTTCACATGATTCAACATCAACTGCTTGAAGCAGACTGAGTAAATCAGTCCTTCATGGTTGAATTGCTGCAAATAAACCACTGTTGAATGAAGAGAATAATAGAGGAAGAAAATTGGGGTTTTGGTCTATCAAGTTCAAATTTTATATATATATATATATATATATATATGTTTTTTTTTTTTTTGGTTTAATCTGATAACTTTTTCTTTTTTAGACAAAGAGAAAGCAAAGTGTATTGGTAGCTCCTCTCTTAAAGAACTGACGGGACTTCATACCAACAGATCAGATCAACCTGTCGTGTTATGAGAAAGTTTGGTCAGATTTTAAGTTAAAGAGAATTACTTATGGAGTTTTTCATTTGTTTTCTTTTGTAATTTTTTTCTTTTATCATTATTATTTTCTTACATGCCAGTTCTCGTACGGCAACACAAACTGAAACAGAAAGGTGTCTGAATTCTGGTCTGCATCGGTTTCAATCCCCACCTCGGCGGACCGGAATGCAACACGTCTCCAGCTGGAAATGGCTCCGACATGATCAAAGAGCTAATATCCTCTTTGCTGCCTCCAAGTGTAGAAGTCGTTAAAATGCATACACCGGTTTGCAAAACAAACAAAAGCTTCCTTCATGTCGTGTTCGCATTCGCGCCGCTTTGTTGGAAAAAGGAACACGTTCAATGTCATCTCTTTACAGTCGCACAGAATTATCCCTCATTAGCGAGGATCTTCAAAAGAAATGAGTCAAAGCACGACCCCCTCCTCTATCTGCTTGATCTAAATAATAACAATGATAATAATAAAAAAACAAGCTTTATTGTATTTGATGCACTGGTGATGAAATGTTTCTGTTGTCAACGATGGCATTGATATGTTATAGTTTCTTCCTGTTCTCTTGACAGAAAGGCAAAGTTAAAACCAGTGGATGCTTTTTAACTTTCCGCACGGCAAACGCTGCAAATTCACCTTCAAACGACACTCCCTCGTATGACAGCCACCGCCAATTAAAACCAACCGTCAGTCATGCCGTGGTTATGAAAACATTTATATTTTTGATTTCACATGAGCAGTCGGGTTCTGGTGAGTTTTTTTTTTTTCCCCGTGAAATTCCCCACTGGAAAATGCGAGCCTCTACATCGAAGTTTTCAACTGGATTTCTCTCATTAGCTTGCCGTAAAATCAACAGATTGACGTCTACTGAAGCATTGTGGGTAGCAGCAGGCAGGCAGGTGACGACACCTCAAAAGAAAAATCGCAAATGCAGCTACGAGTAACTTATACTCAAAAATATAGTAAATACATAACACAACCCCAGAATTTTTAACCAAATAAATTAACATGTTCTTATCAATTAAGATATAATACATTCATTGTGTTTTTATAGCCAAATAAATGTCGCCAATATTTATAAGTCACATGAAAAAGGGGAATGATTTCAACCTCGTGCATATTTTAGCTGAATATATTCCTTACCTTGACAAATCACCCAGTAACTTTCTCCAAATATACGTTCTTCCTTTGCTCATCGACATCGACAGCCTCAGTGTGGAAATGAGACGAGTCACAAAGGCTCTTTAAGGAAACAAAGAAGAGCTCACGTTCTCCTTCACTTCCCTAAGAGTCGAGGACCTTCAGTAATAATCCTAAAGAACACTCAGCTGAAGGTAATACAGGAAGTGCAGCGCTGATTAATGGCGGATCACTATATTTTACCGTGAGTGGTAAGATTTGCATAAACAAACGGAGTCTATTAGCGTCTGTTCGGCCTCAGCGTTGTTGCTGATGTGAGCGTGAAGCTTTCGGTCGCCAGTGAAGGGGCTGCTAATTACTCACGCCAAGTTCTCAGGAGACTGAAACGTTAATGCTGGCCGATGATGTTGCCCGGGAAAAACGAAACAAAACACAGAGCCCCTGAAACACAAGCGACACTCGGTCGTCAAGACGCTCGTAAATGAAGCGAAATCGAAGGCATGATGTTTGTTTTCACACGGCGGGGAAATTCACCAGTTGAAGGAAAATGGAAGCTAGTGTATTTAAGTAGAGGTAAAAATACAAAAACAGAAAAAATAAGGATAAGAGAAAGGTACAATATAAGAATTACATTGCACAGTTTAGATAGTAAACCGAGAAAGGCAACAAGATGTGCGCATTTCTGCATGGAAAGCAGCGACAGACTATTTCTCCATCCATCCATCCATCTTCTGCCGCTTATCCGGGATCGGGTCGCGGGGGTAGCAGCTTAAGAAGGGAGGCCCAGACTTCCCTCTCCCCAGCCACTTCCTCCAGCTCCTCCAGGGGAACCCCGAGGCGTTCCCAAGCCAGCCGAGAGACGTAGTCCCTCCAGCGTGTCCTGGGTCTTCCCCGGGGCCTCCTCCCGGTGGGACGTGCCCGAAACACCTCACCAGGGAGGCGTCCAGGAGGCATCCTGACCAGATGCCCGAGCCTCAACTGGCTCCTCTCGATGTGGAGGAGCAGCGGCTCTACTCTGAGTCCCTCCCGGATGACCGAGCTTCTCACCTATCTCTAAGGGAGAGCCCAGCCACCCTACGGAGAAAACTCATTTCGGCCGCTTGTATTCGCGATCTCGTTCTTTCGGTCATTACCCAAAGCTCATGATCATAGATGAGGGTAGGAACGTAGATCGACCGGTAAATTGAGAGCTTCGCTTTTTGACTCAGCTGTCTCTTCACCACGACGGACCGGTACAGCGCCCGTTTCACGGCGGACGCTGCACCAATCCGCCTGTCGATCTCACGCTCCCTTCTTCCCTCATTCGTGAACAAGATCCCGAGATACTTGAACTCCTCCACTTGGGGCAGGACATCTCCCTCGACCCGGAGAAGGCACTCTAACTGTTAGATATTTTTTGGTATTATCATTTTGTTATTACTTTAGTTTATATTCAGTCTAATGTTAATCAGTATTAATGTGATTTTTAGTTTAGAATGTTTTCATCACTTTTATGTGTATAAACTGACGACTGTCTTCACAGAGGTAGTAAACTTTTATGGTTCTCAGACCTTAAATTCTTCTTGTGTTTATCTGCTTACTTCCTTAATTGCTAGTTTGACCTAGAGCTGAACTGGGCTCAGATGGTAGGTCAGATATCACACCTGGAACTGAGTTGTTGGTCTGTTTTTGTTAAGTGTTTTACGACCTCTGTTGTTTCCTGACTGCACCATGTGATTGTTTTTCTTTTACAATAAAGAGGCAGCTCACGTGAAGGCAGATCAGAACTCTCTGTGAACGGCTTGAAGAAGCTGTTGATGGAGATTTCTCCTTTTGCAAAAGCTTGACCATTTAATTCATATACGTTGTCTGTGGTATTTTTTATGTAGGTTCGAGGAAAATACCTAACACTAACCTTTTCCGACTCAAGACCATGGTCTCAGACTTGGAGGCACTGATCCTTATCCCGGCCGCTTCACACTCGGCTGCGAACCGCTCCAGCGGGAGCTGCAGATCACGTCCCGATGAAGCCAATAGGACCACATCATCCGCAAAAAGCAGAGATGCAATCCTAAGGCCACCAAAACGGATCCCCTCAACACCCTGGCTGCGCCTAGAAATTCTGTCCATAAAAGTAATGAACAGAATCGGTGACAAAGGGCAGCCCTGGCGGAGTCCAACCCTCACTGGGAACGAGCCCGACTTATTGCCGGCAATGCGGACCAGACTCTGACACCGGTCATACAGGGACCTGACAGCCCGTATCAAAGGGCCCGGTACCCCATACTCCCGGAGAACCCCCCACAGGGCACCCCGAGGGACACGGTCGAACGCCTTCTCCAAGTCCACAAAGCACATGTAGACTGGTTGGGCGAACTCCCATGCACCCTCCAGGACCCTGCTGAGGGTGTAGAGCTGGTCCAGTGTTCCACGACCAGGACGAAGACTATTTCTATGAAATTTAAAGACTGTAAGTAAGACCAGCTGCTGGCAGAAAGCATCTTTGTTAAGGCTTCATTTCTCAAAGTCAGAAGCTTCGAGAGCCGTTGTAGAAGGTCAGAGGAGCCGACTGAGGTTCCGGAGCCGCAGACTGCCGTCCCCTGATGTTAGCGATGACGGTCTCTCCTGGAATATTGATTCAAATTCCTGTAACATATATCGCGCTGTAGAGGGAAAACGCTTTCTCCGCAAGCCGGTGGTCAATATTTCCTTTTAAATCCTCTCACTTTTTATTTCCGTCACACAGCACGGCAAAAACTATACGCCGTGTGGGATTTTGTTTGAAGACGACCGGTCGGTGCCGTCCTCGGGGAGTTGATGTGTTGTTCCGTCAGCGTGTTTTAGCTGACAAAGAGGAATGCCTTGAAGATTTTTTTTTCTTTTTTCTTTTTTTTTCCTGCCTGTCCAAAACAAAGAGAAGGAAAACAGAAATCCGTCCCCCTCAACCCTCCCCATCGTTTTTCTTTGCGCAATTACACAGATAAAGCCTGGAGAATTGGTGTGTTTCTTCCTTGAAATGCAAGCTGAAATGGTGTTAAAAGAGAGCAAGGAGATTGTGGAAAAATGGCTTATTGTTGCCATTTTTTATTTATTTATTTTGGTTTGATATGCAAAGCTTTGTTTAGGGGCTATGTAACACAATAAAAGCGCACGCAGCATGCGTTCCATGCCTGTGTGTGTGTCAACGTTGGAGAGACTCAACCCTGCTGTCGTTCTTTTTTTTTTTTCATATCACGTATTTGTCAGGAGACTTTTCCCACCTAAGGAAGTTTAGACCTGGAGGTAACGCTCCGCTGTTTATGGAGCTGGAGATGCGGGTTCTGTTTCAGCAGGGGGATCGTCACGGCTGAAACACAGAAACGTTTTGAATGCCCAATTAGACGAGGGAATTGAGGAGAGAGACGTCCCCCGTCTCTCCCTCTTGAGGTGCTCCGAATCGAGATCCGCCGTCCCTCCAGCTATTACCGAGACGCCTCCGTCTCCGTCTCCGTCCCCCCTGCGGGCTCGAGCAGAAAAGCAGGGACGTTTCATTCATGAGAGCTGACACGTTAATAACATAAACTGATTAATCCCCAGAATGCTCACTGGCCACCGAAGATTTCCTGTCAGTTGTACTCGTGAGTGACATCATAATTTAGATGAATATCTGTACTTAAATATGCAAACGGGGTTATTGTTACCTGTGGGATTTTGTCTCTGCATGTCTAACTGGTCCTGTTTACGATTGGCTGTTTATCTCATCACACCGACTGCTTTGGACAACGGTTTATTTCATGGCAGCAGGGCAGGTTGTGAATACTTTAACTCCTCCATAATGTCAGGCGAAGGGAATGCATTGGACTTTACCTGCAGGTTGATAAGGATTGGTATGACTAAATATTTGAAAATAACTCTCCCTTGGTGTTAGCATGGGAAATGTCACGGTCGGACATTGGGAGGGAAGCGTGGAGGTTGTCCCATCGGTGGCCTTTATTTGAAAGTGCTCAGACTGGAGAGAAGGTAATGTGAGAAGAGGGAAGACATGTGGCAAAGGTCACCAGGCCAAGGATTGGAACCTGCGACGGCCACAGTGAAGGACTATGGGTTGTGCAGAACCAGCAATGGTTTTTCTGCATTTTCTCCCCGCCTTTTTTTTAACAGCGCAGCAATGGCTGGCAAGTAAAAGAATTTTCCTTTTTGTCTTCCAGGGTTGTGCGCTTGTGCTCAATCCCCAGATGCAAACAATATCATGCAAAGTGTTTAATTTAATGTGAGATGCTCCTAAGTTTTTGAATCGTGTGGCTCTTATGTCACCCTAATGTCTCAGGTGTCTCATTATGATATTTGAGCCAGAATGAAACGTCCAGGTTTCTTCCTAGCGTCAAGCCAGGCAGGCTTTTAAAAGAGTTTGGTGGTTGCGCAGCCTGTCCACTGTTATTTAATACAAAACAGCTCCTTTTGGTTCCCTTTTCACATCCGTCAGGTTCTACTTCGATTTAAAGAAAGAAAGAAAGAAAAAAAAAAACTCTCCAAAGCCTCCAAATTGCATATTAGAAAAAAAAAGAAAACCCGCTTCCAATTACAAAAGAAGTCATTTTTCCGTTTGAGAGATTTTTAAGACTCTTGGAGAAACATTTGACCGTAGTATTTCAAAATAATCCACAGGAGCAAAGCATGATGCATTAAATCATGTCTGTTATTGTTTTTTTGGAATTAAAAGAAACAATAAAAGACAATGACAAAACATTTATAAAAGACAAAAAAAAAAAAAAAGAAGAAAAAGAAAAAAAAAGAGAAGGCTGACATTCTCTGCATCCACCACAAAAAGGGAAGTTTTCCTTGTGGAAAAACAAAATCAAAGCTTTGAAACAAGACTAAGTCTGAAAGGCTGTGGTATTCTGAAAGTGGAACTAATGTAGATTTCTGCCTCAATGTGTTCGTGGCCACTCTCCAACAACACTTGAGGGGCAGAACGGAAGGATGGCGCATGCTTATTCCCTTTAAGTGATCGCGTTTCATGGAGGATGTCGCAGTCCCACACGAGAAGAGAAAGGGAAAAAAAAAAAACAAAAAAAAAACCCATCCTTACCTTTGAGGTCCAGGTTGCGGGCTCCGTTGGAGTGCTGCGTCACGGTGCGTGAGTCGATCTTCAGCGTGTGTACATTGTTGGCATCCCGGGACACCACCACGTTGTGCCACTGATTGTCGTTGAGCGGCTTGTCTGAGTTGCCCTTCATCAGCGACGGGCCGTTGCCGAGATCAAAGACGTAGTGAACGTACCTGTGAGGACAGAAAACTAAGTATTACATTTACATTGCTATGACTACAGCCGATGCAAATCTAAAATATGCTTCAGTAACATATTGAAAAGAATGAAAAGAAAACGGTAAATGAATTGCAGTAAGTACAATGAAAGTCATCGTCTTTACTTTCTAGTTAAGGCTCTCATAACACATTCAAAGCCAAACAGACACAGACTCCACAGTTTGACTGAATGTTCATCTTCTTAATCCTGACTTGAAGGATGTAAATCTTTATGGAACCACTTATTTTATGTCTTGATATTTTTATCGTCAGTATTTAGTAGGGATGCACCGATCAGATATCGCCGTCGCTTCTGAAACCGATATCTGAGGATTAGTATCAGTTTTCACATTAGGCGTCAAAATGACCTCTTCTTCATTTTTTTTTTTTTTTTTTTTGTCAAAGGAACCAAATGATTGTGATTGATTTTGAAAGCCAAATAATGGCTAAAACCTTCGAGGGGGTCGAATGCTTTGCATAGGCGTTGATTTGTTGTACCTAATAAAGTGGCCACTGAGTGTATGTTCCTTGGTAAGATCTGCGGGGAAAAAAAAAAAAAATAATCAAGCTTTGCGCTCCACGCGGGAACGCATTTGTTGTTTGGCTTTCATGTTGTACTGACCTGAAAACTGTAAAGCGTCCGTCTCTCCTAACGCCGTGTTTGTTCACACAAACATCAAAATATGGCTCTCTTTTGTATTTCTGATTGAGATTACTGCTGCGCATTTATTCAGGGTTTTTTTGTTGTTGTTGTTGTTGTTTATTTTTTTTTTTCCTCTCACCTTGATCTGAATCCTTCTGTGATGCATATTGTCTTTGTGGCAGTAGCGGCTTAAAAGCCTTTGTGTGCAACAATGCCGACAACAGACCACAAGAGACAGAGGGAGACAAAAGGAAACACGCCTGTCTTTGATAGTCTAATTAAAGAGCAGCTTTTATGCTGGTACAATTCACAAACTTAACCTGTTTAACTCGATGCTAGTCTTTTCAGGGCTCCAGCAGATGTTGGTTGTGAAAAGACAGAATGCTTCACCCAAACCCTCGCTGGATTCGCTGTTCTTCCTCTGGCAGTCGGAGTAAATGAAGTGGAGCGCACGGGAAAGTTTCAGATGTTTGTGGCTTTGGCGAAACAGAAAACAACTACAGAGCCTTTCCAGTTCCAAGTCCAACTGTGGCGATATGAACAAGCAGCGTCATCTAGATCTGTGATCAGCGCCGTGTCTCTCCTATAAACTCCAAAACACCGGCGACAAATCTCACTGTGGTCGGCTGTATGGCTATATGGGTCACGTTTCATGATCATGGTATCTGAATGTGTAGGCTGAGCTCAAGTATGTAGGTAGAAAAGTCATGATTCAGAGGAGCGGCCCTGATGCCCGTAGAGAGGAACGGATAGTTTTCGAAACGCTAGTTTTAAGGGGTTTTTTTTCACACCTGACAGTCTGGTGGATTCGGTTTAGTTGGAGAGCAAAATTGCAGCATTTGCAACAAAGAGTAAACCCAATCCAGTATGCCGTTGTGTTTCTCTAATACCAAACCTTGGTGATTAAAAACCAGAACAAAACACAAGGGAAAACCTTGGTGGTCAATATGAATAAAGGAATATTTTATTCTGGAAGTCAGAAACTCACCCTTTCACCAGTTCCACAACGATGAAGTCGTTCCCGTCTCCAGAGTTGAAGAGCATGAGGCCATCCGGCGTGGTGGTCTTGAACTGAAAGAACAGGTGCATGGAGGCGTAGGCCTGCAAAGTGGCCAGCGCTAAGTAGCTGCCTTTCGTTCGAAACGTCACAGGATCGGCGATGATGTGCCTCATGCCGAAGCGGGCGTTCAGTTCGCAGTAGGAGATGTCGCCGTTTTTACACTGATCCAGGTAGGGAACGCTGTTGAAGGACAGGCCCTGCAGGTGGCCGATGAAGTTCGACGGCACGACGGAAATGAAGCGGCGCTCCGTCATGATGCCCGTCTCGATGTTGTGGAACTCGAGGCGTGTGTGGGCACCGGTCATCTGGCCTGGAAACACAGAATCACAGGATTTACATCTTGAGTGTATTTACCCACTTACAGCTGGAACACTGACCTCCTTTAAATCTCCACGAGAGTTACTTTTGAAACATAGTCACAAATTTAATGATGGCACTTGACTAAATGTCATGTTTTGATTGTCGATTCCATGTTGCATGACTTTGTGCTGTTGCGTTTGTTACGATGTAAAGCACTTTGAAATGCCTCGCTGCTGAAATGTGCTACGCAAATAACATTTGATTTGATATATTATTTGTTTCGCCAAACGTAAATATTTCATGACTATTCTTTTTATGTCAAACCAAAATTAGCTAAAAACTGTGCTACTGTCCATATAAAGGTTAAAATTACTTTTGCTGAAAGCGATTTTCTTTTTTGTCCAAATGATCTTTTGGCAAAAAAATTAATTAGCCCACAATTTTAGGAAGATGACAAAATTCACTTTCTATGCCGACTGCGACGCCGACAGAATCAACTTGTGTGGAGACTTTGTGCATTTTAATCTCCTACTGACCAAATGAACATGCACTGATGAATATTTTGCGTAATTATTTTTGCGCTTACTGCCTTTAGAAAATCCTAAATTGATCACGCTTGCTTTGTTTTCTGTTTTTACGGCCTCCTGTGAACTATATTACAAAACTGTATTGCGGAAAATCTCTTGACATGGCTCTATAGTCTGGTGATTGGATAATGTTGAAGAGGGAGTTGTGGAGTAATTAGGCTCAGCAGAATTTCGTTCAGAAGCGCCCCCGCCCCCCTCCGATAAAGCTGCTCAGTGCTCAGCTCGGACCCCTGGGGGCTTTACTTTTTCTCTCCATGTGAAACGGTTCCTGAGCCAGTCAGGACTTCACAGGGTCACTTTGCTTTGCTTCTGGCCCCCTGCATGTTCGTGCCTTATTCTCACCTTTTTCCCTCTCTCTCTCTCTCCTTTTTTTTTGATCCTTCCGTTCTTTCACCCGGGGCCACAGCGCTGGGACTAAGCCACTTCTCTTGACCTTTCATCCGTCTTCTGTTATCAGCGCATAGTATTCCTCTGTTCTGTCTTTAGAAAGGACTCTCTCTGGGAGAGCAAATTGGAACTCAGGCCCTGTAAATTTAAAGTCTGCAACCAGCTTCAATATGTTGGGGGGGGGTGGGAGGGGGGAGCCTCAGGTTATGTCAAATACACCATTTTTCCTCTCATGTTTTTATTTTCTTTGCTTTATAGACATGTTATTGTTCACATCTGTGCATGTGCACAACGCCGGAGGGCAAAAAGGCCGATTCTTCTCCATGCCATTCAGAGCTGCGCTGATACAGTAAAACAATTAAAATAAAAAATAAAAAATGTAAAAAAAAACCTGGAGATTTATGTTTTATTAATTTAGTGCAGTGCCGAACGACAAAAGGAAAATTACGCAGAAAAACCATGAAACAACTCAAAACCACTCGTATTCTTCTTTTTTTTTTTTATTTTGTTCTGTCAGTTTAATTCAGTTTGTGTTACTGCGTGTCTGTCTCTATCAAATCTCTATCAGCGGCTAAAGAAAAAAAAAAACAAAATAAAAACAACTTTTTTGTCAATTCTAAAGTGGCTAAATATTATGTTTGATGACGATGGTGCAGTTAAGCAGTCATCTGTCGAAAGACGAGCCACACAAGGACGAGTCAGTGTGGGGTATTGATATTTACTCGCCGACGTGTCACGGCACAGTTATTTAAATGCTCGCAAGACTCTGACATTTAGCAAATACCAAATTTTAGCTTCGCTATTAATACGCCCAAATATCAGTTTTCCGCAACAGCGGAACAGGACGTCCGCGTCTCCCAACACGACCCACCTTCCACTGTGACATTATCCACAGACAGCTGCAGGCTCTTGCCGCGCCGCACCACCTTCACCGTGTGCCACTCGTTGTCGTTCAGCTTCTGCCCGGCGAACAGCGTCTCGGGCCCTTTGCCTGTGGGAGGAGAATTTCCGAGTCACAAACAACCAGTGGAAACTCTAACACACACACTCCGACGAACATGGGAGAGAGAGCGTGCGCGCACACACACACACACACACACGCACACCGGGTTCTCACGCGGTAGGTGGTGGGAAGAAAACCAGCATGTTTGCAACAGACTTTCACATCACCCTTTAAAGTGTAAAATGTGTTTTCCCAAAACCCTAGAATGACGGTTTACGTTTGACGAACTTGGAAGGGAAATCGGAGAACCAAACAATGGCAACTGGAGGTGCTTCGTTCCATCGAAATGTTTCGCGTTCGGTCATGACTGTGATGCGACTGTGACAGCAGAAATGAACCTTCCAGAAGGAGGAAGCCGTTTCTTCCTCCTGATCGCATCGATCACATATTTAGGCCAGTGTTTCTCAATTCCAGGCGACACGCCTCCCCTGCCATCCAGGTCCGTGGCAGAACCCCTTTGGCTTCTGCCGGACTTGACGGTCGTGCAATAGTTGAATCGGCTGTTCTGGAACAGAGGCACATCGAAAGCAGGGAATAGCACTGGAGAAGGCCAAGACGAGCTCATTGAAACTCGTTTTTACACCAGATGAGTTCCGTTTTTATTCATCTTTCACATATCCTTCAGGCCGAAGCTCGTGTTTACAAAAAAACGACGTATTTCTAGCGTTGAATTAAAGTCGAGTTTCTGCGTCTGAACGGACAGCAGATCACTGCTCAGAGTTTCGATCAGTCAATGTGACATTTTGCTCCTTTTATGTTAATGCTGTGTCATGTCAAATAAATGTTTTTCTTTTTGAGGGGGGGAGATAAGACTCTAAACATGAATCTACCGTTTTACACTGCCTTAACTGATACTACAAATATAGTTCTCAATACCATGTGATTCTCACTAACTCATTTCTTACTGTTAGAATAACCTAAATCTGAGGAAATCAGCAAAGAACCATGACTTTTTCTTTGCCCCCATTTAAATATTTTCAAGAAAATAGCTGAGAGATTCAACTATTGATGAGTAACATTGCTGCTAGTGAGTAGAGCTGCAAGTAAATGTCCAAATTGTTTTTGCTATTTGGATGTATTGCATGTTGCAGCTCTGGTCTCGTAAAAAGCTGCAAAACCTGGTTTTCTGTCAGTTTTCTGCAAGACTCACCTGCAGGTGACGTGTAATTACTTTTTCTTTATGAACTTCCGAACTCAATATGACTCCCTGCCGACCAAATAGATGTCACGCGTTGGTTAAAAATGTGAAAACCTTTTGAGTGAAGTGTGGACGAATTGCTGAGGCGTAACTTTTGAACGCAAGGTTTGGATCCGGCGAACGGTTTGTTTAGGTATAAAACTAAGAAGAGATGAAATAGGGAGGTACAAACTGCCCAACAGGACAGATAGCCCAACAGCCCAAAGCTCACCAAAACAGAAAATAGAGAAACGTCTCAAAAGCGCCCCATAAGTGGAGGAGTTGAAGGGCAAGATGGAAAGATGTACGGGCTCGGTCCTCAAACTGCTGCGCTCCACTTCTGAGCGTCGAACGCCGCCCCTGCTCTACTCTGCAATCCATCAATGCAGCCGGCGAAGGAAGAGCGTTCTACGCTGCGGCAGATGGCGTCGCAGAGATGCTTATTAGAGAGATATTTGCATTAGCAGAGGACCGAGGCCTATTTATACGCGGCGAACAACAAAGCTCGATTGCATCAGCGCTGGAGTGACGGTGCCAGGAAACTGCGGATTTTAATTAAAACAACAGTCATGGATCTGGTCTCCGGCGCGGAATGAGAAGCTAATGCGATTTTCCTCAAAAGCCAAGGCGGCAGCTGGCAAACGCTTCGACTGGAGTTTAAAGACTCAAAGAAGGCCTGAGAGAGGGGGAAATACAGAAAATGGCACTGAAGGAAGGAAGAAAAAAAAAAACCAAAATCATTCAACACAAGGCTTTTAGGACCTGGAGGGCCAAACATTACGCCACGGTGTCACAGTGCTGAGGTGATGAAGGTAATTACTAATAAAAGGCAAGGAGAAGCATTTCATAAAGAGCAATAAACTAAACAGAAACTTCCACCTGAATGGCTGCAGGGCACACTGAAACGGCGTGTTGCTGCGGGACACCAGTCACTTCCATTAAGCTTCCGTCTGTTTCGCCCACAGAGGCAGGAAATCGCGAAGCAGTTTGTCTTCTAGATAAAGGCGCAAAGTAAAGATTAGGCCTTTCTTAACTATGGTAATTTAATGTTGGGGGTCAAATATGTGTAAGCGCGATCCATTTCTGGAGTCGGTGGCTGTTTTCTGGTTGGTTAGCTGAGCCAAAGCCAGAGAGTATTATAGGTGCTGCTTGAGAGGATGATACAGGACAGACTGGAGAAATGTGATTGTCCCCTTTCCCACTCGGATGTGAAGGTATTTAGCCTGCTGGGTGCGTTGTCCTGTCGACTGATAGCCCTGCAAGGCGAGAACACCTTTAGCTCACCGTAGAACTGCTTTCCAATTTCCTACTGTTGCTTTTTTTTATATCATTGGGTTTTTGTTTTGTTTTTTTTTTGTTTTTTACCCTTCAGCTGCATGAAATTGAAAAGAAAGATTTTTGATCAAACCTTGCGTGAAAAGAATATAAAGGAAAGTAAAGGTTTGCCGCTCTGAGGAGGGCATGCGTGGATGAGAGCGGCGAGCGGACAAGTCAAAGCTGAGACAAAGGAGAGAGACAGAAAAGTGAGAAATAAAGAAAAAGTAGGGGAAAAAGTCCAGGTTCGGACAAATGCATTGTGACGGTTACTGTAAGAAAATGACGATGCAGTGAGCGGGTCAGAAGAGAGCAAGGTTCTTTGCTTTCCAAATACCTTGACCTCAACCTTTAACCATGGCAACCAAAGCTGAGGAAAAGCCGACCTTCATTATCTAAAAACACATTATCACTATGAGACCCAGAGCAGTTTTTTTTTTTCTTTTTTTTCTTCCCCCTGGAAGATTCATCGGCTCTGGCCATTTTCTGGCAGAATTTCCCACTGCAGAACGCAGAGCCGACGTCTCCCACTGCAGCAGCGTCGGTCGATGCCTTGGTCCGCCGTTCGGTCGTGGAAGAAAGGCACAGATTGTGGGCAAACTATTTCCACGAGTCTGTCACTGTGACTACATTAATCGGTACATTTGTATTTGTATTGGAAGCCTGTCTGTCTGTGGAACAAAAACTTGCGTCCGTTTCACAGCATTGTCACTGCGCGTTCATTTCAAAATGTAAACATATTTCACGAAGAAACTCCAAGACGTGTGGTAAATTAGCACCTGCCTCAGGGCATTAACAATCTGCTAATGATCCGCTGCACTGCAATTGTTTTCTTATTTGTACAACCGAGAATACATCCTGAAATATCCCTTTAAATAGAGGATTTCTTTCCCACCTTTCCGACATAACGTGGCTTTAAATATGGTTTGAGCCAACATTCTTAACATCCGAGAACGAGTTGCTCTCTTCACATGCGCTCAAACAGTCACGCGTCGACTCGCAGATTTCCGTCACGGGAGTGACGTCGACTTGATTGAGCTATTCCAAATATTTGCACGCGGGCTTAAATTCGAGCCATTAATGAAAATCGGTCATCGGTGAACTCCTTCAAAGCACATATTGACGAAAGCAGCTGGTGTTTTATCTCTGTCAGCGAGGCAAAGTGAAGCCTTAAATCACCGCACAGGTAACCCTGCAAGCAAGTAAACCAAAGATGTGCCACTCACGGTTCAATGAGCCACTAACCCGCTAATACAGCTAAGGGCACGGAGAATTATTCATCGCATTGAGCAGCTCAGGGCCGCATTGTCTCCTCACAAAGGGGGGCTGCCAGTTATTAAATGCAATTCATTCTCATCTTGCCAGTTATATCCTCTCGTTTCGTTTGCAGGCATCGGCAGGGCAAGGGGTGCTTTTGCGCTCCCCCAGCACGTTCTGAAAATATGCTAAACGAGACCTGAAGAGAAGTCAACATTTCTTTACTAGTGTACAAACAGATTCCCGATAACTTTGATGGACTGTGTCAGCACAGCGTAAGTGAGAGGTGTGATCTTTGCAGGTACTTGCATAATTATACGCCGCCATCCATCATTGGCTTGCTGTGCTTTCTTTGTAAACAACTTGATTAATGCAACTGGATCAATGGAGCACGAGCCCTCAGCCAATGGCTGCGAGTTGTTGCCATCAGTCTCTATTCAAGCTGTGGGGTGTATGTGTGTGTGTGCGTGCGTGTGTGTGTGTGTGCGTTTAGGGTCGCTGCTGCAGCAGGGAGCGCTTGAGCGCAGTTTTCAACCCCAATCAAAACAACTCGAGAGTGGGGAGCTGATCATCACTCTGCTGTGGGCTAATGACAGCAACATTCCTAGCGCGGCAAATCAAGAACCGAGAGACGAAAAGCATTTCTCGTCTTCCGCACTTTGCGGGTCTTGCACACAGATTCAGGCGTATCTGCATGCCGGGGATCCCAGGGTGTTTCTCAGGACAGGAAGGTCCAAGCCAAAGGTTTCAGAGATATAATATGCTTTAATGAATGCATTTTAATTGCTCACTTTGTTTTTGATTTTGTAACTTTGAATTTTTTGGATTCCTTTTGGTGTGGGGGAGCATCAGTTCTACTATTTGTACCTTCCAGATCACGTCCATTATAGCTTTGATTAAATCAGTTACCAATGTACTTTTTTTCCGCACAAACTATTGGTGGTTAAATCGATATTGACAGTCTTGTCGTGGATGAATTGCACGGCAGACTTTGCAAGTTAAATGCTCAACGTTTTCTGGCTGATGAATTCTCCGCATAAATCACAACAAAGAAAGAACTCTGACTTTAAATCAGAGTGAGAATAATGTCATGGAGAAATGGTCCTGAATGTGTGACTGACTCGGCTGAACACCAACAGCTTAACTACAGCCTCAGGTCCTATTACACCAGATCCCCCCCCCTAAATAACTGTCATATTGCCTTTCTGACAGAATCTGCAATGTCTAAGTATCACAATAATGATTACCAGTTCAAGATGTGAGATTCGAGCTTTCTGGGAGAAAGCATTATCGTAACCTGCTTCTTCCGTCAGATTAAGGTTTGAGAAAAAGGGGACAGAAAGGGCAGAGCAAAATGCAAAAAGATGATGGCGAATACAGTACCGTCCACTTGAATAGATAAAATAAAATCCATGAATAATTAATACCCTGGATGCCTTGGGTAGCACCAATAGAACCGAATCTAACGGACGATCAGGATTAACAACACCCTAACAAGGACGGTTGATACTGGGTGTTTTTAAAGAAGAGGAGAGACAGAACCACCTAAAACACTGGTTGGCAACACAAAACATATCAAAGCCAGGTAATGAGTATATTAGTCCCGTATTTTGGTCACTATTCCAGTAAAAACCCACAGGACCGTCACCTTTTTGTGTTAGTTACTTGCAAAGTGGAGTCTCTATGAGGAATTTTTAAGAAACATTGAGATCTTTGAGTCTTTGCTTCAAACTAGGCCCCTAAAATAAAGTTAAATGAAGAAAGAATAGAATACGACACAACAACCAACACAGTCTGATTCCAAACACACCGTACTAACCGAAGGTCAGACAGGGAGATATGACAATTCATATTCAAGTTATTTAATATGTTTTTGCAGCTGTAATTACTTTGTGTTTGCCACAAGAAGGTGAGTAAGTGAGATGTAGATATCGTACCAATCTCACATAATGCCCTTTGAGCTGTATGCTAATGAGCCTTAAATCAGGTTGTTGAATAGACAAGTCCAGGATTTTTGTGGCGTTCGGATGCAAGTAGCAGAAGATGGTGGGTGTTTCTCAGGTGTACTGTCAGCCACCACGAGAAAGCACATGGTTCTCTTGCTTTCCACACCAGTGGGAGGTGTGCGTGCGTGCGTGTGCGTGTGAGCGAGAACTTGCTCTTCTGTTTCACCTTGCAGAGGAGAGAAATCCAAGCGGCGCACAACAGACACAGCTCCCACACACAAACACGCTGCCCTGCCTGTTCTCGCCGCGCGAGCACAAGTCGGCGCTACTAATGACACCGCAGGAGGTCTGAGGGTGCGCGCGCGTGTGTCCGCGTGAGCTGGCCAAACCCACCCCCCCACCCAAAAAAAACTATAAAATTCTTCAGTCAGAATTTTAAGTCAGGTCTGAGGTTATATCACTAATAGTGGTGAGCGGGCAGAAAACGAGTGTAATGGGAGGACATGTTGTGTTTGTGCCAGCACACAATGCAACGTCAGCACTGCAGACTTCCTGGCCAGCCAGCAAAGACAGAGACGACGCTTACAATGTGTGTCGACTCCGCGTGTGTGCGCGTGCGTGCGTGCGTGTGCGTGTGTGTGTGTGTGTGTGTGTCTGCTCATCATGAGGAGGAGTATGAAAATTATGAGTGAACGTGAGGAGCTGTTCTACCTGTACCTTTATGAGCCACACACTGAGATTAGTGGTTTTATTGCCGGGTTTTCATCTTTTATGTTGCGCTGAGGGAGCTGGTGTGTACAGTGCACGGGTGTGTATTGCGGATTTTATGCCAACCCAGTGCTCCCTCTCTCTCCTCTGCCATCTGTTCTCCTGGCATGGCCCCTTTAGTGTCGCTTATGAAGTAATGACACACATTTATATATTTCCATCACAAACCCGACGCGCACTCGCGGTTATTGAAGTTCTCTGACGCGCTAGCAGTCGTTTCATTTGTCACATGGTTCTCCTTTCCCTAAAATGAAATATTTGCGAGCTGCGATGCGAGCTGGTCCCCGGAAACACAACGTGCTCCAACAGATCCCATCGACGAGTCGGCGTCCCAGGTATCTCTGCAAGTCTTTGGAATCTACTTGACTGAGCATTGATTTCTTTAAACACTGGTACTCAGATGTAGCCTTTTAAATCTACCCTTCCCACACACACACACACACACACGCACAC
>VMRN01000115.1:535461-566811 GCA_010277015.1 Poeciliopsis turrubarensis
TTGGCTGTGGTGCTTTGACATGACAAGATAAATGCAGTCGATAGGCTCTCAAATTGCAGATGTCCACCACAGGAATACACATTCCAGCGGCGGACCGACTGAGAGGACGGCTGATTGTTTTGAAGAAACAGGATAGGAATCTTTGCCGGTGGTTCAAGAGACGGACAACGCCCTTCATTCCTTTTCCACAGTCTCCTTTATCCGTTTCTCTCATCCACCATCCCCATTTTTTTCCCCTCTCAACTCCGCTTCAATCTCTGGAGAAGGATATTGGGGGGGGGGGATGCTGATTCATGACTTAAACAGCATTTTACAGCCTGTTGTGGCATAAGGGTGTAATCCCATGGGACAGTCATCAGTCCTGTAAGGCAGCATGAGTGTCGACAGTTCCAGGCTGCTGCCGGTTCTCTCATTAGAGTTTCTGTAATGAGTCCGCATCTGAACTGTCGCTGGTGCCACTAAAAGACCGAAAAGAGGCAGACTGATTACGGTCCGAAGCGACGCTTCTACGACGGGCGCATGCAACAAATCACACAGGGTGCTCTCTGCAGTTGAAACGAAGAGCTGATCATGGTCAACTCTGAGAAGAAATAATTCTGCTGTTAGGGATGAGAAGCAAAACTGGAACAAAAACTGCTATAGTTCTATTAACCTGATAAATTATTTTAAGGTGAGTTTGAGCTGAATGTGTACCGACATGGGGAGTGGGGTTGGGTCGATTGTCAGAACACATTATAGTAGAGGGGGCAGAGGAAACATAATTGGGCCCTCCAACCATCCCGTTATAATGAAGAATATTAATGTTTTGAAAAAAGGCCGGTTTGTGAGAAAAACTAGAGGAAATATTTAAACAGTTTAGGCCAAACGTGTTGGCGACAGCATAGCCAAATTTGCAGTACCACAGTGACGTAACACGTTGAGCTATCTGAAAAATTCCAACAGTTTCCAGCCACTATCGAGTTATTACGGTAATTTTACTCCCACTGTAATTTTACTCCCCAGGAAGTAACAGATGGTAAAGTGCAAAAGTAACTGCTAGATATCGAAAGTTCCCATTGGTATGGATAAATGGACAATATATATTTACCCACAGGACATTTAAAAAACTTCATACAGCTAAAATAATCCTGGCAGAGATTGTAAGCGCAGTACCCCCTTAATGGCTAAATTACGTGAAACATTTTTGCCACTGTTCTTTTCTATATGGTTTTTTGTAAGTCTGACTTTTATGATTGTGATGTTCAGGTTCTAAGACATCGTGATGATCACACTAAGAAATATATTTTGCTTCAATTTGAGCTGAGTAATTAGGTCCACTCAATCACAGATCTTCATAGAGTAACACTCCAGGACTGAACACATGATTCAATCTCTAAGTCTGGGTGACTTGAAACCCCAGAAGAAAAGTCACCATTTTTACACTTTTGTTTGAAATAGAGATGTTGTGATGTTACGACATCACAAAAGTGATGTTAACCTTGAAACACTCAGTCTTACAAGGTTAAGGAGGAAAATTCAAAAATCTATAAATACACGATGGAGCAGAGAGGAGTGTGGGGAGGCAAAAAGTATGTCATTTCTTCAACAATCAGGAAGAGATTGCTGCAAGGTCAATGAACTGACGCAGTATGCTGATCTTCTTTACATAGATATCTTTTTTTTTATCAATTACCACTATCAAACCAATATCAGGGACAGAAAGAAAAATCTCACACATCCCCAGCTTATGTGGTTCTATTACACTGTAACACATTGGAAGGTGGAACAGCTTTAAAATGAAGATTCACCTGCTGCCTTGAAAATCCAAGGAAAGTCAATTAGAAAATTGTTTTGGTTTTAACTCAGAAATTAAAGTTCATCAGTTTGATTTAACAAGAGACAAGTTGTCTAAACTTTGTTTTTTTTTTGAAGTTCTGATGGCTCATTAATCTTCAATTGTGAGCTGTTATAACTGAATAGTGTAATATAACAGCATAATGATTTCACATGGTGCAAGAAAATTGTGCTCACCTAGTTGAACAAGCACAAATTTTGTATTATTTTTACTCACATCATTAAGCTACAGGAACAACCTCAACGTAGAAGAATTTCATATTTTATTTTATGTTTTAAGTTGCATGAACAAAATATCGGGTAATGCATTTTTGTTGAGCATCACGCTGAATTCTGCTCAGAAACATTTATTTTAAACAATCGGAACCAGTATGCTCAGCCAGCACACACTGATAGTTGCCGTCAGAACGAACATTCACCTCAACTACACACAAGCGGCACGTCGCTGTAACACACTCCCACCTCACTCACGGTGCAACACAGGATACGAAAACCGGCAAAGATGGTCAGAACCCCGGCGGAGCCGAGCCGAATTCTGACCAAAACCCGCTGGACTTCCACTCCAAAGCCAACAGGTTCTGTGTGTTTGCTAAAAAAAGAGTCACCGGCAGCTTTCATCAACATCAACGAAGTCCTTCTCACATTTGACAATTTCGAAATAAATGCAACTCACACTCCAGATTACATCATAGTCTGGAAGATATAATATGTTTGAGTTTTTGCCAACTAATAGCACGTCGGAATAGGGGCTGAGATGATATAAACCGACCCTACAGGACCGAAAGTACTGAAAACAGGTGTCTGCAATGACACAATCACTGCTGGTGAGGATCAAGTAGGGAGAAAACACCAAAAGATCCACTGAATTTCTCAAAAAGAGGCTTTCAAGTCTATTTTTTTTTAACCTCCTTTATACAAACAACATGTCTGTGAGGAACCGTCTGTTTTGAAGTGAGTACTGCAGGCAGATAGGCCAAAGGGTATGACATTAGCAGACGGCGTGCTTGCACCCCCACACGCTGTCCATATGTCATGCCAAATCTCATCTCGTCGTGCGCTAAGAGAAGGTGCCGCTGGCGGCTAAAAGGCCACCTTCCAAACAGATATCATCAGCCAGATACCCTGACCCGACGGCAGCTGAGGGCCACGGCTCCGCTCTCCACAACATCACGATACATTAACTGAGGGGGAGATGGGCCGCAATGCACAGAGGCACGACGGAAACATGGTTGATGCATCAAAAAGCAAAAAGAAAATGGAAAAAAATAAAAAAAAATCTCTAAAGTCTCAAGATGGAGGAGGTCAAGAAAGGCTGGAGTTGACATACTATCTTTTCATCAGCGACGACCGTTGCTACGGAGTGTTTTATTGCACATCTGCAACAAAGGGTGACTCATGAAAAGCACACGCTTGTCATATTGACTGTTTATAATCTTGGATAAGCCGACGGTTTGATTTGCATACGGAAATATGAAGCTTCAGTTACTGCAAGACTCTGAATGACTATAAATCAGATTGGATTATGTATATTTTCTGGCCTGTTTTGTGCCCTCTGTCTTCTCACCTCATTTATCTTTGCCACAATCACAAACACAACCTCACTTCCTTTATCATTTCGATTCCACACACACACTCACGCCCACTTACACTTTTGGGATATTTCTACAATCACATCCATGCCACAATTGTATGGCCTGCAACTGTAAAGCTCCGTGGTGCAACTGATCATTAGTCTGGTAATTGATTGGTCCGGCAATTAATTCATTAATCGGGTTTTAAATATTAACCACTTAAGCTTATTTTATGAAATATCTTTTAAATAAATACTATGTTTCTTTTTTTTAAATAGGAAAATGTATTCATGCCTGAAATTCAGTACCAGCATTCCTCTGGTGGACGCTTGATCATTTTTAGCAAAGGATGCTACCGCAGCTAAAAAAGCCTTTTAACATCAACACGTGAAAAGCTCAACTCCTTCTGCTTGACTTACCGTCAGTACAGTGAAGGGTTGATTTGCTGGTCGTTATTTTTAATTGACTAATTAATGACTAGAGAGCAAAACGTTCTTAGTGGATTTTTTTTTTTTTTTTTCCACAGATTTGGAATTGGATGAAGCTAAAATGATCCCACTTGAGTAGTTCTGAGTAGAATGCATTTACAGACAAAGATGGTTTTATTTGCGTTGAATGCACAAGGTGCATATTTTTGTAAAGTTTTGGCTTGCTTACTTTTCTGAATATGTTGGAATTGGCCTTTTTTGAGTCTATATACTCCAGATAAAATCAGTCAATAATCGACTCGGAATGATTCATCCAATGAATTGTTTCAGCCCAAAGATTAAGGAAAACAGTTCCGTAAGGTTTTGAAAGGACAGTGGTTATTCAAGTGTGCAGAAGTTGTCATGGCGATCCTTGACCTGGGTGGGCAAAAATGGCCTGAGGGCCACAAATGTCACATTGCAACTACGCTGGTGTCAATGTTTTTTTCTTTTGCATTTTTCTTTCTAGCAAAAGAGAAGTTATAGTTATGTTCTTTCCAACGTAACTGGTGAAACTGACATCAGTTAATTCATTATTTAAGAAAGAGGGGAAATGATTTTGTCCCAGAGAGACATTTTTTTCTCGAAATGTTTGAAAACAGTTTTTTTTTTTTAATTTACTCTGGTTTATTTTTCCGCAGTCTTACAATTAGGCTTGAAATAACAAATATTAAAGCATGGCAAATACAATAAAATAAAATAAAATAAAAACAAAAGAAATCTATTCAGGACCAAGCATTTTCAGAGCTCTGTAAATAAAATTTGCCAAGTGCTTGACTGACATCTAGTGGTTTAACTAGGGTACTGAAATCTTTCCAGCTCTTTCTGACTGGTGCTGTGGTTCATAAAAAGAGACTTTGTCACAACCTTCCTGTGCCCTTAATATATTATATTAATATAGAAATTGGCGCTAATGCAGAAAATGCAAAAGACAACAAATTACAGAAGTAACTATGCAGCCTTTTCCAAGGGAAATTTTATATAAGTACAATAAAAAAGATTTTGAAAAATGTTTTCACAACCAGAAAATCTTCTGCTGTGTGTACATATAATTTACCCAATAAATGATATTGTATTGTTTTATTAGGGGCCAGCTGAATTAAATTGCAATACCTGTAAATGACTGTTCATGTATTTGAATGTATGATTAGGTTAACTTGGACAATATATTTCTGTAAACAAGCCATTTTTTTTTCAATTTTGTAAGGTGTCTTGAGATGGCATTTGTGAAAGGGTAATATAGAGACTTAATTAAATAAATACGACAATTGAGACCCGTGACACAAGAATGAACTGGATTAACTGGAACTGGATGCTTCCTGACTTTTGTCCCACGTTTTTGTTATTTTGCCTCACAAAACTTCCCCTCCAAACAGACGCACACCTGACGTCAGGCAAGTGCAGACGGGGTTGGGGGGGGGGGGCAGATGGGGCTTGAGCCCCCACCCCTTCTATCCTTGATTCCCTTTTTGAATTTCTTTTTTTTTTATTTGTTTTCAATTTTTGTAATTTTCCTTATTTGTATGTCAGACGGCCTGTTTGAGCCCCTCAGCAATAATATTTAGCTAAATATAATAACTTATCAAAATAAACTAGTCTGGCTGTCCTCAGTCTAATAATGACTCAGTTTCTGCCTCCATGTTGTTCAGACTCTGTGTCCATGGTGAGGAGGAGGGGGTCGGATCTGTGCCCTCTAAATCAAATATTGATACCAATGTATGAATATCTTGTTCATTTTTAAACATGTTCAAATTTTTGTTATTAAAGCTTTTATTATTTTTCGGAACACATGAATGCAACCCTTCCCAATCCTCCCCATATCCCCATACAACAAAAAAAAAAAAAAGAAAAAAAAAGGCGACCAGGTCCGCACATATCAAATCAATCAAATTTTCACAAAAAATTGGTATATACAAACATCCTTGGTGTTAGCATAGTTGACCACATTAGACAGAAGTTTATAGTAAGCAGTGTTTTCAGAACAGCAGTTCCTCAGGGGGGTTTACTTGACCCAGTATTGCAGGAAAGAAAAGTGTTCCAGGATTTCTTGAAGTTTTCCAAATCATCATTTAGTTTAGCCAGCATTTGTTCATATGACACCATTTCCAACATCAATCCCAACCAATTTTTAATATTCGGGGCATCTAATGATTTCCATAGTCTGAGGATTATTCTGGCAGCCGTAACCGTCCCCACCTGCACCACGGTGTTTTGGTGTTTTGATAAGTTAGGTAACACTGTTTGATCCCCCAGTAAGCATAGTCTTGGTGACATGGGAATCTCCACACCTATCCACTTTGCAATGTGTTGTAACACTGCTTGCCAGAATGGAGAAATACATTTACATTCCCATAACATGTTCAAATTTTAAACCTGATAGAATGATGAAAAAGCCCAACTTAGATGAATGTTTTTAATTCACTATTGTCAATCTAAACTTAATATTTAACTATTAAAATCAATTTTAATCCTCCTGAAATAAACACTTCCAACGTCCATTATGATTAATTATTTGCCTCAAATGATAAAGTGATGCACTTGCAAAGGGTTAATATTTCGAATCATGCAGAACTGATCTGACCGTTTCCATAGCAACGATCAGAAACAAAACATTCCCCCAGAACTACAGTGAGCTCATTGTAGCTATGACCTCATTGTCTCTGTCATAGATCAAATAACATCTGAGGTTATAAATGCTTCCATCTCAGAACATCAGGTAATATACAAGCAGCTCTTTGACCCTCAGCACTGAGTTTTACAAGGATCTTTAGTATGGAAGAGGTTTTAGTCACCAAGTTTTTTCCCCTGACTTTTGGCGCTGGATATTTGATGACCACAGGAGTGAGGAAAGTTTTCAACAAACTACTTCCAGGTATCAACTTTGAAAAAAGTAGCTCTCAGGACGAGTGCATTGAATACGATGTTTTCTATGCTTATCTTTTCAAACCTTCTCCAGCTGGAGTGAATTTTCAGAAGACAATGCTCTTGAAGAGACCAATGTAGTAGGGAACGATTTCTCCAATCTTTCTAAAGAACAAACTATCTCAGCTGGGGCAGTTTGTAAACGTATGCCCAGATGTTGCTCTAAAAATTCTTGTTGTACCGCATTTTGACTGACAGCATGTTACATTTGTCACGCTCCTCCTGATCTTTAGTATGGCAGAGATCTTAGTCAGCGAAAACGGCATTAGGAGACAGTATTCCTGAAGAGACCACTGTCCTTGGTAATGATTTTTCCAATCTTCCCAAAGAACAGACATGGACTCAGGGATTTGGATATGAATGATTATGTTAATGAGCAGTTTAAAAAAACCTGCATAATGTGTAAGGCAGTTTTAATTTCAACTGTCCATTCATTTCATCCATCCATTTTCTTCCGGTTTTCCGGGGGATCAAGGTGGTGATCAAGGTGCGGAGCTGTGCACTGATCACCACCTGGTAGTGAGTTGGCTCCAGTGGTGGGGGAGGATTCCAGTCAGACCTGGCAGGCCCAAAATGTTGAGGTTCTGCTGGGAACGTCTGACAGAGTCTCCTGTGACACGGAGCTTTAACTCCCATCCCCGGCTAACTTTGAACATGTTCTAGGGGAAGGTGGGGGACATTGAGTCTGAGTGGACCATGTTCCATGTCTCCATTGTCGAGGCTGCTTATCGGAGCTGTGGCCTCAGGGTTGTTGGTGCCTGTCGCGGCGGCAACGCTCCAACTCATAGTGGTTGATTTGTAGGCTGATTACATCATAGCGTGATGACAAGGCCTGTCCGAGTTCTAAGACTCCTTCAAATGCTTCCTTCTTCTTATCCCCAAATTTGAAGGATGGGTCCGATGTATCCTTTCACTGCTCACCATATCCCATAATTCATTGCAGGTCCCAACCAGGCATTTAGGCAGAGCATCAATGACGGTGAAGTACGACAAATGATTTAGCTATTTTACACTTTAAATGACTCAATATGATTTGGTACAATGTTTCAAGGTGAGAATGTAAGTGTGTAAGTCTTAAATATCTGCTTGGTTCATCAATACGTCACCTAATAGCAATTAGGTGCTATTATGTTCCGACATTTTCGGACATGTCTGCTCCCGCTGTGTGCCCTTTCTAAACTTTGACCCCCTGCCCCTCCAAAGGTCTCTGCCCGGCCCTGCCTGATGTGCCGTATCTCGAGCCTGAACACAGTAAGCTTAAAGAGCTGCTCTTCTCTTACAAAAAACAATGGCGGATATCATTCTGTTGTGTGTTTTTTTTGTACTCCCCCAGTTCAGCTTAACACAATTCCTGATAAGGAATGTTAGCATGGGTGACAGAAACGAGCTACTGTTTGCAATAAGCTGGAAGCCATGGTTACTAAAGTGCTTCAATCTAAGGATCAAATGCGCTTGCCGATTCAATGAAGTGGTGGGATCACTGCGCCATCTAGCGGCTTGGCATGACAACTACGGCAGACTCGGTGAGTCTTGGCTGTATTGTCTCTTCTAAACGTTGAGCCTTATCCCGATCAACATCCGAAAAATACAGTGTAAAAGTAGCTAATACCAAATACAATGATAAAAGACTAACATTTGGTAAAAAAAAAAAAAAAAAACAATAACACTGTATTGATAGTTGATTGTGTAAATTGAAAGCTCACTGTAGGAAGAAAACTTTAAAAGAAACAAAACTGAGGCGACAAACTTCCCAATTAGAAGAACTCCACTAATTGCTGCCTCCTCAGATGCTCTTAAACTCATCACGTCAACCCCCCGCCCCCCACATTTCTGTTTCCAAAGAGCTCATTAAATCAACAAACAAACACACACACATACACGCACGCGCACACACACACACAGAGTTGCAAACATGAGGTTTTCTCTATTTTCATCACCGTACCTGGGCACCACTTACCTGCAGGCTAGTTGTTCAATTGTCAGGGGCCATGACAGAATTAACAGTTTGCTATCATTGTGTCTGCATGAGGTAGAAAAACATTAGCTCCCTCTGAAAAACAAGCAACACGGCAGGCGACGCCGCGTCTCCGTGGAGACGCAATTAGCTTCCTGGGGGCCAAAGCTACAATTTGTCCCGCGCAGAAAACAAGCAGCGCCTGCGTGCGCAGACACGCGGGGCCCACATTCTGTGGCCCAAAATGGCGGGAAAGGTGCGACATAAAGTTGAGCTGGCTTTTTCTTCGACTGATTTTTTTTTCTTCTTCTTCTTCTTCTTCTTATAAAAAGAGCCGACGGAAAAATTAAAATATACTCATAATAAGAAAGAGGAAAAGATTATTTCAAGGTGTCGCAAGTGGAATGTTACAGGGTGAAAAAAAAGGCCTGTGATTATTTATTTACGAGACATTTGCTGAAGCTGTGACAGAAAGGGTAAACATTCAGACATTTTTAAAGAAAGTAACGGAATGTAGAAAAGAAAAGATGAAAAAAACAAACAAAAAAAATTTATTTTAAAACAAAAAGATAAACAGATGGACAAAAAAAGAAGTCAATGGAAATTAAAGGCAACAGAAAAACGAAACGTGAAACACACGAAACGTGAGGCGGTCGTGAACTACGATGGCACGAGAGCGAAGAGAGCGCCGACGCACAACTCAGGAGGGTGACACAGAAATGTACACATTTTAGTCAGAAAAATGGATAGAACCACTTACTGAGGCTACAGTCTATCCTGATACAATCTGGCGGGAGAGATAGCGAAATGGTGAGAGTAGGAAAGAAAAATAGAAACAGAGGAAAGAAAGAGAAAATAAAGAAAGGAGAGAGAGAGAGAGAGAAAAAAAAACAAGACATTTTACATCCTTCAAGGTACATTCTGCAGACAACCAAGCATTGTTCTGAGGCCACCATCCGGGGACAGGCTCTTAGTCAGGATCACCCTCTCGCTAAAACGCCCAACATTCATATTTTATCCCATCCAATGAAAGCGCAGGAGAAGGCAAGACTTACACCTCGAGGTTTTACTTCTGTTTCTTTGAAATATTTTTCATGTTAGGAGGCAGGATGTGGCTAAATGACTACTACAGAGTGAGATTAAAGGGAGATTTTTGCAGGGCGGTAGTTTAATCCTCACTTTGAAAAGAACACATTACTGAAACTGTTAAATGCAAATGTTTTTTGTGGCGTGCGAAGCGTTTCGCCTTTTTTTTTTTTTAAACCTTAACTTCAGTCCCGTTTCCTGTTTCTTAAAGCCCCGTTTGCCTTCTGCAGCACTTTGATTTATGAGAAAAACCCCAACAGTGTAAAAGACAGAAAGGGTGATCTGCACAGCCCAGCCACCGCATGCCTGCTGCACACGCGCACAAAACATGGGAAAACTGTTGCAATTCATCATTTTGCCCTTCTTGCTGTATCAAGCAAATGATTCTGCTTGCTTAGCTGAAAGCTGCTAAGTAAAGGGAATTAAAATCCACTTAAGTGTCAATTCATTACACTCTGCGGATTCGTCTATCGGTTTGGCTGAAGCTTCTCGCCGTGAAACATGAAGCGCGTGTGAAAATGGCATCGTGGCTCGGTTGTGGTCTAGAGCTGTCAACCGCTACAGAATAGTGGACACAAACAGCCAGAGACCAGCGTCACCGCGGAGACGAGTGAGAGCAATGCAGCACAGCTTCATTGCGAGTTCGTTGACCCGGGTTCCGTCTGGACGAACCCGGACTTGGGTGTTTTTTTTTTTTTTTGAAAGTTTTCAACATATTAGAATATGGTTGATCTCTCTGCACTTAAAGAAAAGAAAAATAAAGTTAACCAGTCTATTGAGTTGCTATCAAGAAATGACCGTCTGCTGCAGTTTCAGTCCTATTCTAACCGTTGTTACTGATCCATTACTTTTGGGTCAGATGAATTTCCACCTGATTTGCTGGATGTAATTACAGTAAAGAAAATCTTTTTCTGTGAAATGTTGTTGATTTCTTGGTTTTCTATTTTTAATAAATTTGCACAGAAAAATAAAGAAAAATCCTTCTTTTTTTCCCGAATCAGTTCCGTTTCCATTACAAATTTGTGCAGAACTTTGTCAGCAGTGGCGCTAGTGTCGAAACACACGCAATTTTATTAAATTAGAATCAGGATTAAAAATTATACATGAAAAGGTTTGTTCACACAATAAGCCACCAAATGATCCTCCAACTACTTCCTGTTGTCTTCTTCTTTGTGGTTTGTGCCAGCGGCAGCCTCCGGTTGTCGATCATGTGACTCGTGTGATGTGAAAAAAGTGTTTCTGTTGCAATTTTCCCAAAATACACCAATTTCGATACGGCCAAAGAAAGAATCACAACCAAACCTTTTATTACCATTGAGCAAATTTGTTTCCTAAATGTCAAATTGCGCAATCAGTGGAAATGCCGCGAATTTGTCAGGAAAATGTGAAACAATTTGGAATAAGGCTGGGACATAAAACGTGGAAAAACTGAAGAGCAGTGAATAGCTTGTGGCTCGTGACTGAAAGAGTCGGTAGCGAAATGAAGCCCGGCGCTTTAGCGGCCTGCAGGCTTCCCTCTGCAGGTCGCAGCATGGCCGCAGCTGCTCCAGCTGTGAGCTGGTCTCTCTGGCTGTTTGATCCGAGGGCCGCAGACATACAGGCCGTTGAAGGGATGAAAAGTTCCATCGTCTGAGCTCTGGCCAGATGGGAGGTTTGTGAGCGAAGGCGAGATGAAGAGAGAGAGGAGGTGGAGGAAGCGAGAGAGAAGGTGGAAGGAAGTGGACCTGCAAATGATGAAGTTTAGAGAGAGCGAGAGTTTGTTTTTTTTTCACTGCCATCTCATTGGATGACTTCAGCCTGACGCACCTCCGTCATGCTCGTCAAACGCCGACTTAGTGTATGAAAGGGTAGCAGGTTACCCATGTGAATATTCCCTCTAATGAAACAACATGGAGCTAAATTAGTCTAAAAAAGATTCACGAAGCGTACAACACGATTTCTAAGTGGATGACATCATGAACAAATGTGTTTGGCACAACGTCAACATTCACCGATCAGATATCGATATCAGTATCGGCCCCGGTATTTAAAAAAAAACGATTCTAGGTGGGGTATCGGTGACAATGTTTACGATCCATAAGGGCAGATCTATTCAGTCTAATTCTATGCTAGTATTCATGGTTTATTATTTATTTTATGTGATATTAACGATTTCACTTTCTGAATCATTTGAAAGGTTTGTTGCAGTTTATTATTTACTCTACATCGGCTGTTATACTCTAAAATGCACTGATTAAATACATTAAAGTTGTTGTTCCATGTTTGACCTACATTGTGAAGCGGTCGGTGCGTTTAAGTGTGAATTGTCAAATAAATTAGTAATACAGCACAAATATCCAAATATTACAGAATTAAAATAGCAATGCCGCATTAAAGGCAGGAGGAGAAAGTCTCGGATATCTGAGCATTGACCAGGTTCATTGGAATAATTGTGTTTCTGTTTTGGCCCAGGAGCCGAAAACCACCGTATTAAAAGACATGCAAGTTACTGCATTTTCAAAAATATGAACTTTGTAGGTTGTGCTCCAGAAACACACAAAGTTAGATGGAAAGGTTCTTCTTTTCCTCGAAAAATGTTCAAATCCCTGACGTCTAACGAGAGCAGCGACGCCATCTTGTGGCAGCTCCATCACAGACTGGAGTGACTAATTTAGCTCCATAAAACAGAAACGAAACAAGTCTGGCTTCCAAACAATCCAACTTCCAAAGTGTTGCCTTTGTCGGATTTCACTGACCTTCTCTTCAAAAAAGAAAGGTAAATTTGAACTTATTTTATAAGTTTGTCGGTAATGAGAGAATTCATGAATTAAATTGCGAGTGAGAAGAAGTGGAAATGACCTTCCTCCCAGCTAACTCCATAAAAACATGGAGAGAAAGAGAGGAAGCGAGAGACAGAGAGAGAGAGAGAGAGAGAGAGAGAGAGAGAGAGAGAGGTGCAAGTCACCCTGAGGCTTTTAGAGACAGGCTGAAGGGTTGAGACCCAGGGCCAGGCCATGGATATTATTAGAGATGGATCTTTTTGACAAGGTTAGGAGATTGAGAGCCCCATGAAGGAGGAAAAAAAAAAGACACTGAATGGAGAGGGATTGAAGAATATGAAGAGAAATTACAGGAGGGTGGCTCACCTTGTGGACCGAATGCAAGCGATGCTTTTATAAGCAAGATTTTTCTCTTTTTTTCTTTTTTTTTTAAGCAAAGATGCAATCGGTGGAGGAAAAGTTTCTAGATTTTTTTTTTTTCCCCTCGGTGTTCTTAAATCGCCTGTGAGCATTCTGGTTATTCATTTTGAATACACAGTCAAGCCCCAAATTAGGCAAAATACCTGCGAGATACAGATTTTCAGGTCACTCGTCGTCGTTCGACCGAAACATTTATTTCAAATTTACAATTGGGAAACTACGTAAACATCAGAACCTTCTTATGACTGCTACCCATCTATTTTGACTATCACTGATGATGATGAGCTCCGAGCGTTTGAAAGACCTCCGGGTCATCACCTTAATCTTTAACTTTCTTTGAAGATGTTGCAATTGGCTTTTTTATTGTTTTTTTATTTACTGCTCTGCTCCAGTCAACACTTAAATAATTACCACATTAGTCGATTATTTCATGATCGATCCATAAATTAGACAATACAAAAACAAAGAGGCACACCGGCAGACAATTGTGTGTCTATTTTAGGTGATGAACTACTACATTTTTTGCACTGTCAAATTTAGAAACTTTTCTCCATCATGGAACAAGAATTTGATATTTAACAAGATAGAAAAAAACGGGGGGGGTGGGGGGGGGTGGGAGGGGGGCAGGGGGAGAGAATGAAAGACGATGAATGAAAATGGCCTACCGAGGTTGACAGTGAGTTTGACCCGGCCTCCGTCCAGCTCCAGCCGCAGGGTGTCCGCCGACTCTTTGGAGGTGGTGGCCATGAGCAGGCCGTACGCCCGCTGCGACATGAAGCGCAGCGCCACGTCCTCGGCCTCCGTGTGCATGGTGATGGGCATGATGATCTTCAGGTACATGCTGCCGTCGTAACTCAGAACGGTTGCCTCTGCACGGGAGGGAGGGAGGGACAGGGCGGAAGAAGAGGATGGGACATAAAGAGCATATGATGATTTGTCAGTGTAACCCAAATGGAGATATTCTAATGTCTACAGCCCCGTGCATTAGGTGAGTCCAACAACTTTTTGTCAAATCCTTTCATAGTCCAACTGCAATCTTTAATGGATTGTCTTTCCATTTTATGTGTTAGGTCAGATTAAATCCAGCTGCTGCAAGACTTAAAATCTAATTATCAGAGATGCTCTGTATCCAATCGCACTGAGTTGGATCTGTTTTCCAGAGACATATTAGCGAAAGGATGTATCAGCTTCAATAGCCTCGTGTTGGTCTGCCAGGTCTAAAGAAAGGGCCAAAAAACCTGCAGAAATAAGATCAAACACACATTGCATTCATTTCTCCATCTTTACAATTACGGCGTCATACTGACTTATGAGAGCAGAGAGATTTGTGTTTATTTTTGATTGCATTTCAGAATGAGGGGACAAAATGTCAAGCGCGGCTTGTCTTCGATTTCCAGAAGGGACACTTTAAATTTGACGTGCAGCTGTGATTAATGCACTTATAATGGAAGTTGCCTAGGAGACTGACAGTTCCCCTAAGGGCAGCTCTTATCTAGCATGGCGAATTCGCATGTTTCACCACAGCCCGACGTGAGTCACTCACATCAGGTGTTCGCACGTAGAGCACACCATGTTCTAAGATGGGAATAAAAATCCCACTTATGAGCCAAGATTCAGGTAAAAACAAAGTGCTGAACAAAACCACCTTCTGGCAAACATACAGCTCCAAACAATACAAATAATAATCATTCTTGCAGCAACTAAGAAGTCTGATTTCTTCAGGCAACCCTCGACGCCGTCCTCTTGTTGTTTCTGCTCTGGTCTGTCTGTGCACAAATGTGATTCCCTGATACAAAGTCGCTGTGTGGGTGGTTGTTAAGAGAACTGCCTTGCTCCTGCGGTTACACTGAGCACCACTAGATGGCAGAAGAGCGATACGGAAAGCCCACCTGCGATCCGAGCACCTGAGGACTAAACTGCGAACATATCACCCTTCAAAATGAAGAAATGTCATCGTCTGCTTCAGCTGTCTTGATTTGAATCCAATCTCTGTTTCCCTCATTACCCTCCTTGTCCCTCAAACTCTTGATACTGCCATGCCTCGCTCGCCTCCACAGACGCGCTGAAGCGAAAAAAGAAAGAAAGGAAGGAAGGAAGGGAGCCTCCCTGTCCCCCCAAAAAACAGGACTGATCTTCACAGAGCTGCTCAGAAGCAGTATGGTCCTATTTGACTAGCTCACCCCGCGGCCCCCGTGGCGTATCACCCCCACCCACCCGCCTTGGTTTGTGTGACAGGCACAGATGGTGGCAATAAGCCCGGCTGCACTGCCACACTGCTGCCAACCTCCCAGCCTGGCCCCAGCTCAACCACCGGACCCCCACTGCAACTGAGCCTCGGGCGGCAATCGGTTCAGACACAACTCCCTCTGGAGCTTTCACTCCCACCATAACAGCAGCCGCTTAATTATGTCAACGAGCCGGGGGGAAAATATATATATATATATTTGTATGTAAACAATAAAATGCTGTCGAAATGTGTATTGTTTGACAATTTATAAACTTTCTCTTAAAGGGGCAGTATTATGTGTTTTCCAGCCACATAGTGCTTTTTCATAGAACAGTCAGTTGTTATAAAAATGCTGTATCAAATATGATTGAAAAGAGATTTGAGTTCACCTTGAAATTGGGCCTCTGTCTCTTTAAGAAGCTTGTGAAACTCAACCTTCAGGAAATCATCACAACATGGCTCCTCTATTAATCCTTCAGCAACGTTTTTACCATTGATTCACTGAGAAGTATCTTCCATAATGAGCTCAGCTGATGTTCCCCCAGGTGTTTGCTAATTGCTGCTGGCTAGTCTGTAAGAGCTGAGTGGGGAAGTCGCAGTGGAGGGCTGCTTTGTGAGACCAAAGCTCAGAAACTTGAAAACTGGGAAGCTTTGAAGGCAGCACAAGTTTCACCGAGGCTTTTTGCACAGTTGAATGGTTGCCATGGGAGCGTAACAGATTTGTCAAACATGCATTAATGAATTAAGTAAACACTCCAGGTTTGATTTTGATGAGGGAATGGCATTATAAGATGATGTAAAACTCATAAAGCTCCTCTTTGGACCTGCGGTTTCCAAGTTGCCTACTCAGCTCCTTCAGACTAGCTAGCAGGAAGTAGCAAACACCTGGGGGAACCACAGGGTTTTTAAAGAAACAGATGCCCAATTTCAAGCTAGTAAACTGCGATATCAAAATTGTATTCAGTCATGTTTGACATATTTACAACAGCGGTAGGTGACATTAATTACTTGTTTGATGCTATAAAATGATATTATGTGAACATATAATATAACCCCTGCTATTTTTTAAATGCTATTCTTACCTATCTCACAGTTGGTGCCCAGGTATCCTGTGCCAGTGCAATCACATATGTACCGGTTCCAGCCCTCCTTGCACAGGCCACCGTTGCCACACGGGGCACTGCTGCAGCGCTTCTGCAGCTCGCGGGTGCAGAAGCTGCTGACGCCCAGAGCGCTCTGGATCTCAGCCAGGCGGCGGACGTCGCGGCTCTTGCCGTCGATGAACAGGTCGCGGACGCAGCCGACGTATCCGTAGTTCAGGAGCGCCGTCCACACCTCTGGCGGCAGGATGAGGTCCGACTTGGACTCGGGCAGTCCGCCCAGGTACATGTCACTGTCCAGGTCCAGGATCTCACTGCCCTCTGGGGACAGGAAGGGCATGCTGCGGCTGTTGACGGAGATAGACCCTGAAGGAGACCAACACAGCCAAGGACACTAGTTAGAGTTAAGTAAGGAGGGGGGAAAAGATCTCCTATACGAACAAGGGAAATTAATAATCTGCTGTTTATTACTTTCTATTATGTAATTTTAGACAAAATTGAATTTATGTGTTTCACCGGAGAGGCTGGGGAAAAAAAAAGAAAAAGTAAGTGGGGGAATAAGTGCGAGAGGCCAGGAGGTGGAAAAATTAGGGTCGCACAACTAAGACAGGAGAAAGAGAAGGGAAACAGGATAGATGACAGAAGACTGTGTGAGCACATGTGTGTGTCTAATGTCTCTATAATAGGCTAAATAGAAGAGAAGGGAAGCAGAATGCAGCAGGGAGTGGGTGAAACAAAATGCCTCCTCTCCTTCTGTGATTAACGACTCCATCTTAATTTTCTATTAAAAGCCAATTACAGCAGGAGCAGCGCCGGGATCGCACGCGCGCACCTACACACCGGCGCTCCTTCACACCCTTTCTCATTATGCCGCACCATTAGGAGGCGGTATCATGTCCACAAGGTGCTTTAACGCCTACGGATCATTCATCAGACGCCGCGGATTGAAGCGCACTCCTGGTTGAGTCCAGAGGCACCTCAAGACATCACAGCCATGAAAAGCACGGATACTTTCAGTGGTACCACAAGTGGTTTTGTTGCTATTGTGTTCCATGGTGCAACATAAACAGAAAGCATCACAACTGTCTGTGAGAAACAGACTTGCCTGTAATCATGCACTCCGAATCTGATGATCCAGCCACATTTTGTCCTTGTCCTTAGAGATCGGCCGATACGAAATATCAACATCAGTATCGGCCGATGTTAAGGCTTATTGGTATTAGTCCGATAAGTGTAAATGTTCCGATATTAATAACCAATATTTTGGCATTTGTTTGGGATAGTAGCAGCAGCTTCATTTCCATGGACCATAGAACTGCACAAATTGAAACAGCGAAAATCAACCCAACCAATCGAAGCTCGGCACTTTTGAAAAACCCAAGTTTCAAATTGCAGGTCGAGGATGTTCTTCCAGCCGTACTGAAACAGATGTATTTCAAAAACAACAACGGAAACATTTTTTTTCATGTTACACAAGTCACATGATCAACAGCTGCATGTTACTAAGGGCTAAAGCCTAGAAGAAGATGACGGGAAGAAGTGAGAGGGACGATGGTTTGCTCTTATGTTTCTCAGACAACGTGCAACTGCTTACATCCCTCGCCGCCATCATTTTTTGATGACTTGACACATGAACAACCTCAATCATGTGCGATTTTAATCTCTATTCTTATTAAATGGAAACACAGCAATTCCAAGTGTCGCTTTTTTTCACACGAGCAAAACATTGACAAGGACTGGTGCAGATTTGTAATGGAAATGCAGCGAGTGATTGAGGTGGAGCACAGGATTTGTGTCTCTTAAACAGAGAGACAATGGTCAGTGTGTTGTCGTTGTTGGTCCACGTTGTTAAAAAGGCGAGGAAATAATATTGATAAATACCTGTCATTGACCATAACACCAATTTTAATATCAACATTGAACTCAAGTTTGTGTATTAGCGCGTTCCTGTCCTTATGCTGCAGCACTCTCATCCACAGTAACCCCTTCTCGTTAACCCAGTGGGACCCTTAATTCTTCTCTCTAGATGTTGATAATTCTCTTTTTTTTTTTTTTTTTTTTCTGGGAAGGTTTTCTTTGCAAATTTCTGACAAATATTGTTGCCTGCCGCTGCCAATTTGTCTGTCATTTCTTTTGTCATAATCATTGCTTTTTTCAAAGCGTGTTGCTTTGAGCGTTATGTCCCAACGCTTTGATGTCTCTCCTGGACGACCCGGCGCTTTCTCTTTGAAAATGCTCTTTTTTTTTTTTTCTGCACTTTCTCCAAATTGTAGGCACACCCGACTGTGAACAACTCGACGACATTAACGCCCGGAACCCTGTTTTCTACCAGTTGTGAACCAAAATCGGCTCATTTTTAATCGACTGGATCAGGCAGGACGTGTGATTGGCTGCAGTGCAGTGTGTATGACAGCAACTCTTCACTTTTGAACATAACTGTCCAACTATTATGTTCATTGTTGAACGCAATTCAACAGTGAGTTATGTTCTATTCTGTCCTAAGAGACACCATCAGTTACGTTTTTAAGTCACTTTTTGTAAAATTTCACAAAATTTCCAAAGCAAGAATATTCCATTATGGGACTAGCAACTTCAGCAATTTAAATGTCTCTTCTTGCATTCGTGCTACATACATTGACTGTGATCGTCACATTTTCCAGCAACACAACAACAACAAAAAAACATAACAAAAATAAAACACAACAGCTCCTTCTCTCTGCAGCCCCGGATTATTTCATCCTGCTTCCTCACCTTTCCTCCCTTCCCTCTGGAAATCCACATGGCACCATTCTCCGTCATTGACCTTCTTGTTGCTGGCCTTGAGCTTTGTTTTTCCAGAGCCCATATCGATCAGCAGGTATAAATATCCGTCCAGCAGCTCCATAGCAAAGTAATCGGTCTTCAGTTCCCTCCCGGGCTTCTGCTCTTTGGGGCCCTGAGGACGTCCGTGGCTGAACAGCAGCAGTCCGCTGGGCTCGGTGGTGCGGAAGTCGAAGGAGATGGAGCCCGTCTTCTTGGTGTTCCACTTTGGCAGCGAGATGAAAGCCTCGGGAGCTTCGAACGTGACCGGGTCGAGAGCCGCCACGTCCTCGCAGCGGAACACCAGGTCGCCGTGCAGCGTGATCTTGGGGTCGCGGTCGATGGCCAGCCGCGAGAGCTCCAGCTTGAAGTCGTTGTTCTTGTACACCACCTGTAGGAGAGACAGCACAACGATATGAGAAGTGTATATTTAAAATGGCTCATTTTAAACATAGAATTAGCCTTTAGATATTTAAAATATAACACTTAGTACCGCCTTATGAACTACAATGGCCAGATGTTGGTCCAAATACCTGATGTAGCTGTAGAAAACACTACGATGCACTCTCAATAACAAACTGTACATACTCTAACTCTACTCAAAGAGAGAATTATTGAACCACTGTAGACTGCAAATTGCAAAACAACACTTTAATTAGCTAATTTTTCCCTTATAAAGAAATGTTATGTGTGCAGCATTTCAGATAATGCTGCTTTTTCTTATTATTATTATTATTATTATTATTATTATTAAACACCATAAACATCAATCTGCCAATGGGACTGCGATGGAAACTTGTCACTTGGCTATAATCTTGTGTATTTGCATGTAAATATTAATCAATATGTTGTTATTGATTAATTGCATATTAATCAATAACAACAACAACAACAACAAAATCTATGAATGGCAGTTGCAAAACAACAAAATTGAGCATTTCTGTCATCTGGTGACATGGCGTGTGGCCAAAACTGTAATCTGTGTTTGGTCTAATATGAGCACAAAGATTGACAGCTCTGGTGGGGGCAGCCAATCAGATTCCGAGGGTAGCCAAAGTGCCCAAAATAGCTGAATGGGTAAAAAAAAAAAAAAAGGAAAGATTTTTCTCTTGGCTTTTTAGTTCAGAACTTGCATTAGGTGGACAGAACCTCTAACGAGACATCTCAGTCGGATAAATGTTCAGTTTACTGATGCTGAATTATTTGTTGAGGAGAAAGCCTTTTCGCCTCAGACTCAAACATGGAGCGACCACTCGGGGCCGGCGCGTTATCCGAGACGGGGCCTTCATTCATTTTAATGCCGGGAGTCGGGGCCGTGTGGGGGCGCACATCAATCCGCGATTAACACTTTGTGAGCTCCTCGCGCCGAAAGACAGAAAGTGCGCAAACCATTTTGTTTCCGCCGAAGAAACGGAAGCGACAAAATAAATGACAAGACGATGCGTCAAAAAAAATAAATAAATGAATAAAATAAAATAAAATAAAGGCTCCGGAGGAAAATCCAAAAAGCATACTGGGAGTGAACGTTGCCTGCAGTCTAAAGGTATCAGAATGCCTTTGATGGAGCACAAGCTTCATTGTTTGCACTTTAAGTGTGTGAACCTCTGCGCCTTACCGAGTGTATTCAGAACAAATTAGCAGCTGCAGGCGAGATAAACGCTGGTGTTTTTGGTTTTGACTTTGTTTTCATGTGTTGAGCACACTGTACACAGCATTCGACAGACCGTCCTCAAGGTAACGCTGCGAGATTTCTCTTTTCTTTTTTGTTTTTCCTGTTCCACTCCTCATGCTCACTCACACGCCCACACAAACCCGGAAAGAGTCATCTGAGTGGAAGAATACATTTTCTACATTCCCTTGTTTTTTTTGTTTTGTTTTTATGCCGGTATCAAGGCTACATTATTAAGGAGGTTGTTTTGTTGCTGCAAAATCACAGGGAAGCAACCTGCTCTTTCTGCCTGATTAGTGACAGTGTTGATTTTGTGGAGATTATGCAGCAGGCAAGGCCTAAACAAATGCATTTCATAGATCAGCAGGTTTACAGTTGGAAGTTGAGCAGGAGGTAGGGGAGGCAAAATTTCAGATGGAGCATAATTCAGCCAAGTGACCGCACCTTGATTACCTCTTCTCTTTTTGGGTAGAAATGGAGGGAAATGTTAGGGTGACACTAAATCAACAACGATTTCTTCAACCCCTCCAGACTGAGCGGCTCGGCGACGACGCAGCCAAATTTGCAGCACCGTAATCCCGCGACACTTTAAGCTGTCTGAAAAACTCCCAAAGGTTTCTGAAAGGGGAGACGTTGTGCTTTTCAATATTATTAGGGTAATTTCCCCCTCTGCCCCCGACGGAGCAAGGAGGGAAATTAATCCGAGGCACATCGTATTGCCAAAATAACTGCAAGAGATTGAAAGTTCCAGTCGTTATGGATAAATGGGCCGATACATTTACTCACAGGGCAATTAAAGAATTTCGTACAGTTAAGATAAGCAAAAATATCCAGCCAGAGATATGAAACTTTGAACTGAAACGGTTAATTTTGTGTGATTGGCTGATACTTATATGAGAAACTGCTCTTATGTGCCTTCTCAAATGTTTCCACTGTCCCCTTTTGGGCCGCCATGACGACTGGCTGACAAAATTACATATATATATATAATTTCCTACTATTGCTCTCAATCCCACTTTTTTCCTCTCTCTCTCTCTCTCTCTCTCTCACCTCTCTTTTTTCAAACCAAAGACAGAATGTTCAGCAAGAGCACTTCAACGGTAGTTTATTCTTCAACTCAAGGCTGCTTTGATCATCTTCTTAATTGGCAGCTCCACCACAAAGTACTGTACACCTCCTAATGTTGTCATTAGCAGAGATTAGTCCTGGTAATTAGCCACGATAACACTAAAACTGGCAGCTAATAAGGCGTGAACTTGCCTGAGATAATGTGTAAAGAAGTGGAAAAAAAAAAAAAAAGAGTGCAAAGGAGGGAAAAGCTTTAAGAGCAAGGTAAATATTTATGCGCGTCTTCAGGTTTTTATTTTAGTTTCCGCAATAGTCGGCCTGGTGGGATTCAGTTTGCAGCCATGCAAAACAACCTGGAGTTCTCTCTAAAGTTTTTGATGAGCAATAGTTTTTGGCGTGAGAGCTCCATGAATTAGCAATGGATGGCATTGTTCATCTCATCATTTCATTGGTTTGTGTTGCAGTTGCTTTTTTATAGCCACCAACTCTTAACTTCTGTCATTTCCTTTGCTTGAATTTGGTACGTACGGAAAGTGTTTTAGATGTGCCACAGGTACAAAACGCTGGCATGAAATGGCTCCTTCTTGTGTAGATCAGTTCTCCAGAGCCTTGCTAATGACCTAATTATTCTATTCAGGTGTGGTCGAGCAGAGGCACATCTAAAGGTTGCAGGACAACGGGCTTTGAGGACTGGAGTTTAACACCCCTGTTGTAAACAGAAAGCTGTTGCGCCTGGTTTAATCAAAGTCTCGTTCTTTTGGCGAGATGCGCAATCAAACTCTGATGGGAACCGTAAAATGAAACTCTGCTCTGCCTAAAATCCTCAGTCTGGTTTCGGTTGAAGTGATCTCTGGTGCGGTTCAAACGCATATGTGAACGCCAAGAGAACCGGAGACCGCTCCAAAAGCAGGAAGCGGACTATAGCTTCCTGCTTATTCCTGCTTAGCATTCTGGGTAAATACAACCGAAACAAATACGCTAGCAGGACAAAAGGCTCATGGTTTATTAGCAATGACAAAGCAGCACTCTTCCAACCGCTAAAATCTGACGCCACTCCATTTTTGCTTACATTTGAAGAAGGAAGTTGCGCTCATGTCTTCTTGAGAGGTTTTCGTGTTGTTTCCTGCTCTGGTTCTTGCTGCAGCGCCACCAGGTGAGGAAGTGAACAGGTTTTTCAAAAGGTTTGGGTCGTTCGACACACTGCAGTGTGAAAGCAAACTGCACCTGCTGAAAATGTACGGAATGTTGCAGTTGTGGTCCCCGATTGAACCAAGTCTACCAGACTGTTGGTGTGAAAGCTGCCCAAGAGACGGGCTCTAATTGTGAACCGAGAACCATTTCTCCAGTTTACAGAGAGTGGTCCGAAAAACAGAAAGCTGGGTAGACTGGGTTGCTGGAGTCGCTGATGCTTCTGTAAACCAGAATGCTAAATAAGGTTTTGCAGAACACCATTAAGCGAACCTTGAAGTAGAGGGACTACAGCAGCAGAGGGCCACTTCTGTCTGCTAACATACGTCTGGTAGCCTCATCCTGACAAGAAATGTGAGTAAAAGTTAACTTGCGCCGTCTACGAGCCGCTGGTGGACGAGCTCCAGGAGATTTTACAGAGCAATGAACGTGACACTAGAAGGAACTGCAGATAAGACGAAAGCACATCAATGTGGAAAAAAAGAGGACAGAATAAAAGAGAAAAAAAAAAAATAGTAGGAGCGAGTGAGGGCAAAGATGAGGCAAGCGCATTCACCCAGTGCACAGAATCAATCGAAGAAATCAATTTTTAATTTGCCCATCAGGATGGCGAAGCAGGTTGTACCAAAGGCACTGCTATGGACTTAATTACACAAAACTGTCTCCCTGCGAAAAAAAGGGAAAAGATGAGAGGCCGAGAGAAGAAGAAGGGACGGAGACGAGCAGAGAGAAATACAGGAGGATTGACAAGGACAAGCAGGGGCGCGGACGCTGATGGAGCGGCTGGTGTGAAATGGGTGATAGCAAGGTCAGCGACTGGGAGAGTAATAGAGCGTCGGAGGTTTCAGGGGAGGAACAGATGGTGACACACAGAAGAAGAGTCGGTTGGAAACAAGACCCAGGGAAAGAGAGAGACCTGATTTCATGCTCCACCTCTCTGGGAGGAGGCTCCAAAACACACACGCACCAAGTACATCACACGGAGTACGATGATAGCATGTGGGGTGACTTTGAACACACACAAAGAAGCGCACACACCAAGCCCCCACCAAATAAAAAAAAAAAAAACTTCATATGATTTCAGTCTCTTTTTTACTCTCCTCTTGCTTTGCTCTTCCTTTGGATTTGTGCTGCCTGGGGGGAACGTGGGGGGGTCTGGCCAACCGTATCAAAGGCATTTGACCACGGTGGCGGCATGAAAGCCTTGCCCCGGACCATAACGCCAGCGATAATCCAAGCTGTGCCGCAGAAGCAGCAGCACAGGATGAAACGCACTGCGGTCTACACCCCCTCGCTTTCAGCAGCTACAGTACTACCTGGAGCTTCAAATCACTCTGATTGCAGGTTTTCTCAAAACCCTTCTTCGTGGTTGCCCCTCTGACTCAGCTCAGATCATGGAGTCATTAGAGCTTGACTGCAACTGAATTTGTCAGGCCACGAGGCACAAATACTGGGAAAAAGAAGTGCAAGGGGTTACGCCTTTTTACTTTCGGTGAGTTCAGTTCTACCTGGAGCACCAAGTCATTCCGAATGCAGGTCTTCTCAACTTGTGTTGGTTTCACTGGATTGAAAAAGAAATTCTCTTAGTTTGGTTTGGCGTTTTTTGTAGTCACGCATCTTTTAAAAAATTGGAACTAAGCGCACAGAAAGAAGTGGGTGTCATCAGTGCTCACAAACAGGTGATTTAAAACACCTGTTTTAAAGGATTTAAAACAATCCTTTGCATTTATTTCTTAATAAATGCAAAGATGTTCGGATATTTCATTGGCAATTTGAGACATGAATTACTGCAGAGGCACAAACTCCACAGTTTCTAAGTGATAAGAAAAACTAAATCTTCCTGTTCTGGGAGAATTTTTTCTGCACTCTAATGTTTATGTTTAGTACTTTCGGATTAGCGCACCTAACTTTTGTGTTTTGCTTTTGTATTAAACCCCCTAAATGCTGATATCTTTTCGAGTCATCTCATTGGCTAGCGCGTGTGACTTAATGTCGGTGTAAATCGATCTGTTTTGCGGAGGCCTCGGGAGTTTGCTGCACAACTCTGGTGAACAAAAAGCACCCCGGGTACCAAAGAACTCAGCAACCGGGTCAGGGATGCGGTAGTGCACATGTGTCAAACACAAGGCCCGGGGGCCAAATCCGGCCCGCCGTAGCTTTTTATGTGGCCCTCCACAGACTAGACTAAACACTAAGTGTGATTAAATATTATATTATCAATCATATCAATGCAGTTTTTATCTGTTTACTGCCAATTTATATCAATCAATCCCTCCAGTTTGAGAATTTAGTTGATGTTTGATTATAGTCCATGATTTATACAGCCAGTAAATAAAAAGTTGCATTTATTATTAGTTCCTGAAGGGACTGAAAAGATATTCAATAATATCATGTAATTTTAAGAATTCATTGACATATTAACAATTTGTGAACAGGTTTTATCAACCCATTCTGGCACAACCGGCCCTTTAAGAGCCTTCATGATCTTGATTTGGCCCAAAACGAAAATGAGTTTGACACACCTGCAGTAGTGTCAAACATTTAAAGCAGAGCTTTACTCAAAAACAACAACAACAGCTTTGACGTCTCAAGGAGTTCCGTTCAATTTGTCATCCGAAGCGAGAAAGATTGTACCAAAGCTACAAACTTGCCAAGAGAGGGACATTCAGCTAATCTGACAAGCCTGGCATGCGGCGCAGCAGCCAGAGAAGCAGCTCATAATAACTCTTCAGCTTCAGGTCTCTGCAGTTAATGTTACTAGTTGTGCACACCACAAATCTGGATTTTATGGGCGTGGACAGAAGGAAAAGATTGTTGAAAGGAAGATATAACAAGTCTTGTGTTAAGCCTGCTTCCAAACGGGCACCGCACACATGACTAGAGGAAAAAAAATATATATATATACTAAACGGGTTATGTACAAAAAGAGATCATAAATTCACTTCTTAGGCCAAATGTCAAATGCTGCGAGCAGGAAAACTAACACTGCGAATCAGCCTTCACTATGGCGAATCAAGGTGGGCATATTTTATTTATTTCCGTCGGGACAATGAAACTAGTCAGAGTTCATATGAGGATGGACAAAGCTGAATACAGAGCAATACTGGAGGTACTGCAGACAGAAACAGAACCACAATGGAACATTTCTTGGTCAAAGCATGTTTGTGGGTTAATTGGAAAAATATTTCCAGTGTCAAAACTTAAAGTTGGGGCAACAGAAGGCCCTACAACTCTATTTCCATTTTGCTGTCTAACACCGCTCATTCGTCTTCAACTCCGGTTCTTCCTGTTCGCTCTCGGTTTTCTCTCCCGGGCTCTTCGTTTTTTTTCCCCCTCACCGTGTTCTGTCTGTACACTGACTATAAATCCTGTCTTGTCCTGATGAGAGAGAGGATAGTTAAATGCCTTGGGAGGTTTAGGACTCACAGGGGAACCTTCCGATGGCAAGCCAAATAATGAAAATGTAATTCTCAAGGCATAATTAAGTTAGAGATGGTGTGATTACTGTGTGATCCATTAAAAGTGATGGCGAAAGTAATTACGTATTCAATCAGCAAGGTTTTTATGAGGATATAAGATAGTACCATGTTGCTTTGCGTCTATACAAGCCATTACATTTACAGGAGAACATCAGTCGGGGCCGTGATGGGTCTTCATGACAGCTTGTTCGTCTTTGTGGTGAAACTTCGGCGGCATTAAAGCCATATGAATCGAACTGAATAAAACCGGAATACGGCCGCTCCCCCCCACCCCCGTCAGCCTGTTGCGGCGTTATTAATTTCTGCTGAAGTGTTTGGTCTATACCGGGGTTAGAAAGTGCAAGAACAGCCACAGAGGGAATAAACACTTGGAAAGCAATTCACAATGTTGTGCATCTGACACCTCCCACTCCAACATATGGGGAGTTAAATCTGCCCACGCTGATGAATCTCTAGAGACTGTGTCAGTCGACACAAGGGCGCTCGCTGAAAAAAAATGTGAGGATGAGACTACTCTACGATCCAACGTGTTCTCACCGCAAACGTGTTACGCAGCTATCACCACATTTTCTTGTGGAACCACACAGACGCTGGCTGCTATTGTTCGATAAAACAAAAATAGACTCACATCTTTAAGGCAGCCCATGAAGTTGTTGCTGACTGGTGATCCAGGCAGGTCTGCCGTGTTGGGGCTTCCCCCGATGTAGAAGAAGTCATCAGAGCCCAACATGGTGTAATCCTCCTGGGTGTAGCCGGTGGTGGTCAAAATACCATCCACGGAGATGGTCACCTAGCGCAGGCACCGGCCAAGAGAGACAGAGGTAGAAAGAGGGAACAATAGCGCAAGAGTAGAGAGTGATAAGAGAGGAGAGAAATTAGAAGAAATGAAGGGGAGAAACAAGGAAGATGTTAGATTCAAAGCCAGCGATGGGCAGGGCTGTGTCCTAGGGTGCATTGCTCTCTTTGGTGCGAGTCAGACTGAGGTTACTCACTGCAGAGTGCACTTGTTACAGTAAGGCTGAGCCGTGAACTCCAGTGTACTGATCATTGACGGTGTTGGAAAAAGGCGAAAGAGACAGTTTGCTTCAACTGGATTGTGGACTGGTTAACAACGGGCCAGAAAACTTGAACCGGACAGGTACTTTTCTTGTCACAACACTATTAACATCCACTATCAACTACCAAATGTTCAGTTAGCTCCATTCAATTGGGCTTTGGACTTGAAGCTCGTTCAATTTGTTTGCCAACAACCGAAGACATGGTCTGAACGTCTTCCTTCTCTCTCTCCTCCTGTTCTGAGTCCGTTTGATACATTCACCATTTTACCACTTGTTAAACGTACCAAACATAAGCCATTTGATCTACACAAGTGGCCCTGTGTTTCTTTTTCTCCCTTCTCTCCCATGCCTGGCATAGATATTCTATAACATTCCTTTGCTGAACCAGTTTTCATTTCAGGCGCTATCACTAAAAATAACTCCCGTCTCATTTTAATTGCCTCCAGACTCTTCATTCTCCGCAAGGTTACACATTCTGCATTGAATGTTTGATTGCAGACGGAGTCGACGGTGCCAGGTTGGAATGAGGAATCAAGAGACTCAGACGTAAGCTGAAAGTATGAGATAGCGTTAACAGACGCGCAGAAACAGGACTTGCCATATTCAAAATTCTGCTCTTTCACATTGTACAGAACGAGCCTGGGAGGCTGTGTGTTAAAGCTCAAACCCAATCGTGTAGTGTTTGAAATACTGAGTCTCTGCAATCTGATATCAATAGAGCGCGAGTAATCCAATGAAAAAGAAAGATGTTTTATCCTGGATTTGACTAAGAGGTGTGAGAGCTACACCGCTAGCAGCGCACACAAAGCTCAGGAAGATGAGACGAAACAACTGTTTTAAATGTCACAGCAGCCTGTTCACTGATAGTTCAATAACTACCTGGGGAGTGAGAAAAATGAGATCTGGGATACACTCAAGGAAAGCGCCTCTCCTCCACTCATCGGATAATACGGCAATCATTCCGAATAAAGACCTATTCTCTCCACATTCGGCTCATCACAATGCACACCAAATTGCAGTACTTGACGGGAATGCAAATAAGCATAATTGAGCTAATTGTACTGTTGCGCTGCGTTGTCATTTCACATCATGACCGTATTTAGCATTAGCACCGCCAAAACAGAGCTTTCAAAACAAAAGACACAGCCGAATCATGCCGTCTGATTTGGGACCATATTCGCTGCTTTGTCAATTATTTACGCTTTAATCATACTAAAACAGCTGGCTTCGCGGAAAGGAAAAAAGTGCTCTCATCTCTGATTGAATATGTAATGATTTTGCGTGAATGCATAAACTCGGCACTCCCCAGGAGTTATGCACGTCAATGTTTTGCTTTCCATTGCCTCCCGCATCAAGCAGTGGCAGTAGTACAGACGTCACGACGGGAACGCGGAGGAATTTTCTTCTGCCTGTGGACAGAACGAGTCGATTGAATTTCAGCACGTTTGGCTCACGTGTGACAAATGTGACATTTTCTTGACCAGGAGTCTTTAACCTTTTAAAGTGGCAGTATTATTTATTGTGCCATTTTACAGCACAATCAAATTAGTACTGTGCCCTTTATTTGTTACAAAAATGATATAATATACCTGTATATTTAAAAGAACTTCTTACAACATGGCTCCTCTGGTAACCTTTTAACAATGTTTTTTAACCAGTGTCGATCAAAAGATGATTTAGTCCATTATTTTAGAAAGGTGACGATTTCTGGCTCTTAAAAAGTCTTATTCAGGTGAATAAGACTTTTTCATCTGAATAATGATGAAAAATGATTAGGCTCTTAGGGTTCTTGACGCGTAAACCGTTTCTGTGCGGAACAAATGAAGGCATTAAAAGTTCGGACGTTGATGGCTGAAGCCAAACTGTAGCAAGTGCACTCCACAGATCCCGAATCCTCAGCTGAATCATCAGTTTTGATTCCCAATTCCTTTCACCTTTTTTTTTTTTTTTTTTTTTTTTTTTGCTTTTTCCTTCGTACTTCCCTGATTAGCAGGGCAACCCATTTTTATGTCTGCTGTTGGTGAGTAATAACGATTATACTGGCCAGACGCGTCTGGCGTAAAGAATCTGCAGTTTGCAGAGCTGGTGGTGTGTGGGAGGTGAGAGGGGGGGGGGGGGCACAGAACGGGCTTCTCAGTGGGACCGACTCACTTGTCCTATCGTCATGGTGGAAACCTCACCGGCTAGGGAGAAGAAATGCGGGGCATTATCAGGATGGTTGCAGTTTTGTTTTTTTCCCCCAACACACTTATTTGACTTCAAATGAGCCACACGGTCATCAAAAATAAGGAAATATTGAACCTGCAAGGCCTTGAGACTAAAGCGTTGACTACAGGTGCTGAGGAACTGCTAGTGGAAACGTTTCGCAGACAGATGTTGATGTCAAGAGCTGGATATGGTCAGAGGGATTATGAGGGAGAAACATTGACAAACTGCCAGACATCTATCAAATTCAACAACAGAAAAAAAATAGACAATTAGGAATGATCAGCAGTTTTTAATAAAAGCGTTTTTCTTTCTTTCTACTATTTGTAAATCCGCTGCCTAAAAGGTTCAAAGCGTTCGACGCAGACAGATCAGTAAAAATTGCCTGGAGGGATCTTATTTATGAAATGATTTACGATGTGATCAAAGACTAGAGCGAAAAAAAAAAATAATGCTCCCTGCAGAGAAAACATGTCAAGGTGCCAAAACAACAGATTTTTAGTCGTTATTCAAACGACTTTTTCTTCATTGGATCTTTACACCTGGTTGTCCTGCGCAAACCCGACTAAAAGTCCTGCTGACTTTAATCTTTCTCCAGGGTTTTTCATCCAGAGCCTCTTTGTGGCACAGAGGATCTCAGACCTCGCTGCTCTGTGCTGAATTGAGACTTTCCCAGACTTAAGGTCGACACAGCTTGAGACGCCAAATCACTTAAAGCTGAGAAGTTCACCAAATCTCCCGCCGCTGAAACGATTCTTGGATCCGTCGATTTCTTGTGCGTTCCCTCCTGACGAAACATTCTTTACAACAACATGAAAACTTAGCTGATATGATGGATTAGCTTCTCGCGACGGAGAAGAATGGAAGGGTGTAATTCCCACCGTGCAGGTGGCTCGCCCCATCATGACCGACACACACACACACGCGCATGCGCACGCACGCATACACACACGCACACTCACAGAGTTTACCTAGCTGACTTGCACACAGTCCACTGTGCATTAGAATACTCCCACCTTCTCCACTCTGCTGATCCTCAGAGGGCCGGTGAAAAACTTATGTGCTGACTACGGCCAAATTGAAAAGAAAAGAAATGAGCAAGCACACTAATAGGAGGTCCCACGAGCGCAGCCGCGACTTCACCGCTTCTATATATGGATCAGAACGAAGCCAGGTAGTTTCTGGGGCTCTGAGCAAGTACAAGAGAAAGCACTAAACCTTCCTTTTGCTCCAGAAAAAAAAAAAAAAAAAAAAAAAAAAAAAAACTTTAATTTTGCCTCCATAGTGACATGATGGGTTTTTGGTTTTCTGGTAATTGATGCGTTCAAGGACTGACTTTGATGATGTACGGAGGACGCAGAGTTTCGTGAAGAAAAATGTGCATTTTCAGCAATGTCACTATTTCAATTTAAAACGTATTAAAATGCTTGAAACTTTTACCAAACAAAGTTTTTATAGTCTTATATTGGTGATGTATTCAACATCTGGAATCCATACAAACTAAACTTTATGAAATAAACCTTTGTATAAAGGTATATTCCCAAT
>VMRN01000115.1:567211-579251 GCA_010277015.1 Poeciliopsis turrubarensis
TATATATATATATATATATATATAAACTGCATATTTTGTCAAGAACTGTAAGGGACAAAATACATAAATTCTGAATTTCTTTAAAAAAAGAAAAGAAAAACTCGTTCATTTACAAATTTAAAGATGCAGCTTAAATCCAAAACCTTGTGTAAAAGGCCATCGGTATTTATCTCGTAAAGGGTTTAATGTTTTTATGCCTTACTTTAGGACTTTTCATTAATCTTTAACACCCTGTAAAACCGCCTGTAAAAGCTGCATGGGTGGCTGCCAAGTAGGGCAGCCTGAATGGCCCAATGAGGACACTCGGAGACGGAGGCTGGCCGGCAGATCCCTCGGCTGAACGTGGACTAGACCAGGAAACGGCAGCGTCAGCTTCATCTGGACAACGAGGAAGTAGGTCTAAACGTTTGCTGAAACCCAAAGAATCAGTTGAAAAGAGGGGAGACTAATGTCACTGCTGACCATAGGAGTCCCACTGACGCCGTTTGAGAATCAAGAAGTGTGACTGTCCAGACTGCTGTTGAAGGAAGACTCTGCCACCAAAATAAGTCTGTTTTATAGTTTTTATTTCTAACTACAGCAGCTAAGGCCTGGAAGATTTAGATTGCAAGTTTGTTGCTGGTTGAAAATGAGACGAGCGTCTCTCAAAAAGATGCTAAAACAAGTTTTGATCAGCTTTTTGCATGTGGAAAACATGGCACATAGCAACTCATCTGTACCTTTCTCAAAGATCAGCAGAATTTCTTTTTTGGGCTTTATAGTTTGAAATTCTTTGTGTAATTGCTGACCAGCTTTGCCCATTAGTATTTATCTTTGCTGATGAGCCTTGTGTCTTTAATGTAAGGAAATCTCTGAGCCAATTTAATCTTCAGCTACCTTGCTTAATTATTTCCTTCCATACTGAAATAATTCAGGTTTGGATCCCTTTTGATCCCATCAATCAAATATAATCAACGTAAATGGCTTGAATTTGCAGCTCTTTTCTAGTTATGCTAACCACTCAAAACACTTTAAACTGCAGCCAATCACCAAAGCACACTCATTAACACACACACACACATTCATACACCGACACACAGATCAGAAGGCAACCTGAGGTTAAGAGCTTTGCCCACATCAACATCAACTCTCTCATCCAAAGTCACTAAGTGTGAAAATTACTGTTCAAAGATCTTCAAAAACAGTAACAAATCTATATTTTTTTAAAATCTTCTCTTGTTTTCTTGAGTACTGTTCTTTTGTGCATCATCTATGGATGAACGTTGTTTTTTTTTTCTCAAAAGTTAATGACTTACTCTGTTAATGAATATAAAAAGTTGAGTCCAACTGAAACATGCTCCTTGAAATGTAACGTAATCAGTTATTTTGCTCATTTGCAACTGACTGGTCAGGTTTGTGCGCTTATGTTTCGCATGCACTGCAGAAAAGGGTTAAAACGCTTACCTGGTACATGGATCACTTACCCTTACAGCGCTACATCTGCTTACTTTCATAGATCTTTAGTGAGAAGAAATGAAAATATACACATTAAGTATTCATAACTGTTCACATTTCCATAGTGAACTACGAGTGAAGCCGCTACAGACGAGCTTTCCGTCAGAAAAAGGGGTCTCGTTGACTTTGACAGGTGTCTGGCAGATTGTCAACATTTCCAAGCTAATTACAAATTATAGTTAAGAGCAAACCGGGAAACTAAGCTGGTACGTGTCAGGGATTCTAAAAGTATTCCGGTCGCGTCGCATCGGCAACAGTTAAGAGGGGGAGAGAGGATTCTAAGTGAGGCCCAAAAGGCTCAGCAGGTTGAAGGGTGAACGGAAACGGTTAGTACTTTTGTAAGTAAGGGAAAGTCAGACACAAAAATGGTTGTTAGTACAGTTACAACAAAGGTTTCGTTGGAACAGTTGATTAGTAACACTGATTCGGTTAATTTCATCAATGTGGTCAGTAAATGTGAGGATTCTTTAAAAGTCCTCTGCAATTTGATTGCACAAACCAGATCCAGATTTGAACTGAACATGTTATTTCATGTGGAAGGGGTTTGTTTCGCTCAAGAAGAACCAAAATGAATCCATCCAAGTTAACAGGGTGACACACAGCCCATGCACGTTAACCAAAAAAAGGATGGGAGGAAGTATGGAGGTGGAGGGAGAATTCCTTTGGACACAACACAAATGGGTTAAGGAAAAATATTTTCAAAAAATAGGAAAAGCAAATCAACCATCTGGCAAGATGCAGCAGAAATGAGGGCCGGGGGACGGGGGAGAGGGAGTTAATTTAATTTCAGGGTGTCACAGACAAATGGGAAAAGAAAACAGAGCTCTGATTGTTAATGCTGTTTGTGATATTCAAAATCACAGCATAAAAAAAAATAGAAGAAAAGAAAAAAAACAAACAAAAAAACATCAAGACACGTGTACAACAGGCTGACACGTGCTGGGCCACAGCAGCACTTACGCCGTTTTAATGGCGCAAGGTTGCTCTGGCCAACTGTTGCATGCAAACAGATTGGAAGGTTACAATCACTGGATACTGTCAACGCGTAGGTGGAAGTGGGACGGGATGGGATCAATAACCACGGATGAAATAAACAGGAGAGAGAGGTTTTTTTAAAGAATAGGGAAAATCCAGAGGGGAGATGAGATAGCCCTGAGCCTGGTAAATGGAAGGGTTGGTATTCCGATGGCGTCGGATCGCCGTCGTGACTTTAGGGCTTTTCCAATCGCCTCCGCCGCATCTTCACGACGGCGTTACAGGCCGCGCGCTCGCATTGCCTCGTAATTTCTCTCGAAGTTCAAGGAGGAAATCACGAAGGCATCATCAAATGTACACGCTTCTGCCTTTTCCCTCAATTCATGTCATGATGGAATGGTTAAATTGAATCCTTCCGACATTTATCCTCTTTTTTTTTTTTTTTTTACCAGAGTAGGAAATCTGTCTCCCCTCTATATTTTTTCCCTGTGTCATTTTCTTTCTTTCTTTTTTTTTTTTTTTTGGTAGGGAACGGTGTGAGGTCATAATTTGTTTTAGTAGGTTAATATCTAAAATTAATAAAACAAATAAACAGGAAGAAATAAAGCAAATAAAAAAAAAAAATAGGGGTATGGCTACCACATTTTATGGTCATATTAACTATATTGGAACAGTTAATATATGTATGCATATATGTTAGCCAGGATATATATATATATATATAAATATATACATAAACATATATTCTCAGTCTGATCCCTATTTAAAAAGAATAAGGAGAAAAAAAAAAAGGGAGAAGCCTACCATATTCATGCAAGGGATGAGGGATATAAAGTGTGCAAATATCAGTTAATGTTAGTGTTAGTGATGGGTAGAGCACACACAGCTTATGCATATTCTTGTTTTAGGCTCTGCATCAATAGGCAGACAGCTTTATTCAAAGACGGACATCCCAGTGAAAGAAAGTTGGATCAAACTGCCTGAATGGTGTCGAAATGTTAGCACGCCTGAAAACAAGCAAAACACTTTTTATCTTAACTTTGATTATCCTTACGTCTATTTTAAGATGTTTTTTTGTGCTATTTTTCCCCTGCAAGTGTTTGCATTATGGCATGAGTATGTTCCTCACCACTGAGAAACCATAAGATGATGGACTCCATCCTGATATGAGGCTGGTTTTATAGCAAGAGCTTTAAGCACTAAATCAAATGCTGTAAATACTCTTCAGCGTGCCATAAACCTCACAACAACGTCCAAAGATAATACGCTTTGCAATAACATAGTGAACATGTTTTACTTCGGCAAGAAAAAGAATAGCTGCGATAAAGTTGTCAACTTGTCCACTATATTATACACCATTTTGCTTTAGAAAATTGTCCTTTCTCATCTTCTGCAACATGCAGTAGAAATCCATCAGGTGGTACAGCAATTCACAGTTACAGCTACAAATAATTTTTTCAGGGGCTAACAATATATATATATATATTTAAAGAATACAGAATTCTGTGGAAAAAGTATTTAGCCCACAGTGGTTCCTAGAGGGTCAAAGCTTTTCACAAGCTTTTCTAAAGCATAGTAGAGGTGTTAATATTGTTTTGGGAGGGATCATGTGGTGTACATATCACAGCGTAAGACACCACACTAATTCTTGTCAAACTTGTTTTTATTGTTCTTTGCATCTTAACTGGGAGATCAGCACGTAATTATGAGCTTTGTGCACTGCGAGAGGCAACAATTAAGCGAACGAGTAAATGACTAAATATTTCATATGCAACCGATGGCGCTCTGGAGCCTAATGAGCTAATCTTTTTCGAATAAGGAAAAGATTCCTGTTCTCAACTTTTTTTCACTGGAATAGTCAGAGTGTGTTTTTTCTTGAGAAATCAGCTGTGTAAGCTCTCCTCAAAGGGTTCCTCTGAAAAAAAAAAAAAAATAACAAAATAATAGCTAATCTAATACAAAATTGTAAAAAAAAAAATACATATTTTGCATTATGTTCTTTATTTCTTCATACGGATAGTGTTCGAAGTTTAGAAAAATAATATTGAAAACACAAAGGAAATAAGAGCAGAAATATATAGATGTATATATATACGTATGGTATATATACACATATATATATAATAAAGAAATAAAGATATAAAATGAAAACAAAAAATATTTTTTGTGCAGACCTCTTTGGATGAAAATATTGAAAATTTTAGGGGGGAAATAAATAAAGGGTAGTAAAAAAAATAATCTGTTACACATACTTGTATAAGTTTATACAAAGAGAGGGCAAAAAGAAACGAAAAAGAAGATAGGTGGAGTTTTTTCAGCTACCTTGGAATTGATGGAGGATTGGACTTTGAGTTAAGCAAACAGAATAGAAAGAGTAACGGAAAACCCAGGGCAAACCAAAGTGTAAGACAATTAGAATGATATCTACCATATAATGCAGTTTGTTTACCATAGCGTGTCCAATGCCTGCGTGCTTCAGGAGAAAACAGGGGGGAGGAGAAAGAAAAAATAATGATGAACCTTAAAAAAAAACCTCAAGAAAACATATCCTAACCCCCAAAAAAGTGGGATAGAATTGCCTGTAGCAAAAGCAGCGTCTCAGTTCATAGACAATCTGAGGCTAAAAAAAAAAAAAAAAAAAAATAAGTAAGAGAAAAATATAGAAAAATACAACCTAGAAACTTCTTCTCTCCTATATTTCTTTTGCTTTAAAACATCCAAATAAAGAAATAAAGAAAGCAACTGTAGGTGCCTAGTTGTCTTAAAGGGTCTTCAACACAAAATCGTCCAAATAAATAAATAAATAATAAAGAAAAAGGATAGGATACAGTACATTTGTTAGTATGTAGGTCGCAATTTAAGTAGAAAAAACAACAGATGGCACACATTCCGTGAATGACACAGTGTTAGTCGTTGAAATCATAAGAGGTAAAGGAAAACAAAACAATTCACTAACCAAAAAGAATCAAACTGGAAAAAATCTGAAGCTTGTTAGTAAGAGAGACAAAAGTTAGCACACCAACCTCCACGGGGAGGTGGGTGGGGGTGGGTGGAGAGATTGGGCTTCGGGTGGTTTTAAAGGGGATGTTTACGTGGAATTGGGAAGGAAATGAGGGAAAAGTACATCAATATTAGTATCCACGGAGACAGACTGATGTGGCCAGCGGGGCTCTCTATTAATAGGGTCTAGGTAATTTCTGCGAGGCCTTCGTTTTGGTGGGCACAGCCAATTATTTTAGATGACTTACACAGGAGTGAATATAGCGGAGGACAACTGCAATACATGAAACAAGAAAGCAAAGACGTTACGGCGTCGCACAAATCTGCAATTATCTTGAAAAGCTAAGGTCGATCTCGAGTGTGAGGTTGTGAAGTCGCCGAGCTAATTCAGAGATTTCCTGCAAGGGAGGGGAAAAAAAAAAAAAAAGACTTCAGGGAAGAAAAATGGCTGCTGCACGCTGAAAGGAAAAGAGATGTTAATTAGTTATTTGTTGAAAACATACACGTATGACTGCACTCCCAAATAAATCATACTTATCGTACTTTTGAAGTGATTCCCTGTCAAAGAAACATGTTGCTATCCTCAGATATTTTAACGTCGCATGTCTCGTGTAACGCACATTGTACGCGCAATCTAGTAAATGTCACGTATCACCCATGATGATTGTCTTCAGCTGTGTGGAAGGTTGTGCAGAATGAGAGGAATCCTAAACGTCGGCATTTTTTCAGTTTTTCCTCTTTTGGACGGCTGCAAAACTCCTACAACAACAACAACAACAAAAAAGTTGCTGTTCAAAGACCCAATAAAGTGGCTTGTTAAAACGTAGACGTAAGGGTGGGTGAAAAGTTGAGGGTGTTACTGAAGCGTTGTTCCATCCCAACAGCGTTCGTGCGCTTTCACAAAGCTGGAGTCATTTCATTTTTGAAAAGCGCGGATTCATATGCAAGTGGCTGCATGTGCTATAATTATACACGCATAGCCCAAGACGCTTGAGGCCATATTTACTGTGAAGTTTATTCAAATGAAATAATTTTAGTAAGTCTACTGCAGAAAATCCCAAAGCAGGCCTGTTTAAATTCATAAATATTGATCATTTGTTTTTCTCACACATTATGCGACAAACTACACGAACCATGCGCATAAAAATAAAACAAAACTACTAAATTTTGATTGAAATTGGTGTTAGCAGGTGCATTTCCATTGACCACACAATTGCACAACTGCACATGATCAACAACGAGATGCTGCCACTGGGGGAAACCATGAAGAAGACGGCGACAGGAAGTAGAGGCGTGTTTTTAGCGACTTGCGTTAACCACGTGTGATTCTTGTTGCGCTTCTTTTTTTTAATGGAGACACTGCAGTTGCAAAGTTGTGCTGTTTGACAGGAGCGAAACACTGACAACGTTTTGCACACATTTCCAATGGAAACACATCATTCATCCTGACCGTGGGTGAAAAGTACAGGAAATGAGCTGCAGCCACAGTGATAAGCAGTTGTTTAAAGTGCTCCTGCCCTGAATTATGCACAGCTTCAGAAGGTAGCAGAATTTCAACCAAATAAAGCTAAAGAAACTTTTTTTGTGAACCTGTCTGTGAAGTTCGGCGCTGCAGTCGGGAGCCTGTTCCCGGCCCGAGATTTGTCTCCGCTTTGTGTACGTACAAAAGGTATGCGCCAGTGTGTGGGAAGAATATAATCCTGCCATCTGTGTGGGAGATTGATCCGAGCGGTGACAAAAACACACCGGTCCCCAGGAGGCTAAATGGCCGATGTTAAACTGCGCACACGCCCACTCCTTGATGCTTGGTCAGAGTGAAGAGCTGTCAGTCGTCACCCACTGTCTCTAATGATGCCTCTTAATCCATTAATTAGCAGAGGAAAAAAGGATCCGGCAGTGGGTGTGAATCTGCATATGAGCACTGCAATTTGCTTCTGAGCTGCAGAAATAACAGCCTGTGAAACGAACAAATGGGACATAACAGAAAACCCGAACAGAACCAAGTCGTGAAAAAAAAAAAAAAAATAAAGATTTGCAGGTTCTGACAGACGGGACAATAGAAGGCGGACTTTCAAACCGCAGAAACTTTTAGGTGCCTTAAAGACTGGCTCTGTTTGAATTTTGGAGTGACCTCTCTGGACAGTCGCTTCTGTGAGAAAATGTGTCTGTAAAGTTTAAGGAAACGAGACCAACAGATATCCGATGTTACAGAAAAACAGTAAAAGAGTTATCCAGAACATTCAGCCAGTTCGAAAATATAATAAATAGGTGTACTTTAAGAAGAAAACAAAAATCTGCCAGTCAGGTGGAGGCGTTGAATTCAGTCTCCGACAGGATCAAAGGCCTGTTATAGAGAGTTGAAACAGTAAGAAAACCTGAGAAAAACAGTTGGAAACAACAGTAAGAAAAATGGTGGATGTGTTTTTTTGGGGGGTTTTTTCCGGTGTATAACAGCTACATTTTTACCGAAGGCCTGAGACCCATAATCGCTCATGAAAAGTCCCTTAGGCTGGAGATCAATCATGCAGAAAGTCAAAGTTTTGTTTTCCTTTTTTCCGTTTTCTCCCAATCCACAGACAGCAGGATTTTGTATCTATTCGGTTTAAAGACTTTCTGTCATGACTTGGTGTGCTCAAGGGCGCAGGAAGATGTGAGGGCAAAAACTCCCGCACGCCGGACAAAGGAGAAAGTGACATCCTTCAACAAGGGGAAACCATGTGTGAATCCCATTTTATACTTCTCGGAATGTAACTGGAGGGCGTGCCGGTGCCAGGCGCGCGCGTCGGTCACGGCGTTTTTCTCAGGAACAGGCTTTTGTGCGGATCGAAACGATTCATGTCAAAAGTTTAAAGAAGCAAAGAATTAGAGTCTTTTGGGTCAGAAAAAGGGCAATTTTAACCACACTGTCAGGCACTCTCGCGGGTTCGCAGAGCTAAAGGCAAAAAAGATGAACGCGTTCGGCGACGGCAGGAACCCCACAGACATCGGGTTGCCTGTTTTTTTTTTGAGACAATGTACCTGAATAACACCTGCAAGTAAGCAGCTAAATCTAGTAAGTGATTCCAAGCAGAGCAGGAAGTACCCTGCGGCTTCCTCGTCTCTCCTTTAAAGCCAACATATTTGGCGCCCACCCCCTGCTGCGACCCTTTCCGTAATTGACCCATGTGGGAACATGAAGACTGCGTAACGCTGATGCTACTGATGGCGGAGAACGCTCTCCCCCGTGCGCTAAACAACCACGGGCCAAGAAAAACAACTTTGTGTTGCATCTGTCTCAAATACCCCTCTCCCGGGAAGAGGAGTCTTCATACGTTTGTGGTGAAGGAACCTGCCAGACGAGAGGAAAGGGAGAGAAAAGCGGAGCTAATTAGAATAGCTCAAACATTGCAACTGCCTCTGTAGGTGTGCGAGCCACAGCCCTGGCAGACTGGAAGAAGATGCAAAATGATGTCTTGTTGAGTCGCTGATCTCTTTCACACCCCTCTCTGTGGCCTTTACTGAACTGTGGCCACAAGCGAATAAGCAGAATAAATATTTAATGACTGAGCTGTGAAGATGATCAATGGCTGGCAGAGAGGAGCCAGGATTCCCAGGCCGGATAGATTCATCATTGTGGCTGGGAAAGTTCAGAGACGGATCACCGTCCTCTCGCGTGTCTCCACTTTGAGGCGTGAAAGTAAGAAATGAAAGCCACCTTCTGTTATTTTACAATGGCAAGTAAATGTCGCTCGCTATCAGGTGAGTCTGAAGATACGGTTAGCGAGACGCAACGTATCCGTGACAGCACAAACGCAAGTGTCTGTGTCATAAACAGATGCTTGGTGGTGTATTCATGCTTTTGAATGCGTGACCCTGCCTGGATGCAGCGCTCTCCTTTGAATCAGAAAGGCCCTTTTAGCTGCATTTGCTTCTGCGTACATTCCACCAATCTAGCCTCGTCTGCCTCTCTGCAAGTCTGGCAACACTTAATGGAAGCAGGCAGACAGGCTTCAGGTGCGAGTATAAATGTCACTGCAATTACTGCGGGAAGGAGTCGGCAAACAAACAGCATAAGGGTGTGCACAGACGTGGAGCTGTTGGGAGTGTGTGAATGAATTCTGCGGCAGAACGTTTTTGCCTGCTGCAGCGTACTTGTCTGTTTCTCATCCGGCTCTGCAGTTTGTGTGGGGTTTTTTTTTTCACCCACCCCCACACCTTCATTTCTCCTACTTATTTAATCCCGGATTTCATTTGTTTCCCCGAAAAATTCAGAGAAACTTTATGTCGCAGCGCCATGTTACCACGTGACGTCTTCACGTAAAAGAAATGTAAAAAAAAAAAAACAGAACACTAACGTTGTTTTACATTTCCCTCTTTGTGCAGTTGTTGATGATAAAAAATGTGATTGTGTTTTGTTTAGTGCCATGCACGTCTTGAACCCAGTGATGGGCCAATACCTGCTAATGCGCTAATAGAGGGCTAACAGTCTGTTTTGTGCTCTAGCGCTTTTGCGAACTTTGAAAACATTTAGCACGATTAGCTTCGCCTGAATTAGTTATTCCGGAGTCAAAAGTGCTGATTCACTTGTCTGTTTTGTAAGCATTCAGTTGAATAAAGTTTTGACATCGGTTCTTTTTTCGCTCCCAGTGACCTTATGCCAAACAAGAAACATACAGGAACAAAATAATACACGGACAGTAGAGACACATACATCTACAAGTTGTAAACGATAATGTCAAAAACTAAATTGATGCCCATCGGTGGCAGTCTCTCAACAGAAGATAGAATTTCAACTGAAATTAGCTTTTCTAATTTTCTATAGAGTTGCAGTGCCTTAGCGTTAGAGGTATTAATGTTTATGATAAGCGATTTAGAGTTAGCGCAACTGACCTTTCAGTCAGCGGTGCCCATGACTCTATATTTTGTAATATAAGGAATATTTTAAGGATCTTATGTGACGGAACTTGTTTTATGCAGATTTGGATTCCAGTTTGTGAGCTCGTAGCAGCAGAACATAAATATGCATGTTTGAGAGAACTGCTGCTGTTCATTGTTTGGATTCTGGTGGAAACTAAAACTTGCAACAACAGAGGAAACTCACAGAAGGTGAAAAGATACGCTTCAAGAAAACATGTAAGTGGAAACATCTAAGGAAACGTCCAGCAGTGCTGTCGTAATACAGACCGGACAGTATGCATTTCTAGCACAAACATGACGAGTTAGTTGTTGTGCCTCAGACTTAAAACTAAATCAGGCAAAATGAAAGACAGCCTTTTTTTTCTCTCTCTCTCTCTCTCTCTCTGGTTTTATAAGACTCTTTAGTTATTTAGATGGAAAGTCAGATTCATAATTCAGGATTAGTTGATTAAACATTGATTAAATGTTTTGGCGGTTTCAAAGGGCCCACTTCGCAAAGAACCATTCTATAGTCATTAAACCGTGATTGCGTAAACAGATTTTTAATCGTTTCTCCATTATTTAGTCCAACCTTTACTTGTTTGATATCCACAAACATCACTTTACAAGTGAAGCTGTATAAGTTATCAACCGTTTGAAAAACAAGTTTACCTCCTCGCCTGTGGTGGCGCTGGACCAATAAGCCCAGAAGAAAATACAAAAACCTCCATCGTAAAAACAAGGAGCGCAACTTCTTCTTTGCAAAATGTAAACAAAAAAATGGAGTGGCGTCAGAGGTTAGCGGTTGTAGGATTCCCCTTTTGTCTTTGGCAAAACATCACATCTCCCGCTAATGCTAGATTTGTGTGTTTGGGTTGGTTGTATTTACCCAGAATGCCCCGTGCTACAGTCCCCTTTCCTGCTTCTGAAATGGTTATGCATTCGAACCGCACCAGAGTTCACTTCAACCGAACAGAGACCCAAGATTTCAGGCAAACCAGAGTTCACATTAGCGTTCGATTCCACGTTCACATCTTCCCAAATGAGCCAAATAGCTAGGCAAACAAAGGAGAACGAATGCACTCTAAATGTTTTTATAGTAGCAATTGTCTTGACCACAGATGATTCCTTATAAAAAGTTGCCATAAGATTATCCAATTGTTAAAAAACTGACAATGTAAATGAAATGTGAAACTGCGGTAAAACAAGTCAGTCAAACATCTCAGATCACATCCTTCAGACTTACAACTCAACGTCCCATTCGCTCTTTGCATAACAATAAGCACAATATCTCACTTTCAAATGACATCTTGTGTTTTCACAAACACTCAACACCTCTTTTTTTTTTCGTTTTTTTTTGCTTTTCTCGAGACCCGTTTCCACCGCCAACATGTCTGGTGCCGGTCCACTGTCTCCATCTCAATCTCCTCCACGGTGTCTATCTCGCTAACATTTTATCACTTGTTTCCACCCGTTTGAATGTGCTAATGGCGCCGAGATCTGTTATCAGATTATAGGTTTGCAAAGTGGGGGGGGGGGGGGGGGGGGGGGGTGAATAAACATTAAAATGCCAGAGCAGGTAGTGGCAAATGAAGCTGATGAGAATGTGAATGTGTGTGGGGGTAGCTGGGAGGCATGCTAATGGGTTGAAAATATGATGCAAATTACCATTCCCCCCACCACCCAGCACCCCCCC
>VMRN01000115.1:583675-633586 GCA_010277015.1 Poeciliopsis turrubarensis
TTATTATTATTATTATTATTATTATTATTATTATTATTATTATTATTATTAATATAGGTTGATTTAAAGCTGCTCTATAGATACTCTATAAATAAAGTTGACTTGCCATACATAACAAGATGACAACATTAATGGGCATGTATCGCATGCTACGTAAAATAGCTCCGAACAGTAAGAACGTTCTAGTCAAAACCCGTCCACACCACACTTCACGGTCATTCAGTTCAACGATTATTCGCAGTCTCATTAAATAACAACAGCTGTCCTAGAAATTCAATCACACAAACAGAACAATTAGAGCATTTGTTCATGAGGCAGCAAAGCATTATTGGAAAGGTCTGGGGAAAACCAAGCTTATTATTCAATAAGGCTGGCTTAGATTATACCAAGTTATTGCCTGCTGGAGGACATGTTGACCTCTTTTCTTCGCTCTGTTATTTTCTCCTACTTTCATTATTTTCAACGTTTGCTGCTATTAACTTTGTTTACTCTCTGTTTCTGTTTTTTTTTTCCCCATTGGAAGAGAAACTACACCCTGTGACTCTCCGTTCAGATATGTCGTATTAAGGGAGGGCGTCTTTACCTGAACTATTGCTGCCAGAAACTTCCTGCTCTCCCTCTGGAGATGATCCACAAAGACAATGAGTGTGTCTTTCCCAGGCAAAGTCACTGAAGGATTTTCTGCTCCATCCAGTGGTACGTGCTGCCGGGTCCGTACGTTACAGTGTAGCTGCGTTTCCCTCTTACACAAAGTCACTTAACAGAGTTAAGGGTTAATAATGAGCTCTAAGAGGGGAAATCATGTTGCACTACAATTGGGAAGAATTTGTTTCAATTTTATTCCCATCTTAAACACTTCCTAAGTCTCTGGATAATTTATAATTAGCTTTTCCCCACTTTTTCAAGTATCCATAAATATTTCACATTCCTTTTAAAGCATGAAATCGTCTGTGGTCATTTTTCAATTTCTGTGCCACTGCCTCCCTGTTAAGGTGCATTTGTTTTTGCCTGAGGTTTCTATTCTGCATCTTCATTCTCCTGTGCTAAAATTCCTTTGAAAACAAGTTCTATTCCAATCTCTTTCGCCAGATTTTTTCCAAAAATTTGCCTGAATTTCGACCACAAGATGGCACTAACGCCCAGCCTTCCCAGCTTGGCGTCGCATACCAAACAATTGCTCCCGCTGGGCAGTTCAGCACGCGGCACAGAGTGTGTGGTTGTAAAAATTGACCTTGCCACCAACGTCTCCGGCGGATGTTGACTTTGAGTTTGCACTGAGTCCACTTCATGGACATGTGGGCCTCAGTGGAGGGAAGGATGGCCGAGAATGTGTGAATCTTCAGTCATCTTGAAATTTTACCCAAATTTGTAAAATGACATGCAGCTCTCTGTCGGATATTTTGCCATTCTTTGGATTTTGCCATTATGTCACACAAGACAGCAGCCTGGTTAAAGCGTTGCCTTAAAATATCTCCATATATGCACCTTCGTTGAACTCACACATTGTGAATGAGCCCATCTAAAACCTACATCAGTCCTGTAAAGCCAAGACAAAGGAGTGGCAGCCTCAGCGTACGTATACGTACGTCCGTCTTCGAAGAACGCGATAAAACCTGTGAGGCAGTCTAAAGTTTTCATTCTTTAAAACATATATGAAAACATTCGATTGACCAAGTCAATTGTGCGACCGAGGGGACAAAACGAGTGGGAACTAGAAAGGACACGGCCGACTACAAAGCAGCCAGTTGGCGAGAGAAAGAAAGACAGACAAACGGGGTGATGGTAATCCAGAAAGGAAACGGAAGACGTCGAGATCAAGGATCCATCCCTCTCCGCAGTTAGCGAATAAGCTACTGACCCAGATCTGTGACACAACGGTTGTTGAGTCTTCAGGTTGTAAAGTCACATTGGGGATTTCAGAGAAAGCTCGCCTCTGTTCTGTGTAGCACAAAATCAAACCGCTGTCTCTTTCCCTGTTCTGCCCTGATCCTCCCACTGCTCTGATACTCTAAGTCTCATAGCAGCGCTGCGCTTCATTTCTCGCTCTCTGTTGTGCACACTGTTCCCTCCTCCTCTTCTTCTTCTTCCTCCTCCTCCTCCTCCTCCTCCTCCTCCACACAGAAGTTAAAAAAACAACAACAACAACAAAAACACAGAAGTGCACATTTCATTCTTCATGCTGGTTTAAGAATTGGGTTAGCTCTGACTGCAAAGCGGTGTCTTCTGGGGCTCCAAAGCCCACCGACAACAAAAATGCTCTGCTAGGATCAAGCCAGTAATCATCAAGTTAGAGAGTTGGCAAAAAAAAAAAAAAAAAAAGGAGAGAGGGAAGCATTTAGTGTGTTTTTTTTTGTTTTTGTTTTTATCTTTCTGGCAGACCGAATAGAAGGAAATGAAAGAGCAATATCGCGCATTGTAATAATCCCAACAAATCTTAGAATGTGATTAAGCTAATGATGCTAACGTAATGCAATTATCAAAGCAGGAACATGATTGCACAGCATCTTTCACTCGCCTGCTTCCCTTCTTTAAACCTGCAGCACGAAAAAACAAAACAAAAACGAAAACAAAGATTGATTCTGTTATTATTACTTTTCATGCAATGAGATTTTAATTGCAAAATTACAAAGAAAATATGCTGAAGTCCTTCAATGGTGAATCTTAACCACTTCAGAAAAAAGAACTGTAATGTACAGCTGTCGGAAATGTGTCATGAATTTTTCTGCCTTAGATCAAAATATTTTGTTCATCTACTGCCGGTGTTCCCATATCAGACATCTTTTTTTTTTTTTCTTCTGTAGAACATATTTTCAACTGAGCAAAGAAAAATTCCAGAGATTTCAGATCAACAGCCGAATTTCTGTAATAAAGTAGACAGTAACTCGTTATTTTTTTTGGGGGGGGAGAGATACCGACTAACTGTCAGCAGAAGATAACTAAATTACATCATACATTAAAGTGCAAAACTCTTGACATGAATTCGTATGGCAGAATTCATAAATATTCATGGACGTCAAAATGTGGAAAGAAATTGGGTTTCCTAAGAAAATACAGCCTGAAGGCATTTGAAAAGGATCTAATAACAAATTTTAGATCCTAATAACTCTTCTGATTGTTCCCCAACGAGCTTGTCTAGATCTAGCTGTTTTGCACATACAAAAGCGGTCATAGTTACTTTTGTAGCAAATATGACAACTTGAAAAAAAATTCAAAAGACTGAATCTGAATGTTACACGTAAGTTAGGACTGGTGTGTACGTCTTGTCACCTAGCAAGCCTGACGACGCAAATCACAAGTGTGTAGAAACTGAGCTTAAAATCTTGCAGTACATATTTGTTATTTATTATTAAATAAATTAAGAAACTAGTTACTTTTTTCTAATAGTTACTATTTGAGCCATTTGCACTGAAAGTTGAAAAGATGAGTTTGGTTCACGCCTGACACATGTGAATTACACATAGAAAATAGACGCGACGACTGGCAATGGGGTCGGGGGTCGCGATGTGATTGAGGGTTGAGAGCCGGAAGGTTACACAATTTTTTTCTGTTTCTGTGTCTTATTCCGTCTATTGTAATCATTATGGTGAGACGCACTTATGGCGGGTGGACTTTGGTCCGCACGGATGCCGTTCAGAGGGCCGTACTTGATGAAAAGACGTTTTTTGATTGTTTCAAAACTGCTAAAACTTTCCATCACATAATGACTTTGGTATAAAGTAAGTTTTTGCTCTCCGGCAGTAATTTGCATAAAAGTAACTGAGCTCTGTCTCCCATACGTTTTGTTGTGCACTGCTAGTCAGCTAGCTAAAAGATGGCCACAAATTTCTTTGTTCTCATGCTCAAAAGAAAAAAAATGTGATTAAAAATTTTATATTTCTGATTGTAAGTAAACAAGGAAGCTGGAAACTTTGCTGTCACTCATATATATATTAAAGCAGCAAAGTTTGAAGACTACAGCTGGTAAGCTAGGGGTACACTGCTTTGCTAGCAACCCAAAGTGCTAGCTTGATCGACAGACCAGCTAACGCCAGCTTGTTATTCTTGTGCTACTCTATAGCTATAATGAGTTATCTTTAAAATGACTCATGAATATACTGCCTTTCCTGGTGAAGGGGCCTAATTTGTTTGAAACAAAAGCAATGCTATCATTTCACATAGTTTGGTGAAAAGACTGTGATACAGCTGCGTTTCAGACTCACACCTAACATGGACGTTAGCATCTGTGCCTCTGGCTCTCTCCTTTCTGCCGCTGTGTTTAGACAGCGTCCACATCCCCTCAGGAGAGCACGGCCCCTGCGCTGACGTCTACAAGACGCCCGTGATGGCAAATCATGTCAGCGAGGCAAGAGGGAGAAGGGAGACAAAGAAGCCGTGATTTGCTGTTTATGCTAACTGACGTGCCCTGTGAATTGTACAGGATGGCTGGGACTCTGCATGTGCCGCGGACAGAGACTTGTGCTGATAAAAAAAGGTCAAGAGATGTGTGCTGGCCTGCCAGTCAGAGTATACCACAAGGACAAGCCTGACCCTGAGAGAAATCACTGAAAACAAACACCCTTGTAGTGCCGGAAGTGTCCACCAAGGGGAGCTCTGAGCTTGTAATCCTGCTACAAAGTAAGTCAACCCCTACAACCCCCCCCCTTTTCTTTCTTCTGTGCTGGCAGAGAGTCCCTATCGCCTCACCTAATTCTGTCTGCTTCATTTTATCCTGCACAAAGCTGACAAATGCATAGGTTATATAGAGAACCAGAGTGAATACACACACACACACACACACACGCACACGCACGCACACACACCAGAAAACAAAGGAGGGACGCTTCGAGGCTTTGCTTCTTTTTTTTTTGGTTTGTTTGTTTAGTCTTTTTAGGGGGAGGTTGCTGATACCAAGATAGCTATCGATGATGTTGCAAGACGCTAGAGTCCACTAAAACCTCAGGTGACGTCCAACACTCTTCCTGCAAACTGCAGCTTTCAGGAGGCATGCGGCACAAGTCAGTGTGTTGCGCTCGTCTGGGATGTGAGGAGTGGATGATGTCACAGAGATGTTTGGGATGCTCATTTGCCTTTTTTTTTTTTTATTTGGTTTTTATTTGGAAGGAGTCAATATGGGAACACAAACCATAAAGCAGCCTGTGGAGTTATAGATGCATACATATGAAAAAAGAAGCCCAAACAAAAACGCAGAAACTGGATCAAATGTAGATGTCTGAATTATCTCCACAGCTGTTTGTGAATCACTGAAAACCACAAATACTAGAGATCCCCTCTAAAATAGTCTATAACTACTTATTTCAATAGTAATTTGCACAGTGGAAACCATCTTGGCTCTAGTACACATGATGATATTTCTCAGGTGTTGGGGTTTCAGCCAAAGGAGATAAAGGCGCTCCTGGATTAGACACCGGCAAGGGCATGTTAGCTAGCCTAGCTGTATATTTTTAGATATACTCTATGGACAATGTCACAAATACTGTAGCTGGACTTTTGGCAAATATGGCAAAGACACGTTCTACAGATAAGTCCATGAATACTGAAGCACAAAAAGGAGTCGACTGATTAAACCGTCTACGGTCATTTTAAATTTAAGGACGCATGTCAATATCTTTTGTATTTAAAAAAATGGCCTGAGTAATTTTTCTTTTTGCCTAAATCATCTTTTGCCAAAAAGAGGTGGTGATTTTTATTTCTTTATTAATTTCTTAACAAAACCACTTTCGGCAAAAAAATTACTTTTACAAAGGCGACGATGTAATTTAGCTTTGTTCGTCCTCGTTGTGCTTTTCAACTGAGCCCTACGAAAACCTGTGAGTTTTCATTTTTCTGCTCTTCATTTCCGTCATCGCCTGTCTTGCCGTTTTGTTTCCGACGTCACATTTTTTGCTCACTTGCTCCTGTGACGAGGCTGCTGCTTTCGTGATGCCGGGGTGCAGCAAGGCTGCCGTGAGGTTTAATAACTCGCAGGCTCTCATTGATCCGCCTTGCAGTAAACATGAGGTCATAGGTGGTCGGCGCCATTGATACCCGACTTCCTGTGTCCCTCTGTGCCGACGGTGTAAATCTACAGAGCTCTATAAACTCCAGGACTGCCTGTTAAATCAATTACAATGATCCACTGGAGACTGTGGCTGCGGTGTGATTTAACAGAGTTCACCTGAACAACATGATATGGCTGGTTAACTCTGAGTCAAGCCGTGGACTAAGCATCCTGATCTGATGTCTGCAGAGGGACATGAGTTGTGTCAGATTGTTTTTTTTTCCCCCCCAACAATTCAAGCATATATAAAATAAAGGTAAACGATTTGGTAAAGTCTCCGCTGTGTTACGTTATTTTTCCTCATTAGCATCGGCAACAAAAACACAACCCAGTTTAAGGTCCAGAGCCCGACCGTCAGGCGGTGAGAAAGGCACCCAGATAAAGACTGTGTTGTTTCAAGTGTGTGTACTTGTGTGACCCATTTGCCTAATGATCATTACGGTGCGGTTGGTGGTAGGTGGATTGTCTCATGCTGTAAATCCTTAAAATCATGTTTTCCCAAACTCATTAAACCAGTCTCACTCTGCTGATCACACACGGCTCCACATTTGACCCCAGCTGCGTGTGTTGTGTGTGTGTATGCGTGTGTGTGCGTGTGTGTGTGTGTGTGTGTGCGTGCTTCTTGGATGCTGGTTTAGAGTTTGTGTGGGCTCCTCAGTATACCATAATTCACTTTATTTCCTGGCATGAAAGACAAAAAGATGTATCTGAATTTTCTGCCTATGTTCTTGTGGAAGAGTTTGAAAATGAGAAGAAAAAAAACATAAAAGAATTAGCCCTTTAATTTAATAGATGCTCTTAGCTTCTTTATTATTTTTTTTTTAGCACCTTAGCGGTGTTGGAGGATTTCTCGAGTTGCTGAAAGTAACTTCCTCATTATGTTTCTTCGCCTCCCAGAGACCCGGAACGAGCTGATCCACCTGCTTTGTGGGAACGCATTCACATTAGAGCTTTTTTTTTTTTTTTTTTAGGTTTTGTTTTGTTTTGCATTCCGGGCCGCTCAGAATTCCCAATTATTAGTACCGACAAGCCATTCATTCCAATTACACTTAAGAGGAAAAATGTGCAGAAGTAAGCATGGCACGTGGAAGTGAAATTGATTGTACCTCGCCGCTTGCTATCTGCAGCTGCCAACTGATGACCGGGTCCGGCCGGCACTCAGAGGAAGCACCTCAGGTTTTGTTGTGCATTTGCAAACGAGCTGCCACGGATAAACACACAACTTTTCACACGGATTTCACCGACCCGGGCAAAGACACTGAGGCGTGGCGAAGTTTGAGGTGAAACACTGGCTTCACCGATAAACTAGGCTGGATTTCAAGTGTGCATATCTGAGCATATGTGCATAAATAAAGGGCAGAACACTTTATGTACCGTCTGTTTTGACAGTCCTAGAATGAATGAATTGATCTTTGATTTTGTATCAATTAGCTATGTCGCCGTAACAAAATTTACTGGACTCAAAGTTATTGTGATAGACGATAATATTGTTTTGAGACCAGTTGCCTCAATGTAATGGTAACAGCATAAATAGATTCTCAAAGATCAATAAAGTTTAATTTCTCATGAACATTTAGCTATGGAACTGGAAGACATTTCAAATGACCCAAATAAAATCAATTCTGAAGTCCCTGTAAAAAACATTATTCTGAAGAAATGGGCTAGTTGAGACCAAAACAGTTTTGCCAGCCAGTTTTTGGCAGAAAGAGAAAAAGGATAAATCAGAAAGAAAATTATTGAGCTTCTTTTAATTTACCACACTTCTTGTGAGTATCGATTCAGCTGCAGCTCAAGTACTGTACTTTCAACTATTTCCATTCGAATGATGGTGAGGTCGATCTTTGGTCACTGCGTCAAAACAGAATCTCAAGAAAGAGAGAAGGCGAAGGGACAAAAGCTGAACTTTCACCTAGAAAAAAAGAGAAACTTTAGACATTACATTGAGGTAAAACAAACATACGGGACATGAGCATAGTGAAGCGGTTTTCTCTGGCTTCTGGTTTTCTCCAAGCGTAACCCTACAGAAACGAGGAGGAGGAAGTGGCAGACAGAGGAACCACCGTGACAGCACCACCGTGAGCCGCTTACCTGGCGCAGGTTGCGTGTGACGCGCACGTCATGCCAGGCGTTGTCGTTGAACTTGCCGTTGACTGGCTCGACCAGGGCCTCGAAGGCCCCAGAGCCCAGGTTGATGACCAGCCAGACGGCGCCGCTCTTCAGGGACAGGTTCACGTAGTCCGCCGACTTCCCGGTGTGCAGCATGAGGCCGTTGCGTTGCAGCGTTCGGAAGGAGAGCGTTATTTCGTCAGTGCTGCTCTGGATGGGGGTCAGGGACAGGTCGTAGCAGAAGAACTCGTTGCCCTTGAAGGTGGCAACGGACTCTTCCTTACCTTCAGAGAGAACACACACAGAAAGAGAGGGGAAAACTCATAAATCAAAAAGGGAGACGATGAACAAACCGCTTCGTGTGAAAGTATTCATACTCCTTAAAATCATTGGATGTTTTGTGATGGACCATTAAAACATAAACTACCCAGCCCCCCCCAAAAAAGTTACCACCTGCACAAGCTTGAAAGATGAAACCAAGTAACTTAACCGCAACTGATGCAACGAGTACCTTCTCATTTCTTAACAATCATGTCAGAAGACAGGAGCCACAGACATGGAAAAGATGGGGAAAGTCTGTTTAAGAAGATAACAACTTTAGGAGATTGGAGGAACTACTGAAATCTGGTTATGAACTGTCTGATTAAGAAAACCCGGGAAGGAAAGTGCGGAACCATCGACTTCAATGAAGAGGAAATGTGACCAGGAGAAAGTCCCGACTGATTGTGAAAATCGGGTAAAAAGTTTGTTTTGTGAAATCATAACAGAGAAAAGAACACCAGTAGAACTTCAAGGCTTTATCATCGCATTGTGGGTTAAGAGGATTTCTTAACCCACAATGCGAAGAGAATTCAAGGGGCTGCGACTGAAAAGCTGTGTAGCCACAAGAAAACCACTAATCAGTGAAGCCAACAAGAGAAGATTGGACTGTTGAGCAAAGTGATCTAGTGAGCTCAGATTGAACTCCTTCCACAGTGACGGGCACATCAGCGTTAGAAGAGAGGCAGTTGAACTGATGTACCCATCATGCCTAGCGTGGACTGGACTTGGCAGTAGACAAGCACTGATCTCTGTGTCCAGCAACACTGAGGTTCACCGACAACTTAAACATACCGAATGACCGGATTGTTTCCAAATGAGTCGGGCGCATTCCAAGATGACAACGCCAGGATTCATCGGTGAACATGAGACGTCATTTTCACACTTTGACTGACCTCCAAAGAGTCTGAACAGAGACTCTCCTGAATGTCTGGAGAAGGCTTTGTGCTGTGGTCAGATTCTCCGTTCATCCTCAATACTAGATATTGGCGAAAAATGTACAAAACGACAGACAGACACCAATCTTGTAACGTTGCAGAAACTGATGGTGTGTGTGCTGCAATCAAAGCCAGAGACGGCTGAACTTTTTCCTGGTCAGGCATTGTATACAGTGCGGTGTGCACTTTTCAGAATTTCACATGTGCATAACTAAACATTTTACGTGCCCTTTGCATTTACATTCTGACGTGCTTGAATCAAATCCAAAGCCACCAACAGCATTTCAGTAGTTGACTAATTAATAAATAAACCCGTAAGTGTGAGCAATTTAATCTCATGAAAACAGAAAACCGAAACACAGACTGGGAGCACATAACAGTGGTCAGGAGAAGAAAAGATGTGTTGAAGCGAAGTGAGGCGCCGCTTGTTCCAACATTTGAAAACTGAGGGAAAACGGCACAACTGCAAAGCTGCAAATGGCCCTGAGCCAAAAACTGAAGAAGATCATTTTTTAACCCAACTATTAGTCATGCACGCCACAGAATTGGCCCCTATAGAAGAGCAGCAACTAGTAAGGGACTGTTGATAGAAACATACAGTTTGCTCTAAGTCACCAAGAGAAAACGGCCAAAATGATCTTTTGACCTACATGCAAAACTGTATGTGGGGAGAATTACGAACGCATCACGACCCCATCAAACACATGCTCACCACGTTGTTTTTCCTTTGAAAGAACAGGAAGGAAACCATGTATCATTTATTTATTTTTTTTTCCATTTTACAATAATCTACAACTTTGTGCTAGTCCATCACGGCGGATAAAAACAGGTGCTGACATCTCTGCTGAAGCCTGCCAGCCTGTATACGGCACACGGCCCCCTTCCACTGCATTAGGCTTCGTTCACACACTAACAGTCAAAACAGGCAGCTTGCACAGTGGACACATGTCAGGCATCAGTCTGACAGCAGCCAGGGAGAACTTAGTGTATGCATCTGTCAAAAGCAGAACACACACCTGCAGCTATCGCCGCGCAGGCAGCGAGGCCTTCGAGAACGCGCTCAACGTCGAAAACTCAATCTCGCTTGACAAAGATACAAACGCCGAGCTCAACTGGCGCGAGGAAAAAAACTCCGCTCGTCTAATTCTACAACACTTTCTTTGATTGCTTCCGTTTATTTGCTGTTGTCATTGTTCTTTCAGCTGTTAGAGACTCAACAAAAAATTTATTTTGACATAAGTGTTTAACATCAGCCAATATTTATAATTATGGATAAGTTTTCAAAATCTGAAAATCGGCCAAACTGGTGGCGCGACCTTTCCTCTTCTATTTACAGTTTTCACTTCGCTCCGTTGTTTTCTATTTATTTTTAAGTTGCTATGATGAAAACCTGAAACTGCTGCTGCACAAGTTACCCAACAGGTTGTTGCTAGGTAACCAAACAGTGAGTGAGTTGATGCCGCTATGAGCAGCTGAGCAGCTCCGATCTGTTTCTCCGCCTACATCCCCCAGAATGCTGTGCAGTTCTGGATGGGAGTTCAGTGAATATTCTATCAGAGGTGTTATCTATTGATATTGAGCTTTGTTTTTTTTTTTTATCACAATATATAATGTTATTGGTTTATTATGTATAACTCAACCTGCTGAGAAATTTTTGGAATCCTTTTTATATTTCCCTAAATTGGGGATTTTGTTTCTTTTTCAGGTTAATAATGCCAGGATATGGCAAAATCAGGTAACTTCAATATAAAAAAACCCCGTAAATCTGACAGAGAAAATGCCACTGTTGTCATTTTAGCCATGAATATGACAGTTGAAAGTATTTTATCAACACTTTTTTCTTTCTAATTTAAATTCGCAGGGATTTTCTTCCGTATCTTTCTTGTTAATTTCATGCCTGTGATTTCAAGACCTCTACATCTTTCTGCAAAACACTTTGAACACAAAACGTGCTAATAAATCTACCCGAGATATGAAGCTCCCAAAAAGTTTTTGCTGTGACAAATTACGACGTTCAAACGTCTATGGACAAACTTTTATCATGGTTTGGAAATAAAGTCAAAAACGACTAAATTCTGCCAGGTAAAGCTGGCTGGGAAGTATAATTTGGAATCGTCGTTGGGCACTGAAAACATAATATAGAACAGAAAAGCTCTTTGGGGAAAGGACGGACGTTGCCAGCACCGGCAAAAAGCCTCGACTCCCTCGGCAGTCAACAATTGCACCAGCAATAACTTAAAGATGCATTGGAGCTGCTGTGTCTCTGTGAAGTTCCACATTTTTTGACTCCCTGGAGGAGGACACACGGACGATCCAGCCTCAGGTAATAAAGTTTGGGGCTGAAATAGGAGGAAAACGGGGCAACCCAAAAATTAAAAAAAAAAAAAAAAAAAAAAACACCCAGGAAGACTCGGATTGGTGCGCCGCCAAATCTAGTTTATTCTCAGGCTCTATTACAACGAAATGACTTTAAGAGTCCTGGGTGCATTGCCTCGGGGGAAAGAGGCTGGGCCAATTTAAGGAAGTAGTCGGTTTTCACACTGCAAGCCAAATCTCATGAGCGGATATGTTTACCACTCGAGCAATAACAGGTCAAAGGGCAAGTGGGCCGGAGGAGGAGAAGCAGCCATCCTGCAAACCCCGGAGTGAGAATATGACGTTAATTTTTCATACACGGAGGTTTAAAACAGAGACAGAAAACGACGCGCGGTTTCATCTAGAATATAAGTGCCTCTCAGAAGGCGTAAGTGTTAAGTGACACGCTAACTGCTGTACTTTGGAAACATTTAAGTCTGTGACACAGCTCAAATTCGAGCGCATAATATGGGTGGATACGCTTACAAAAAAAAAAAAAAAACATCTCAGGGATGAAGGCAGGAAGAGAGGGACAAATGGCATCCAGACAGAAAGCTACTTAAAAAAAAAATAAAAAAGAGCACTTTGGCACGAATCAAAATTTAGAGCAATCTCAACTGAAGTGTGAATTGTCACACACAAAAAAAAAAGGAAAAAAAGGGGCATCAAAGGAGAGAGGAAATGAGATGGGGAGGGGAAAAAAAAAAAGACACACAAAAAGCAAATCCCCCTAAGAGCAGCATCTTGGCGGCGCCTCCTTTGCTGATGTAGGAAGAACAAAAGCGTGGCAAATGGACCACGGCAAGCATTTTCAATTATGCACTAAGTTGCCCCCCCTCCCCTCCTTCACCCTCCCCATACACACGCACACACAAAACACACACACGGCCCCACCCCTTCAGAGGAGGCTGTTAACGGTAAGCAACAAACAGCTTGTGATTGCTTCCATGAGCTCAGCGAGATTGAGCCCCATGCAGGGAGGTGGGGGCCGAGAAGCAAACAGGAAACTTTCTTGTGTTCATGTCTTTTTAATGAACAGAAGGCTGAGAGGAGGAGATAAAGCCGGAGAGGACCGGTGAGTGACGGAGGCGGTGGGACTGTTCACAGCAGCAACAGTCAGTCCAGTGACGCCGCCGCCGCCGCTGCAGCTCTCCTATGAACCCGCCTCGCACACATGAAGCCGACCGACGTTGGAGTCAGACGTCGAAAGCACAGACTGTGTTTAGCAGCGCTGTGGAAAATGATTTGACTTCCTGTTTAGTTTTTTTGCTTTCTTTCTTTCTTTCTTTCCTTTTTTTTTGTTACACAATTGTTTCAGATGCAGCTGTCCATCTTCTACACCTCTATAAGTCATACAGTTAACTAAAACTAACCATGCAATGAGGACATTTTTGTTTATAGAAAAAATAGATTCACAAACTTTTATGTTCGTGAATCCATTGATTCGCCTTTCGAACGGACGCGAAGTGATTTGCTCTTGCGCTAGTTTGCAAATCGGCGACAGCAAAAGTTGGGAGAAAACAGCAAAGTCAGTTGGTCAACAATTGAATGCATTTTTTTGAAAATGGCATATTATTATCCAATCAGTGTACACATACACACAATGCAATTCCTAGATCTTTTTGAATTCCGCACCTAGAAATGAACCAAAGTATGAAAAAGACTAAAACTACTAACGTAAGTAATATAAACTACATTAAAATGAAACAATATTTAACTGATAATAGCTAAAAAAAAATAGCAAACACACTATAAAAACTAATTAACAGCAACTGAATTAAATAAAAAGTCACAATGAAATAAAAGCTACAATAAAAAAACTCAAAACTATTGGAACCCTGGTAATAACGCCGCAAAGTAATAAAAACGGGCTTTGAAATATAGCAAAACACAATTAAAACCACGTAACATAATAAGAAACACAAAGTGCAATTAAATCCTTGAAATTGTTTTGAATTGTTTTGCCTTGAACAACATGTCGGATAATACCGAGTCTGAAAAGGAGATCAAATGACCAAAAGTTCAGCATCTATTCACCAAAGTTTCAGTCTCAGTTGTGATGGTTAATTACATAATCATTTCTAAATAAGGAGGTAATGTTAGAACATAATGTGGTAAAAAGTATTGTAAAAACATTTAAAAAAAAAAAAAAAAAAGCAATCAATTCCTGCGCAGAAATTCTCATTGCCAGTTATTACAAACCCAAACCTGAAGGCGACTCCTTTTATTTTCCATACGCAAGCTGTTGTTTTCCCCTTAACAAAGCAAAAATAATCATTTGAAAATAGCTTTTCTGCATTTATTCAGGTTAGAATTGCAAGATATTAATATTTGTTTGATGATGTCACACGTTTACGGTACTGGAAAATGCAGAAAATAACAAATATGCCATCAATCATACCCCGTTTCATACCGCTGTGCAAAGGGGGATTGCAGATTACCTCTAGTGCAAAGAAGATAAAGGAAATAACTTCATAGAGATAGGACAGCGGTGTGAAACGGGGTATGATTGATGGCATGTTTGTTATTTTCTGCATTTTCCAGTACCGTAAACGTGTGACATCATCAAACAAATATTAATATCTTGCAATTCTAACCTGAATAAATGCAGAAAATAACAAATATGCCATCAATCATACCCCGTTTCACACCGCTGTCCTATCTCTATGAAGTTATTTCCTTTATCTTCTTTGCACTAGAGGTAATCTGCAATCCCCCTTTGCACAGCGGTATACAGAAAAATCCCACAGGTAGATTTTTTTTTTTTCCCTCCATCCAACACGCGCAAACTATTTTAAATAATGTCTCGTTCCGTCTTCGTCTCTGAGACCACTTCAGATTCCATGAATGCAGGCTTGTCACCGTACATCTGTTTTCCCTCTTTCCTCTGGTGCCCATAGCTCACTCATCCTCCTTCTCCCACAGCAGCCCTCCTGCGATAACACACGCGGACGCACGTGCACGCGCACACACTCGGGGTCTACATTTTTCACTTAGATCAAATCTGTTTCTGAAGAAAGCCCGTGAGCAGACTGTCTAAGCAGAACAAAGATGAGACACAGCACAGACTAAAGTGCTGTCAAGGTCTCAATTAACCTCAAAGGAAGCTCTGTGCACTGTACAGAGATGATTCTTTTGAAAGTTAGCCACCCGTAACGGCATCTTTATTATTAATTAAAACCTGAGCTCCCTTTGAGTTTGTTTGACACACCTTTGGCACTCAGCGCTGTTCAGCAGAAAAATGATACCGCCTCGCTTTCAGGGGACGCGACCAACAACTGTTCCAAAGATCAACAAATGTATTCAAACGACTTTCGGGTGAGAGATGAAAACACCAAGAAAGTGGGAGTCTCGTTTTTTTTTTTTTTCTTTTTTTGCTATTTTAAGCTGCAGTTCTGCTGGTGAGTATGCAGCTGAGCCCGTGAATGTCTCAGGCCATGGTTCTCAAGCAGATAAAGGTGGATTACACCTTCCTGTTTGGAGAAGGTCTCTCTCTTAAGTGAAGGAGGTTGGCTGTTACATTCTTGACTGACAGACAGACTTAGTGAGAGATAAATGAATGAGTTAGGGCTTTGTCCTACACACTCCACGCAAAAAGACTCCAGGAAGTACTTGCTGCAGAGCAACTGCATTATTGAGTCCAAAAGAGTCGGCTGTCAGTAATTAATACTCCGTGAGCTCTTTCTGCTTGCGTCCCTGGAGGACATCCCGCCCAGTGGAGAACCCAGAAATGGTCCCTTCCATCGGGGATCACTTTGGTCCCCTCAGAATAGTCAAGAAGGTTTCAGCGTGGATGAACGGATGTCTATAAAGACTAAAGAAATACAACTTTAAGCTACAGGAGAAACCAAGAAGCATTCTCATGTTCCGTAGAATTCATTTTCGTCGTGCCTATCCCTTTCCCAGCATCTTTTGTTTGTACTTGGACACACTGGTTGCTGCACAAACATTTTAAAAGAGAGTAAAACAGCCTCCTTGAGTGTTTCTGTAATCAAGCGATGTGCTCAAATGATCTTAGTGATCTACTCTGACAAGACAACAAAGTTATAGATTAGTCACAGTCGGGATTGTGTGGTGGAGTCTGAATGGGAGCTCAGGTCATGTTGTGCAGTGACGGGTTCCTGGGACCGCGGGGATGGAGCTGGATCCAGACAAGCGTCCTGTGTTCTTGGTCTGGGTGTGTATGACATGGTGCACTTCGCCTCATTGTGCCTCTGGGGATTGCCAGTTCCTGTCAAGTCGATTGGGAACTCCTCAGTACCGGGGGGGCCTCTGCTGCCGGGGGCCTCAGCAGGCACCTGGTGGCCAGCGTGAAAGAACCCCAGCTCAACCTGCACAGGGGGGATATAGTACTGTGGTTTGATGGAGGTTGCTCTGCGCTCTCTTCTCTCCTTGTGCCATTTGGGCCTTAGGCCTCGTGCCCCCATGCTTCGCTGTCAACCTACCTCCATATTTAGAGGATAGATGTGGGGGAATGCCTAGTGGCCACCTCCCGGGGATTGCTGCCATTTCCAGGAGCCGAGGCTTCCTGCCCCCTGCTGTTCTTCAGTACTAAATGCTATAAGATTTATGTACTTCGCCAACCTAATAGCTTCTTGTCACTTCCAGGTGACAAATTAGCACACACATCTACTGCAAACACACACGAGTTCATATATTTTTTTTTTTTTACCAATATTAGGACTTTGTATTGACTTCCAACTGCATTGATGCATAACCAAAGCATTTACCCTGAACAAACCATTATCAGTGTATTCCTAACCTTAACCAAACTTTATTCGCTCCATGCCTCTAAACCTAACCCTACAAATAGTGACTGGACTTCGGCCCAATAAATATGCCAGAGAATATTACTATATGTGGTATAGTTATTCTACTCTACACGAAGTACACTCATCTAGTATAGAATAGCTACATGAGTACACACACACACACGCACACACGCATACAACAAATAGACTCCACCTCAGACACCCATACACTCTTTTACATGCCTATGTAAAAATGCACATTATCCAGAAGGCTGAAGGTCATACCAACACCGGTTCAACATAATGCAACCCGTCTGCTTCGATTGCAGGGGCAAGCCTCATTTGATAAAATCAATTATGCAATTAGGACACTATCTCCAGATATCGCTTTTGTAGAGAAATAAAAGGCCCTGGCACATGTCCGGAATCAGCTTCCTCATACGGCGTGCCTGGAATGCCGAGGAATGAAGTTACGCAAGACCTTTTTACATCCGTAATTAACAGTGAAACTAAAAATGAAACTGGGAAAATCTAGTTTACGCCCCTTCCGTTCCCCTCACTGTTCCTAGTTTTTCAAGCTAAGTTTAGAATCCCTTATAATTGCCTGAGAGTGACATCAAGGAATATGCTAATCATTAGCAAATGTTGCGATGACTGCATCCATGCAACATCAAATCAGTGACTTTCAGACCGATGCAGGTCCATCTGACAGTAAACCTCCTCCTCAGGTCTCCACCTCTGTCCTCCAGTCAGCCTTCTCAGACAAAAGATGCTACTAACTTTGACCTTTGCCACATCTGTCATGAGAGTGCCACCAACAATAAGCTCAAGGCTACACTAAGGACATTGTGTCAAGCGCCGTGTCTCCTGCACTCCGTGTGCGAGAGGTAAAGCGGGTGGGAGAAAACGATCCGAGGGAAAGAACAGAATAACCAGCTCAGTAGAATACCTGCCTGAGACTCGGACTCGTACACGAACTCCCCTCCCACGCACGGCACACGGAAAGTACTGACGCCGCTTTCACAGATTCACTCGCGAGCCAAGAGTGACGATGAGTGTGAGACTGAATAAATATGCTACAAATCCTGGCTGCCATGAAAAAGCCAGAGTTTCTGATTTGTCCGGCCAGAAGAACTAGAGGAACGACAAACATGAGAAGCTCTACTCCCGAGTCGTGGGACGCATGAAGCCGACAGACAATGAACCTTCCCACAAGTTGCAGCCGATTGGATGACATATCACAAATCATAAGATCATTGCGGTGAAAGGCAAAACAAATAAAGATCAAGAGAAGGCAAACTGTCGCTGCACGTGTGCGTTTGTGGGAAAAGGATCCTAAACCTAGATGACCACACGCTGGCAAAACTGCTCGTCACAACACATTACCTCGCCGCGCTCGCTCAAACGAGCACACCCACCCACCCACTCACCCATGTGTGCACGCACAGTCACCCTCTATTAGCTTTCAATGACTGCCGTCCACCCTGCAGAGAGCATATCTGACAGATTTGGAAAAAAGCTTCAACAGCAAGATGAGAGAGAGAGAGAGAGAGAGAGAGCGGTAAGAAATGCAAGGGCTATTTGAAAGCTTAGATGCTGCCTCATGAATCAAACAGGCCTGCTGGGTCCACAGGCGGCGGTTAGATTCCTGCGCTTTCTGCGAAGCTCATGCAAAAGGCATGTCGTTTCCTTGTACGCTTTTCAAGTATTTCTGCCAAGCTATCTTGTGAGTGTGTAAGCTGTGTGTGTTCAAAAACGAACAATCAAAACACCAAACAAATCCCAACAGTGCACAAAAGATTATTCATCCACATAGCGCATTTTGATCTGATGGAATCAAAATGGAAGGGAAAGTGAAGGCAGCACTGAGGGCTGAGACAGTGGGTTTGGAAAAGTTTCATAGTCACAGCTAGGGCGCACACAAACTGCAGAGGCGGAATGATATACTGCTTCCTCCCTCAGTCTCGGTTGGATCTGTATTGGGTTTCACTCTGTATTGATGACGTTTCCTGTCGTTCTTCAACTTTCAGTTGTCTTTCACAAAAAGATGGCAAGAGGAAAAAGCCAATGAACCTATACATTTTGTCTGATATAACTGACCTCTAAATGCAACAAAGAGGACCCCTTGAGGATTCAGAGATTCGCCTATTTGCTCATTGTTCTGTGGAGCCAAACTCCAAATTGTCCGCCTGCATGATTTTTTTCGGACACGGCGACTGAGATGGATGGGTTTCGATTGGCAAAACCCATCGCCGATCGATTATTTATCTAAAATAATAGAAAGCTAACCAGCCAATCTGGAAGCACCATTCATTTTTCTTGGCGCTGTTTGGTTGTACCACCAAGAGTGGATGAAAGAAAAACTGTAGAAGTTAGCTTCTGCAGTACGGCTGACATGGTTCCCATTTTACGGATTAATACATATTAGGGTATAGTTTGTGTTTATACAAACAATTTTAAGGGCGTTCTCTGATACAGATTTTAGCTATTTGTGGGCAAGAGCATCAATAAGGAAGGCTGTAGATATCAGCCTGTAGGGTTGTGCCAAGACAGTTTCTACTGTGCGCATTAATGCATTAAAATAGGTTGTTACAGGAAGTTTTAGAGTGAATCTGAAATATTTGCAGCTGTGGTACCCAAGTCCTGTGAATACTGAGGGTCCACCGTCTCTGGCCTATCACATGGTATAACGGCAACACCAAATGAAGTGAAAAAAAATGAATCAAATTTCGCGAGGAAAACCGTGTAAGTAAAACGTAAGATGTTGTTTCTGAGCCATCTGTTGTAGCTGTGCTTCTCTAAACACATGTGAAAGCATGAAATATGCTCTCAGACGCCCGGTTTGAAAAACACATTTGGAAGTTCAAAGACTCGCCAAACATCATTCTGCAATAACACATCACCCTGAACACAAGCCGTAGTGAGAACTTCTGCATTTATGCATTAGGATTTAACAAACAGAAATGTTTGCTATGAACCGCTGAAGTCAAAGGTGCATGCAGGAATGTATGTAATTAAGCAGGTAGTAATTACAGTGATTATATATTTTGATGAGAAAAGTATTTTCTACTGTAGATGTTGGTTCTGTGACTGCTTAGCTTCATCGACTCAAACCCAGGAACAAAGTTCCATCGACTAATCCTCTTCACTTCTCCTCCTCCTCTTTACAGAGGGTGATTTCTGCATATATTGATCAAAAGGCTGATTTGAGAACCTTAAATGAAAGAGCTATCACTTTAAATCCGGCCAGTCAATTTGCTTGGGGCTATTGCTCTGGCGACATGCAAAACCGGTCCTCTCGCTTGATTGTTGCAACAACAGATTGTTTCTTCATATCTGAAGCATGCTATCGGGAGGAAGAAGCAGTAAATCCACATGGCCTGCGATGTTCCAAATAAGAATATTACGCCTTATCTGAAGACATAAGGCCTGAGGGTCGCAGCAGACAGATGAAAACTTACAGAACCTTCCAATTACCTTTCCTCCCTTCGTTCGATAAAGCTCAGTTCCGAAAAAATTACGTATAACTGCAACATTTCTTTTCAATATTGTTTGATCCTTGATGAATGACAAAAATGTTTCTAGATGGAAAATAAACTGCAAAATTGAATTTTCAGAGCCCCCCCGGCAAGAGGAGAATCATTAAGATAACATTTTACTCATTCACCTCCAGCTGCTGCTCAAGGGCACATTTATGGTGTTTGGCTGTTTAATGTAATCCTTTATGTCATTATGTTGATTGACAGACGCTAAAGGCAGTGCGACCGATGCGGATGCAACAAAGACAAACTTGCATGGCACACGTTGGGAGTTTTAAAGGCAAGCAAAGAAAGACAACTTGCGCCAGTCTGGCGCGACGATGGCAGAGACGGGTTCGCCAAAGACACGTTGCCACGTGACGTCGCATTGTTCGCCGACGATGGCCACCGTTGGTTTTAGTTGTCAACACAAGTCTTAAATATATGCATGGTATGTAAAAGAAAAGGGGACGCAGTGCTCTGCTACAAATTGTCCACACTGCGAAACTAGACAACGAGGTTTAAGGGTAGCGCATTTCAGAGGTGCAGAGAAAAAGTGAGGGTGAGAGAAGTAGGTCAGCTGTGCTAGCTTGACTATGACAAATGTAATATGGAGATGTGCTGTGGAATTCGGTGTGTTTTGGTTAGTTAAAAAAAAAAAAAAAAAAGACAAATGAAGGCAACCCCTCACATCTACTCCGACAGGTCACCAGTAGCGCAGATGTTTAAATGAGCTAATCAACCACCGACGTTAATATTTGCAAAACAAACAAAGCCTGACAACATAATACTGTAACGGACAGAATGTTCTGTTCTTTGTGTGGGTAAGTTCTTTGGTGTTGAATTCTGATGCACTAGAGGAGAGGTTGTCAGTTAGTTGCCATGGCAACGGGTCTGCGTGTAACAGGAGAGCAAGAAAAAAGAAGAAAACAAGTGGTTTAGAGTTGTTCTTCAACGGTTTTTCTGCCCCATTTCCTAATGAGTCGGTTGATAAAATATCACTCTCAGACTGTGTATGAAACAATAAAAAAGGATGTAGAAAGGATAATACATTATTCTGGTACGGAGAGAAAAAAACACCCTTCATTCCAATATGCAACCACCATGTAAACTGGAAGTGCATCTTAAGAGACACACAAAAGTTTAGATTTTCCTCAAAATGCCAGTCATTTAAACCCCGGTGGCAACAGCAGGTTAAGCTTATCTGAGCTGGAATACGACTACTTCCTGTATCAGATTGTGCTTGATTTATTAGTCATTTAGTACGTTGATCTTTGAACATAGAATCAGCTGAATAGGCTGAGGTCGGGCGTCACATTCAAATCTTATGAGAGAACATGCGACACCAAAAATCTGAAAGCTTTCACAGGCTGAAAAGTGAAGTTTTTCTATTCCAAGATCACTTCCTGCAACCCATTGGTCATGAATAATTGACATTAATCCAATTGGTAATAATGAGCTGAATAATACTGCATATCATAGAGGAAGAAGAAAAAAAATAACCCAAGTCATTTTTTCCCAAAACTGATTTTGGCAAAATGAAAAAAAAAAAAAAAAAAAATCAGCATTCCTTTTTTTTTCTCTCTCTCTCCGAGAAATGACTCAAGGAAAAAAAAACAACAACAAACAAACAAAAAACATAATCAATTTGGCAAAAAATGACTTGGGGTCATGTTACCTTTTAACTCTACAGCAGCTTCATCATTTTATTTTTTTTTTACTGTCTTTCCCTTAAGTTTTCAGAAACCACCTGCCCTCGTCCTTTTAATGCTTTGAATGTTCCTGTTCTGGAACAGAAGTTAGAAACTGAGAGGACATAACAGCTCGGTTCAAATCCGTCACCAGGGAAACAATTCGTCTCAATTTGGAAATCACGACAGGAGACTATCTCTCTATTCCACTTTTGCAATTGTACTTTTCTAACTCTCTGACATTTCTTCTTCTTTTTCTTTTTTTTTTTTTTTCCCTCCTTCCAGCCATTTCCTATTTCCTTCCACTGTGGGAGTTTTGCAGGTGACTATTACCGAAGCAAACGCTGTTTGGTCTTTGTACTCAAATGAAGAAAATGGAAATGTCAACTAAAATTATAGGACAGGCAAAATGTGCTTTTAAAGTGGCAGGATTCTTAGCTAAAAGCAACCGAAAGTGAATCAGAAGCCCTCCTAACATGAGCTAAATAAGCATTATTAACTTAATAACATCCAAATTTTCCGCCTCTGCCAGAAATATTGAATCGCAGTCATCCTCACAATGTTACGTTTAGCAGGCTGTTAGATTTCATGGGCATTTAAACTTTGCTTCTAAATAACACATCTGGAAAGTTGGGTAGATTTTTACTGTCCGCCTGGAGCTTAACGGCAAAGATGCTGATTAAGGAAAATCACAGAGAACAATCTGATCGTGCAAGACTTGACAGCACTTTGATAAATGCGATCAGTTCCCGTTGATATTAACATAGCATAGAAAAATACAATATCACATTATGATGCTTTCCTGGTACCATACACCTCCACAAGTTTTAGAAGTGACATTTATAACATGCAACCTTTATAAAACTCCAGTATGGAACTTTTGACGGTTTCCCAAAATTTCACATGAAAACAACGTTGGCCCAGATTGTCTCACACTCGACACTTTCGGAACTGCAGCGGCTTCCTCAAATACCCCAGGCTTTGAATTTCACGCACCGGTACGTCAAGACTGACTGCTCACTGTCTGACTGATTGATTGACGCAGGCTTTAGCGTCATTAGCGGCTAATGGTTAGCCAGTCGTCAAGAGTCTGACATTTGCTTTTAAGCAGTCTGCTGTCTGCCAGTTTGATTTCGAACTGAATTCCTCGACGTGTTGCCACACATTATTTAGAACTCGTGCCTTGCTCAACGCGTTTGTAACACGCCGTTGTCATGGAGTCTGATGAGAAGTACTTATTTACTCTGTCAGCGCAGCGGGGAAGCTCGAGAACTATCTTGTTTTCTCCAGCGAAATGAGAGTTTAAAAAGCAGACGACATTAGGGAAGCATAAAAAGTACCGAAATTCAGCCAAATCTGTTGCTTGTGGAACAAGCGACTTATTTACAGGGCAGCAGATTAGCCAGCATCATTCTGCATGGCAGGGGCCGATGCTTTCAATTGCGTTAGAATTTTTATATCCTCGTATATATGAGTGTTTTGCTGTGAAATCTGACATTCCGACAATATTTTTCATCTAATTTCAAAAATGGGTTTCACACTAAATCACTGCAACATGACCGACCGCAACTAAAAACGAGAAAAAGTCAAGAACAGAAAGCAAACTCGGGTTTCGGTTAACAGCATCTTTGTAAAAAATGCTAAGTGGGTTGAAGGTATTGAGAACTCATTGATGTGCACTATTTCTGTAGATTTCCATTTAGCTATACATTAATGCCACTAGAAAATGGCTAAATAAATGGAGAAATATTCTGTGTGAATTCCACATTATTATGGGGGAAATCTCTGTGCAACAGCAGCAAAGTGACATGCAGTAACACCGAAGAGATTCACTCAAAACCAGAATATAAAACATGCATAAAACCAGAATGAAGAATAAAAATAGTGCCCCAGTGCACTGCGGGCAGAATTTCAACACAAATCCCGCGCTGTAGATTCAGTTTTTTGCAAGAGTCACAACTTCACTACGCGCCCGGCGACTGCAGGAAGAGAAGCCATGAACAGATTAAACACATATTTAATTATGTGCATTGGCTATTATTAGTTTGCATTTTAATCATTTAGCAACATATTTAATACATTCGTCTATTAAATTATTTTAACATTGAATTGAACATCCGTTTATTTAATTAAACATTGAATTAATGATTTAATGGCATTTATTTTATTCATTTTGTCCCTTTTTGACCCTTCTGAAAGCTATATGCAGGTCAAAGTAGGTCGTTGCACAAGAGTCTTCATTCCGTGAACCGGAATAAATGTCTCAGATGAAGAGACTTTCCCAGATTAGCTAGTAAATTTAGTTTGTGAAATGATTCCTGTGAAGTTTCCCAAAGGAACAGTGCAGCTTTTCGGACGTTGCAGTTGGTCATCCAAGACACAGGTAGAGGTGGGGCGAGGGGCACACACCTTTAAAGTTCTGTCAATTTTTGTGGCCAACTTGAAAATAATTTCAATATTCATCATTCCAGTAGATTTAAAACGCCGAAAACACATTAGTGCTCTATCCGGTTCATTTTAAGTAGTTCATTTCCTTTTGAATGTTGAGATTAAGGGCGAGGATGGAAACACCGGAGCGTCATGTGCCAATTAATTATTCCTAAAGTTGGTCTGCACTCATACGTCACTAAGGGCTTGTGGACAACCTGTACCAAGAGCCTGCGTTCACAATAACCAGACAGTTAATTCATTTACAAGTTTAGCTCTCTCTCTCTCTCTTTTTTTTTTTAAGCATTTGCATTACTTCTCAAGAGTGAAGCAATACCCGGCGTTCCCTCTTTGTCAAAACGTGTCCAAGTTGCTCCTTTCCTTCTTCTGCAGCGGCACATTGAATGATTGAATGGAGGCCTGCTCTGCTGTCGTTTAAGCCTGTTTATGTTTCTGTGGCATCTGAATATTTACTCCCAACATTTAGCAGCTTTTTAGATCCTTTTAGTAACTTAGTTTTTTGTGTTTTTTTTTTTTTTTTTCCCAAGGAAGCACCTGGGAAGAAGCAGTTACATTACCCATTCCTGCAGGCATAACTAAGAGCTTGGGCTGATGCATATCCATAATTATGAGAATGCGGGAGCAGAAGAGGAAGCAACAGAGACGGCGTGTCAACTGGCAAACATTCAAATATGGCCGACACGAGACGCATAAAGACTTTTTGTTGCTTTTTTTTAAATTTATTTATTTATTTTTTTTAATGTAGCTACAAATACAGCAAAAAAGCTACTTTGATGGAGACGAAAGCTTAAAGGTGATGCTGTCGTGACGGTGGCAGCAACGTAACAATATTACCAACGCAAGTACGTATTACAAAAACACCAGTTTCGATCTGAGAGACACCACGCAGCCAATCTGACCGTGTCGGCATGAGTCCGAAGAGATGCGACGACGAAGCAGCTTTGTGCAATATTTACACAAGTCAATTTTACGAAACGACTTTCCAGTCGCGCGCTGATCGCTGAATCACTAATTCGCTGATGCGACGGGCAAAGAATGAAAACAATGTGGGGTGTATTTGGAAGGGCGCCTGCTGATGTTTTATGCTCATACTTTTATCTGAACAAGAGTCCTTGACAAATTGCCTGAGGCTCTATCTATTGGTAAGTCCTTTTTCTGAAGATTTAAATGAGAACAGCAGCAGTTACAAAAAAAAAAAAAAAAAAGTGCCTGCTTATAACAATGGCTCTACATGTTGCTTCCCTGAAGTCAATTTGAAAGACAGGAGGATAAGTCAGACTTTGCTTAAATTCCCAATATGTAAAAAAGACGGAACTCTGCTGATAACATCCACATGTGCACAGAACCGTTTTTCTGTTTATTTTTTTTTGTTCCCCCCCCCCCCCCTTTCTTTTGTTACCTGATCAATATTCCACGTGGCATTTAAAAGTAATTGTTAAAATTATTAACTCGCAGAGTTTAAAGACTAGACAACAAACAGAACCGGAGAACTTAAATGAGATTTTCTCCACTGATGTATTGGAAAGCCTTTAGCTAAATGCTAACCTTTCCCTCTGGAGGCTTGTCAGTGATAAATGCAGAGACATGAATCAGCCCATATGGCAGGCAGAGAGATGGACGCATTGAGCGGGAGAGATAACTGCTTCCCAGTATTAGATTATAGAAGAGTAGATAACATTTTGGCTTCTCTCTGTTCACAAATTGAGGCCAAAAAAAAAAGAAAAAAAAAGGGCTTTGACTTATAATATTAATATATTTCTTTTAGAAGAAGCAGCTCATCAAAATTTACACGAGGTCTCAACGAGGTCTCGAGATGAAATATGAAAGACATTAAATGAATGATTGTGTGTGGGTGGCGTTTTTTTTTTAAATTTTTTTTTTTTTTATTTTTAGTTTTTCCTTCTTCCCCCGTTAAGATAAACTGGGACTCATCAAATGGCGGCTAAAGCAGAGAGAGGAAATTTCAATCTGCTTAAAAACACAAACATGCTTTTCTTTCTTCCTTTCTTTCTTTTTTTTTTTTTTTTTTTTTTTTTTACTTTCGTCAAGTCATTTTAATTTCCACGTCCAAACCGAGCAGGAAACAAACGCCGTGCGTTGACAGTGAAAGCTGAGTTCAATGTGCTCAAAGTGAGCAGAACGCATTGGTTCATTTAACTCCACACACCTGAACTCCTTCCAGCCGCAAACAGGCTTGATGTGGCGTGACGTCATTTTGATGAAACACTTCACATGACGTCGCTATTCTGTGGCTAAATCACAAAGTGCCAAGATTTCCCCAGAGGCTGATCTGTCGTGATCTATTAGACCATAAAGCCAAAAGTCAAGAAAAGGACTAGTGATTCTTTGGTTCTTTCATGCATGTTAGAGAAATCCTTCATTCTCCATTTATGGCAACCATTGCTCTGTGCAAAACACCTGAGTGGGCCTAGCTCCGCCTTCGAAGACGAAGCTCCAGCTCAGAGCTGCAGTTTCCGAGCTTTCGCCTCACAGAGCGGCTCTCCGTTGCCACTCCCCCACTCAGCTCCTTCAGACTAGCCAGCAGCAATTAGCAACACCTGGTGGAGGGAAGTGATGCTGTGACGGCTTTCTGAAGGCAGAGTTTCAGAAAGGGAGGTTTTTAAAGAGACAGAGGCCCAATTTAAATTACAAAGTCAAATTTCTTCCAAGTCATATTTCATATGCACAACATTTTTTACAATAACTGAAGGTTTATTTCATTTCTCTCTCCACCATTGTTCCTGTCAAATTTCTGATCAATAAGAAACACTAGTGCCAATTAATGCTTTATTGAAAAGCCTGCTAATCATGTGCAATTTAATTTTAGGGCAACGCTGTCTTTAAAAAAAAAAAAAAAAAAAAAACACCAAGGAGAAGACGTACCTCCTCTCTAAGTTACGAGGCGAGTTCATTTGAACAAACGTGAAGGTAGCGCCGTACTCGCTGCAGAGTCAGTGGCCCGGTTCTAACAGCACTCCTGCTAAATCAGCACAAAACCATGTCCCAGTTTCAGTCTCCGTGGTTCTACGTTGGTAATTCACACAGCTCGGGCAGAGGCAGCTCAGGGCTGCGTCAATGCGCGCTTCCATACATCACGGCCTGCGCAATCAGATGGCTGACAAATGAACTCCCGCTGCTGCGATTCTAATGGAAAAATATGCTCGGAGATGTTCTTCTTAACATAGACATCAAAATGTGTTTTCAAGTCAAGCACACCGATGAACTGCCATCTAAATTTAAACAAAAAAGCATAAGGGCGTCACGTGGTGAGTTACAGAATAAAAAGTGTTTGTTCTGTAACACTGCACTCCTGTCCGGATGCTTTCCTAACTCAGACAGTCTTTTTTCCTCTACGCAGAGGAAGAAGTCGTTAAAAAGGGATTAGAAGCCGACTTGTGCAAACATGACAATGTTCCAAGGTAGAAAATCAACCTTGGAAACATGAGCGTCCTCTAATCTGTGGAAAAGTGCTTCCTCACTTACGTAACAGCTGAGATTTCCGTTTTTAGCTCGCTGGGATAGTCATTGTTGACGAACGCGCGACGTCAGTTTGTGTGTGTGAAGGCTTGGACTCTGACTGCACGCACACGCAGCCGCATCAGATGAGTCTGAAGCGGTTTTCAATGCTATTACACCAGAGTAATCACTTCAAAACGCTGCAGAATTAGACCAGTGGGGCTTATTATGTGAGAAATCAAATTGGATGTAACTTAGGTAAAAAAAGAGACTCCCTGCGCAACAAAATCCGCTCGGCAAGCGGGTTCGTACGCGACGCCGACCTGAGGATGGCGCAAGTCGCCGCAACCGGTCGCGAGATCGCGCAGCGTGACTGCTGCTCTGCGCCGCACTTGTTCATAAACCTCACTAGTTTCCACTCACACTGTGGGAAAATTTGTCCTGAGAAATGTATGCAATCGGCTTAAATCTCAGCTGGTATAACACAAAATGCCAAAGTATGTCAGAACATACAGAAGTGAGTCGAAGTCTTAGTTCAACAATCTGGACCTGCAAACAATGAAAATATACACATTTCTCAAATAAAGCTACTGCCAAAACTATTCCTCTGTGTCTTGTACTTTTCACTGAATGCACAGAGTACATAGCATTTAAGCACATGAAATGCATTTCTTATTTATCCCCTGTACTGTGGGCTCATCCCGCTATGGCTACAGCTTTGGGTAAATGGATTTAAATGGAACATTCAAACAGAAGTCGTGTTCTTGTTTGCGCCGCCGCTAAGGATTAATATGTCACACTAATGTAGTCTCAGTGATGTATACACTGACGACACCTAAACACCGGCGCTCCCAAACACAAGCCTGTGAACCTGAGCCGGAGCTCATCCTCCTAAAAGCACACACACACACAACACACACACACACACACACGCACACACGCATGCCCACGCACACGCACACACATTCTTCCCTTTTAATCTACAAATGAGTTGTGTTGTTAGTTGACGCTACAGTGGCTATTGACAGTGAACTAGCAGTATGGGTGATAGGCTGTTTGTCTAATAACCAAGGCTGCATTTCAATTTCACAACTGACTGAACAGCCTGCTTAGCCACACAAGACTGATATGACACCAGGCTTAGCAAGAGGCTCTTTATATATATATATATATATATATATATATATATATGGTTTTTGTTGTGTGTTTTCGCTGCGGCTGAGAAAGATAATAGCAAAAACTCACACATTAACCTCATCATCTGGAGTAAGCCTTGAAACAATGAGAAACTTCTTTTTTTTTGTTTTTGTTTTTTTTTTTTGAGATAAGCGCATACTCGCAGATGCAGAAATACAAGAGACATAAAAAGCGCAGCGTCTACACCCCCCTGCGCGGTCCCCGTGGGGCCCCACCATTATATTAGCGGAGCTTGAAAGTGACTTTCCCTTTCTGCTCCTCCCTTCAGGCCTCGCCTGTGTGATGCACGCAGACAGCGCTCCGTGCCTCGTCTAATTAAAGACTCGGATATGGCGCCTCCCTCTGCTTCTGCTTCTGTGTCCCCTTTCCTGTCTGGATTCGGCATCTCGGATTGCTTTCCAAACTCGCGCCGAGGGACTTCTGCAGTTCTACCGGATGCCAAACATGGTGTGAGACAATACGGTCCCGCGTGGAAGTTTGATGGGGGGAGAGGAGAAATAGGGGGGGGATATCGTCTCAGAACGTGAACAAATAGCCATCAGGTGTTTCCTTTCAACGCCGATAGAGTTGCTGCTGGGCTTTCTGCGTGCTGTCTTTTTTGATTAGTGACTGCAGACAGTTACAGGAAGTGATGGAGGTTATCCTTCTCTCTCAAGAGTTATCAAAAAACAACCACTTTCTTCAGTTTCACAACACCCTCTTCCTCTGCCTTCCCCGCCCTCGCTTCCCCCGACCCGCCAGTGGTCATCATTTGCTTTGAATTTGAGGACGCGCAGTATCCGAAGGCACTAAGTTAATTAGACATCGGGCCCTCTCTGTCTCACTCGTTATGTCGCCCCCTCTAAGTATCTGCAGGCTCCGAGAACTATTGCTGCTTCAGTGAAACCACATACGCACAAACGCTTCAGTGGCTCGGCCCGTCTTTGGCTGACTGTATGTGGGTGTTTGGCTCCCTGGGCTTCTTGGTATTCTGCAAGATTGATTCATTTAATTGTCTGACGGAAATCTGCAAAACAGATTTATTTTGTTGGTGTTGTTTTTAACCCTAACCCTCCTCTGTACCGATTCGTACTCTTGATTATTCTCCTTCCCCCAAAAATACGTCGGCATCCTCATCAATCCTGTCAAAACAGGAGAAGGGTGAGTGCACTTTGACTTGCATGTCAGTGTCACATCTCCTGACTGTGTAGATGTCTGAAGTGTTGCCCGTGGCTGTGTTAGGTAACCTTGCATGAAGAACTTAAAAGATGCAGTCTGTTCAGCTCCACAGGGGGGAGGGGACTGTGACCCTTCCAGTCATGGCGTAGAGAGAAGACCACCACCTCCCTACGTGGAGATCCGCATGCTGGGATTTTGAAGTGCATGAAAGTGGAGCAAAGGTATCTTGGATCATATGAGTTAAATTCCCTTTTGGATAAAATACCTTAGAACTGATTTCCATTAAGTTTGTTCGTAACTTTCACTCTTTTCTTTGGATTCAACGTGATATTTGTCAGGACAGCTTAAAAATTCAGAGACCAGGTCACCGATTGACATGATATCCATACGTGACTCTTGGTGTATGGGGAGCGATACTTTACTAGAGGCAAAACCAAACGTGTTCTCGTGCCCTTGGACTGCCACCAAAAATCCTTAAGAGTTGTCAGCAAATGTTTTGCATCCCAACTATCCTACAAACAGCAGGCTGGCAGCCATTGTCTGAGGTCCTCTCACAGGGCAGGAAGCATCTGCTACTCCACAGTATGCCAGCATGTTCTTTTCACTGAGAGAACGGAGCAAATGGGAATCCCTCAGCTTTTTTTTTTTTTTCTTTCTTCTTGTTCTCGTGAATGGAGGAAGAGACTAAAGGGGGGAAGCTGAGGACACAGCGGGATCAAAACAGAGCATTTAAATAAGTCATTTCACAAAGTCTCAGCCTCCAGCATGTGTTAGAAAAGGAAGACATCAATAATACAATGACTGTGGATGACACAGGGAAAAGTGGTGAAGTATTCACCCGCATTGCTCTATTTTATTTTTTTGATTTTATTCCCATTTGTTTTTTTGCGATAAGCTCAAAGTGGAGTGTAAGTATAAAGTGACGGGGCAATTCTAAAGGCTGCACAGATTCCCCAACCGTGCGACCTCGATGAGCCGGAGCGTCACTGTCCATGAAGACGAACGGTATCGATCACTCACTGGCACAACGACTGGGTAAATGACGACATTCTGGTAGTACAATGTTGTCACTGATTGTGAATCAACTTTTTTTTTTTTAAAGGTTTTATTGGCTCTAGTGGACTTTATTTGGTAGTGAATTGACAGCAAAGTGGGCAACGAGAAGGAGGAAGACATGCGGCAAAAGTCACCAGTCACCAAAAGGATTCGAAGCTGCGACAGCCGGGTTGAGGACTAAGGCCTCCGAATGTGGATTCCGCTTAAACCCTGAGACACCACAGCACCCCAACGTGAATCAGCTTTCACCAGAGAACGGCACTGATGCCAACTGGACCCCAGACCCCCATAAATCCTTCCTGACCCTTGCAGGAAGGATTTAGTAAGTTTTTTTTTTTTTTAATGAAATAAAAAGGGTCAGGTAGCCTTGCAAGAGTCACAGGGCTGCTGATCAGTTGCTGGGTGTCGTCTTGGTCTCGTGATGTCAAAATGTGAACAGTATGACAAGGGAGGACTGATTAAATGGTAATTCTGATTGAGCCTGGAATTCACTGTTTTGGTTGATTCTAGAATGAAACACCTAGTTGTGAGGTTTGCTGTTAAAAAATGTTGTTAGAGAACAGCAAGTTGTTCAAAAAGTACTAAAACATTTAAATCCTAACAAAGTCCAGTGATGGTCCAGGTTGCAAACGGACAAACCTGGATAAAAGTTTAAGAAACACCTTCAAGCTGCGACCGAAAGCCTCCCTTTTCCCAATCTGCTCCCTGATTTCTTTTACATCCAAACCCTCTGCATCGGTATCACAGACGAGACGTCGCTATGACCGTTTTCACTCCCGCTTCATCTTGTCTGGAGCAACATCCGAGTATCGCCCCGCCATTCATATTTCATTAATATTTTAGAGCGGAGAAGCCCTGCTGTATCCCGCCTCCTCCCTCCGCGTCGCCTTTCCTGCTCGCGCAGCACAACGTGATCCGAAGGAGGCCCGACACCGATAATTAAAGAGTTATTGAAATTAGCATTGACTGGGCGCCTCATTGCCGCCGAGCGCCAACAAAGATTCTCGTTCTGCTTTGATCACTTAAGCTGTCGCTCCGTTTTATTAAACCTTGCTCGCGTGATTGATTCAGACGCATGAGAAAACCCCATCAATCGTGAATCAGAGCAGACTTCCAAATATATATTTAAAAATGCTGTTACTAAAAATATCAAAACACGTTGTTCTTTGTGAAACATCGTTACACGTTTCACTGCTTTCCGCGCGCGGCTTGTCGAGGCGTCGAATGGCTTTCATCCGTGGAATACGGTTTTCAAGGCAAGCAGGTAATTGGAATATCATATGTGTAAGTGCAATATTGTAGACAGTAGATTATCAAAGGAAGGACAATGGGATGACATTTCCTCATCCTCTCCCCCACACACACCCACATACACACACACATCCTGCTGCATCAAATCCGTTTCCATTTGCTCCCCCTGCCATCCATCCATCCATCCATCCATCCATCCATCCATCCATCCATCCATCCATCCATCCATCCATCCATCCATCCATCCATCCATCCATCCATCCATCCATTCTTCTATCCTCCTCTCCCTCCGTATTGGCAAGCTTTTGAAAGTCGGATTCTAAAACCCGCTGCCCTCCTCCTCTCCTTGCCCTTTGCACATCAGTCGCCCATGTGTTGAATCCCTTAAAGCCAGTTCCGTTTGCCGTTCCTGCAACCTCTCCTCTGCGGCTTTCACTGGCTCGCCCGGCTCTTTCTCCCGGCAGTCAAAGCCCGTCCTCTCCCTCCTCCACCAGCTGCGATGAACCGCAGCCATGCTTTGCCAAGTGTCATTTGATAAGCCTCTCTCTGGAAGTTGGCGATAATTACATAAAGATTCCCCCCCCCCCCACTTCCATCTCTCTCTCTCTCTCTCTCTTTCTCTATCAGCTGTGTTGAAGATGCATCACCATCATCGGATCATCACATTTTGCTGCACATTTGATTTGCTTTTAGACTCTAACAAACCCAGCTGTGTGTGATCTCACAACTTGCTTTTCCGAGGACGTTGACTTCATAAATTAATATCTGCTCATCGGCGTAACCTCATAGTGTTGACTTCATGGATGAAACACTTCCCTCGTATGCTTATTATGAACGTTTTATACTATTACCAGAAATAACAGTGATGTATGCTTTCAAGTAAACCCAACTGTAGTGGTTCAGGGCTTCTGCATGTAGTACTGAAGTTGATTACCTATCATCCCATTTCCAGATGCTAATAGATTCATTTAAATGAATATTTAACGCAATTTAATTACATTTTTCCAGCTGGAACCTTGGCGATCGCCTGTTTCTGGTACGTTTGTAGATCTGATGCACAAGTGACATCGGCAAACAGTGATGGGCGACGAAGCTGCTTCTCTCAGCCCCCCTGGATTAAACTTCTAATTGTTTTCGAAGACAAGTTTTTGGATGGGAAGCTGGAATAGAACTTGGTTGTATTCAAGTTGTGCTAAAATGGCCCCTCAGTGAAGCCATTTAAGCCTACATTAGCACCTCAATGCTAACCATGTATAGCCGCATAGAGATCCCCAGCGCTAATGTCAGAGTCCACAGCCCACATTTCTAAAAAAAAAGTTCCATGACCGATCAAAAGATCCTGAAACACGTGAATAGAAAATCACTTTTCTCCGATCTGATGGTTGAATAACCTAAATAATAATAGATCAAAAACAATATTTTATGGCTGATCTCGTGTCTCTGTTTTCAATACTTCAGCAGCAACAGGGGTGCTTATTTTGTGAATATATAGTTTTTGATTGAAATGCAATTATTTATTTCATTAAAAAAAAAAAACTTTCATTGAGTCCCACTTAAAATTATACAATTAAAATATTAAATATATTGTAATATATTCCAACTGCTACAGAAATGCTAATGTAAGCGTGAACAGTTGTTGTAGATTTAAATGAAATGTAACAGCCGTTATCAAGAATTTGCTGGGACAGTGAACCCCGGGGTCAGGGGAGACGGCCACGCGCAAATACTGCAGATTCCATCTGCAAATATCTGAGGCCCCTTGAGACACTTATAAATCCTTATTTTAATAGTTCAAACTCTTAAGTAGAAGTCAAAATGCATTAATACTCATAGTGGAAACCCTCTTGAAGCAACCCGCAGAAGCAGACATGGAGTCTTCCTTATCCGTGCTGTTTGGAGACGAAGCCGATCAGTGCCAAAGACTGGTTGCTTTTAAATCAACCAATGGCGTGCCAAGTAGCGCCGCTTCCAAGTCTCTCAGCTTTCCAAGCTGTGTTTTCTTTCAAATATTTGAAATATGCTCTATGAAAAAGAATCTGCAAATTTTCTGCAAATAAGTCGAAGATATGTTCCACAGGAAAGTCCACGAATGAGTGAGTCTGTGAAAACTGGATCATGATCTGGTGCACCTTGTTGCTCGTCTGCTCTTTATAGAGCGCCACGCGGGTAGCAGAAAGGCATTTCATGACTCAGACGCTTTCTTCCTGGTCCAATTAAAAGCATTCTGAATCTCAAGCGCAGCGAGGCCACATTTTAAAACCTTGGCATACCTTGATAAATATATACGTGTACATTTTGTTCCGATTAGAATCGTGCTTGTTTAATCTCCGCACAATGGCATCTTGAAGCTCCATAAGTCCTTACCTGAACCTCAAAAAAAAAAAAAAAAAGGCAGCTGTTTCAGAAAACCGATTAAAAAGAGCCTTCAAAGCGATCCTGTTTTAAATCAGAAACTAGTGTCAGGAAGACCTTCTGTTCACAAGGAGCTGCTCTTCCAGGAATCGGGCCAACTGTCAGCCTTCAATAAGCTGCTTGACATTGACTGCGTGGTAGATGGAAGGGATTGAGTTTCTCCTGTCAATAAAAACATTTCAGGCAGTCAACTGGTGAGGTTATACACCGAGCGATACTCCGCCGGTTTTGAGATGAAATTACATACCTGTGAAGCCGGAGGCAGCATTTATCGAGGAGGGGGGGGCGCGAGGACCGAAACAGAAGACGTCTTTATCTCTGCAGTTCATTTTAAAGGTAAGGGTTTGAAACGACGCAGGTTCTGGTTCTGGCGTCGGCGTCGTTGCGTTTCTGCTTTTTCCGGGACGCGAGTTCAAGCGCCGACGAGTTTGTCAATCACTGCTGCCCAACAAACTTGACACTCACTGCCTTTGGCGTGGGTGACTGGAAGGGCAGCTTTAAACAGGGTGAGTAATCACTGTGTTTTAGTCATCGATCTCCGTATGCCGTCTCCTTCGCGAGCAAACAAATGTCATGTCTTCCTTTGAGGCGCAGCTTTGTGGCCTCTGCGTACAACACGCAAGCAAAAACTCAAATGTACACCAAAAAAAAAAAAAAAAAGCAGGGCGGCTTAAACCACCAAAGAAATTCATTTATTTATTATTTTTGTATTTTAGGGTAATGTGTGTGTGTTTTTTTTTTTCTTTTAAGTTTTTGATGTAAATGGCAGAAAACAAGGCAATATAGGAAAAAAAAACCGCGCAAGTGATATATTGCCATTTTCCGGTCAATAACAGAATCCCGTTTTTGTACGTCAATAACCCACAATCTAATTTGCTTATGACAGCACAAGAGGACTGTCAATTAACCGAATGTCTTCAGGGAATTGGGTTGTCAGACAGTTAATATGTTCTGAATTTATAAAAGAAAAAAAAAAAATTATGACTGAGAATCTTCCGTGAAAGTTTAATTGCATCCAAGGGCGTCGACAATGTAATAACCGTAATTGGCATTTCCTGAAGACATCTGTGGATGTTCGCCACAAGTATTTTGGTGAGAGCGGTGCGCATTTTGGGCTGCGTGAAATTCCAATAAGGGCTGCTTGCCTTCTCCATTCTACATCTGATGTTTGATTTTCGGATTCCCCATAAGGTCTGAAATTTTCACCAGGGCTGGAAGACAAACTCCAAACAGCCTGGCAAGAACCTCTGCAAGCCATTTGGAAGAAGGATTTACGGTGCGATAAAAAAAAACGCGCAGAACATCACCAAAAGAGCCATAAAACATTATGGTTGCAGCATAATGGGCTCTTTCTCAGACGGAAATAAAGGTGGGTGAAATCATTTCGAGCTCTAAGCTGCCAGTCAGTTTTGGCACAAACACTCACAAATTGAACATAGTTTTCAGCATTGCTGTTATTCTAAGCATCGTGTCAAAGCCAATGGAAGAACGACTTCATTAGATGAAAAATAAAAACTTTGGAATGGTCCATTGAGAACTAAATCTGGTCAAACATCAATCAATCAATCAATCAATTTTGCTTGTATAGCACGTTTCAGCAAAAAGGCAGTTCAAAGGGCTTCCCATCATAAAAACACAAAAATTAAAAGTCATAAAACCTCCATGCAGTCATCATCTGATAAACCCATAACATGCAGAGCATTTTGCCAATTACCATCCTCAAAATAATCAATGCACTTCAAATATGTTGGTCAATGTTCCAGTCATTATGGGGCAAAAGCAGCCCTAACCAAATGGGTTTTTAGTCTGGATTTGAAGGAACTCAGCGTTTCAGCTGTTTTGCAGTTTTCTGGACGTTTGTTCCAGGTTTGTGGTGCATAGCCATGGTTTTTGTGATCGAATAGATTTGATGAACCTTTGCAAGACGAAGGTGGAAGACGTTCTGAAGTCAAGTCATGAGATGCTGATAAATTCCTAACAAACGCAGAATGGTGACTTTGAATCAACATTTGGTTCAACCACATCTTAGTTTAAGTGTGTGTGTGCGCATGCTTATGCAGAATGGTTGTTGCAGCTTAATGTATCTATTTCATATGTATTTTCCCCTTTAACACTTATTTACAGCTGGAGATGAAATGTGGGGAAAGTTGGAAAGTTAGATACTATGCTTTTCTACGTCATAAAACTGAGGCTTTTTTTTTTAACCACTATACCTCCACCTGTTTGAAACAATACCAAAGATATAAAAAGTAGATATGCATTGAATTTCTCATGCTGCCCTTGTTTGCCATCCATAAAATGTGTGAATATTTTTTTTTAGAGGCACCTGCCTTATTGCATGCATGCCACGATCAGCTCTAACACGACAGCTGCCTTTTTGCCACTTTGCCAGAATGATGTTTTACAGCCAGCCAAGTGTTGAGGTGAATCTATATAAATATTCAAAGAGAGAGAAAGAGAAAGAGAGAGAGAGAGATAGAGAGAGAGAGAGAAAAATGTTGGAGCACGATAACTCCAGACTAACTTTTGTTTTTAATTTCTTTTGCTGAGGCCGTGACTAAAAGAGCCATCAGCAGCCAAAACGAAGAAACAAAATGTTCAGAATGAATTCAGCTGCGCATCGACTGTGGGGTGAGTTTGGAATGAGGAGCTGCTGTATTTTGCAGCTCAGCGGAAACATTTTCTACAGCTACTTAGAATTTCAGTTTTCTGTCAAAGCTTACAACGTGAGCTTTTTCTCTTTTTCCCCCCCACCTTTTCGCCGTTTAGCTGAAAGCGGAAAGACGTTGATGACAAAATGCAATGCGGTCCGACCGAACACCTGCTAAGCTGTTGAGAGCACTGCAGTTTGTTACGAATGCATTCAGCTGAAATTGCCAACTAAGAGTAGGATTAGCATTGAATGTTTCCCCGTGTGCAATCAACTGTGTTCAGATCTCTATATGAAAACTTACGACTTCTGTCAAGCACTGATTTAATGTCTTTATAGTTGAGGGCAATCTTGAGATATGAATTGATTTCAGAAGTCTGCTAACGTCCTAGAAAATGTGAAAACATGTTACAAAAACCTGACAGTCTTCACCAAGCGATGTATTTATACACAAGACTGAAGCAATAATAAAACTGTTACCGCCTTTAAAGCTTACAAACTTCATCAGTTTGTAATCAGAGGACGCTGTTTTTTTTTTTTTTTGTTTTGTTTTTAAAGCTCGAAAAGCTTCACCTTTTCGTACTCTTTAGTGACAGCTAAAATAGAAATCAATACGTCTGAGGCGGCCATGGCATCCGACGTGTTAACGCGGAATCAATAACGAATGTCACGAGGATTATTTTTTTTTTATTTCTCCATCCACTGGCTAAAAAAAAAAATATCCAAGTCAAAAGGCGGAAAGGAAATTCCGCATCGTCTGGGAGCGACACGATCGGTGAACTGGAACCGCACAGAAAATCCTCGCAGAGGACAAATAATCAGAACCCTCTTCGTATCGCTGACTCCATTAATCAGACTTATGATTATGTCTCACTAGACAGCACTTAGCTTCGGCTGCAATGAAATGATGTGAACTTTAGCAAAAGGAAAGCGTTTGCAGTGGTAGAGGAAAACGTTTTAATGCACACCTATAGCGGTGAAAGAAACAGGTAACACTTCCTGTAACACGTCTTCAAATATCAAACATGACGCACACGCACACACACACACCCACGCACGCACACACACACACACACATCACAGGGTTGAATATTCCACACAAATCTTCATTTCTTCACTTCCATATCAACATATCCAAAGATTTTCCAGAATGGTGTCGGCACCATCCTGTCACACAGTGAAAGCAGACATTAATAATATTGAAATAAATAACTGAGACACACAAAAAAAAACAAACTCCAGGGTTCATTAAAACTCCATAAGGAGACTTCTAATATGACAGAAAAAAAAATAAGCACCACAATAAACCATCTACAGTCAGTATGCTAGCTTACAGTGCATTAGTTAAGTTTTCACAACAACATCCCCCCCATGTTTTATATAACAGTCTTATTAATTAATAATTGCACTCAAAATTCTACACAGAAATACTCCATTATGACAAGAAGGAAATATGTTTTTGTGATATTTCCAAATTACATAAAAAAAGCAGAAAATCACATGTACAGAAGTATTCACAGCCTTTACTTCACACACTGTTGATCCGTCGTTCATATTTAGACTATGGCTGCGTTTCCACTGAGCACACGATCTCACAATTTGACGTTCCGAAATTAAATTCACTTTAGAACCCGCCAATTAAAGAAAACCAAACTAACAAAAAAAAAAAAACTATTGGTTCTTTCTTGGTGAAAAGTTTTGCTGTGATGAAGTGCGTGTGTTTTTATTGGCCATACCGAAAGAAACACTTTTCCACATCACACAAGTCACATGACAACAACTGATCGCAAACTACGAAGAAGCAGAAGAAGAAGACGACAACAGGAAGTGTCTGGATGACCATGACGCGGCAATGAGCAAGAACTGATGAAGATGGTATTTTTGTTCTACGTTTTAGAAACCGCGAACCTCTCATTTAATTGGAATTTTGACTGCTTCTGCACCTGTCATGCACGACTCTCATCAAATTAAATCTGGAATATTTTGTACAGGCGGTTCGAGCCAAAGTATTCCACTTGAGGAAACAGTGGAATATTTCCTCAAGTGATAGCTATTTGTGAGACGCAGAGGCAGAATGTCTGAGGTCATCAAAACAAAAATATATACGGAGGAGAAATCTGCCTCTCTGACCTGAGTCGGTGCCCGATCACCAGATTCTGAATCCCTCCGAGCCACAACAATTAGAGCCGAAACTCACTATATGATCCCTCCTTGTAATAATACTCTGGTTCTTAAATATTTATAGGCTACTGCCTACAAACCCCGCGCTCCTTTTATTTTTTATCAGTAGTCAGCAAAAAATGATGTATCCCTTGGAAACGCGTTATATGGATACATGGGTTCTGGAATGTACCAGGGCTCTGCTGATGATTGATTATTCTACGTGTTGTACTGCCACCGCTAAGTTTCAGTGAGGGGTAATCAGAAACTGTTAAGAGTTCCTGGAGGAGCAGACAGAGACGCACCTTACAGCGGGGAGAAAACCAACACTCGGCCGGGTCTCTCTCGGTTCTCCACGTGCAGGTTTAACCTCAACAACCAACACGTCAGCAGGAAACCACGTCTACAAACAGGCATTTGGTAATGCCTGCAAATTACAATGTAGAAATATTTACAACAAATGGGAATGGCGGTTATTGGACAGAGCGCGCCGGTTGATGTTGCATTTTTAAAAGGCGTTACAAACATATTTATCTCCATTTCTCCCAACTGCCACCGGCTGGTGGCTCCCACATGAGATCACTGGAATAAACTAAACCGAAATCTCTCCCAGGAGGAATCAGCTTGAGCTGGGCTTGTGTTCATTCAGTGTGCCGATTGGTCCTTGTACAGCATGTATCAAGCAACTGTTTAACTTGGAAGTTTAACTACTTCCAAGTTAAACCTCCAAGTTTAACTTCCAAGTTAAACCTCCAAGTTTAACTTGGAAGAACTTGGAAGTTCCAAGTTAAACAGGTGTTTTGGATGTTTGGTTCACTTTGATCAAACTCTACTTAGATTGCAGAGAAAGTGTGGTTTGTTTTGAGGAAGTGTGAATGCAAACACAACTCCCAATGTGGACCAAAAAAAGTGACCACTTGTCCACCCACCAACTCAGTTCTTGTCTCAGTTGAAGTGAACTGGTGCGGTTCGAGTGCATATGTGAATGCCAGGCAAACCCCGGAGGCCGCTCTAGAAGCGGGAAGCGGACTTTAGCCGAGAGAATTCTGGGTAAATACAACCAAGAGAAATAGCTTCTTGTCGTTTTGCTGAAGACAAAAGAAGAAAAACCCTGTGTAAATTTCATGTGACTCCATTGAAGTTTCCATTTTGTGAAGAAGGAAGTTGTGCTCCGTTTCTTCTTCGGGGGGTTTTTGTGTCGTTTCCTTCAGTGGTTCTCGGTGCGGCGGCACCAGAGGAGAGGAGGGGAACATGTTCGTCAAAAATTTTGGTCAGGCAACGCAAAGCGCACCAGCTGAAAACAAAACGAATGCTGCAAATTCATAGAGTCCGCCAGACAAACGGCCGCGAAAATTTCCTCCACGAGTTGCGTCCAGAAGTATTTTACCGTAAACATATTTTTTTCCTTTAAATAATCAGCTGTAAAGTATCAAAACTTGAGTTTAAAGCCCACGCCATTCATTTCCCATCAGATGGACGTCATCACCGTGGAGATCAGTCAGGCACAGAGTATTTCCACTGGCCTCTCCTTGCACTGAGCCATGCAGTCACTATCACAAGCCCTTGTCGCCATCATTCGTTTACTCTGGTCTACAGAAAGGCCTTGAGATGTGTGTGTGTGCGTGTGTGTGTGTGTGTGCGTGTGTGTGCGTGTGTGATAGTCTGAACCAACAATAAATTGCCACATCGGCATCCACACCTCACCAATTGCCACATAATTACATTTCAAAGACACCCTGTGTGTTGACCTCCAAGCGGAGCTTGATGCTATATATAATGCTGTGTTCGCTGAAAGCCTCTTTACATCATGTGTGAACACACCGCCCCTCCTTCACATCCCAGGCATCAAATGCTGCCACTTTGGTAGCTCGCCTCGGTGCCTCAGAGAGACGTGTGAGGAGTCCTCAGACGGCGTCCGGACGCATCTCTACACGTGCTTCTGTTCTGACGCTTTGCAAGGATTTCAGTCATTTCAAACAGTACTTCTCTACGTAGTCTGTAAACGTACAAGTATATGTATGCACTTCCTAGGCTATGTAGCCTGTTTTTCTTTTCTTTTTTTTTTTTTTTTTTGCTATTTCAACGTGACTACATTATATTCGTTTGGCACTGACAATGAACTTCCTTTACAATGACCCTGATGTACCCAGTCAAATCATAAGCGCTCTTGTCTCATGTGACTTTTCAGCGCTTCGTCCTTACAACGACACAGGTTTCCCAGGCCAGTTGGTAAGCTTTCAAATACACTGACACACAGAGAAGTATTTCTCTCTACGCTGTCCAGCTATTTGCTACTTAAAAGATCTTGAAGCCTCAGAAAGGTTGAAGAGAGAACTCCTCCGCGGCTGGCGGACAGAGCGGCAATGGTGCGAGCCAACACTCACTGGGCGAGAACGTCTTAAGCAGTGACGTGCGGTCAGGGGAGGCAGGTGAGGCACGGCCTCCCCTGACATCATGGAAAGAAAGAAATGAAAAAAAATATATATTTATATTTATCAATTGATTTGTACTATAAAGTAATTTTCCATTAAACTTCACCATTTTTAGATTATTTTTTATCGACTGTAACACTTTTCATGGGTAATAATTTAATTAAAAAGCTAAGCGCCAACATTTTTTCTTCAAAATCGCCGAATTTTCACATTTACCGTTAAATGCTGAGAAAATCCGGGAGGTGAGGCAGCACCTTGCTGAGCCTAACCATGGATTGCGCAATGACTCGGCTAACTATGCTGCCATGTTATTTAGTGAGAGCAGATCGCTGTCTCTCTTTATATCACTATTAGAATGTTCAAACACGTTTGATATATGAAGTAAGTTTCCAAAGTTAAGCCGATTTATATAATGAACAGCAACTATATGCGTGTAATGTGTTTTTTGTGCTAGCGCAATCATAAAACGGCTGAAAATAGGCACGGGGTGAGGCACGCACTGCTCCTGCCTCACGATAGGGGGCGCTAGTGAGCTCAGGGATTCTTTTTGCGATTTATTGGCTGCAGAATAAGTGACAACAGGCGGGAGTTTACAGTTAGCAAGTCAAGTACAGTTATCGTTTTCTTCTCGCATGCCCTTACTTTCAGAATGGATTACAGAATGGATTACATAAAAGGTAGAGTACCGAAATGTTGCCTGATTATTTGTACACTACAATACAATATGCTTGTAAATCTGACAGATGAAGTCAGTGCCTCACCATCCATGAATCTCACCGCACGTCACTGGTCTTAAGACTATAAAAGGTCATTTCTATCCACTTTACATACTCATCCGGTCCTTAAATTGACAGAACAAAAACAGAGTCAAAAACCGAACTGTACTCTAGGAGTTGGCAGACATTTGCATGCCTATCTCCAGGATTATTTTGGGGGAGAGAGCCTCTGAATTATTTCTGCTTCAGTTACATAAACACACTCCTGCCAAGATCTTCTGACACAACGAAGGGTTTAAAAGTTACATACGGCGTTCCGCGGCGTATGTAACCGTCAGAATTATGACGTTTCGCACATTGCACTCAAGAGTAGCAAAAGTACCACGTTTCGTCTTTGTTTTGGATTAATTAGCGGTGCGACGTATTGGAAGACGTCTGTCCCTGACCGCATAACACAATGAAGCCCTGACTCACGCCACCAAGCAGAACTGCTTATCTCCCTTGAAGTTTTCCAAATTTTTTTTGTCATCTCAGAACCACAGTCATCAATGCGTTTCACTGGGAATTTATGTGACGGACAAAAACAAATATTGCGTAACTGTCAGGGTGGCAAGAAGTCAAGAGACTCAATTTCCCTTCACAGACCGAAATATGAAAATTGCGGCTTATCCCTTTTTAAAAAAAAAAAAAACAATCTAATGCCGACAATTAACCCTGGAAGAGACCCAGTTAGTAACCGCAGTCCACCTGTGTGTAATGTAATTTGCGAAGGCCTCGGAGGTTTGTCAGATTAGTGATTAGTGAGCAAACAGCTTCCCGAAGACCAGGGAACACAGCAGATGGCTAAATATCAAAATGAAGTTGTCGTCACAACATCAATGTGTACAAAATCACGATGGCAAATGGATACTTGGATGCAATTCCCTGTTTTTTTATTTGTTTTTTTTTGTTTGTTTGTTGTTGTTTTTTTTTTTTGCTCCCAGACCTGATGTACGATTTTGGCAGCTGAGATGCTAACGATTGGTGAGAGCGGCATGGATGTTATGATGGGAAAGGAAAAGAGGAGTGAGAATAATAGGCATGAATAGTTAATATGTTTACTGCAATTTACAGTTATGGAATTGCGATTGGAGGCTCAGATGGAGTTAAATACAGGGGAACGCTGAAGGAAACGTTTTCAGACGATGCAGAAGTGGGTGAAGGTTCAACTAAACATACACTGTAAATACAGTCTGACTGATTTTGGGGTGTGTTGCAAACAAGAATTGACAAAAGTGTGAGCCTTTAGATGCGCAATGCTGGTAGAGACAAAAAAAATAAAAATAAATACAAATCAAAGGATTGTCAGCGGTAATTGTTGAATATAACATAACAAAGCAAAATTTTCTGTATACTTTACAGTGCTGCTCTATTATTTCTCAGTCCACCATAGAGACAAACTTTCAGAAAACTGCAAAACAGCTGAAACATGGAGTTCCTTTAAGTCCAAGCCGAAAACCTGACTGTTGCTTTTGAACCTTAAAAAAATGAAACATTTGATCAACATATCTGATGAATTTGATGATGGCCCTCACCGAAATGCAATGTTGGTTGCTAGTTTTCTCAATTGGTGACTGCCGCCTGGTGTTTTTTTTATGTTTTTGTTCCTTCTCGCCGACATGTGCTACCCAAATAAACTTGATTGATTGATAAAATGCCCATAACATGATTAGAAACTTGCTCTTTGAAAGCAACGTACATAAATTCACAGCATTCTTGCAAACATTTATGAACGTAAATGGTTTTAAATGATAAACTAAACACTCACTCTTTCACCTTCACGATGCCAAGTCATTTTATTTTTTTATTCTTTCTTTAATTTTTTTTTTGCTTTTCCCATAATGTATCCGGAACGCCCAATCACAGCTATTAAAGGAGGATAATGAACTCCTCTCATTATGTAGATGCTAATCATATAAACACAGCCTTGTAATTTGACACACTTGATTTTGTGCCGGGAGATGCCCCGCCCGCCCGCCACCGCCATCATGCAGCGAGCAACTCAAAATCCTTTTCGGAGTTAATAATCGGAGGCCTCCGCAGTTGAGACGTGTCTGAGCGCCACACGCGTAATGAGTCGCCGAGGCGATGTATGGCACGCTGGAATGATGCAATATGCAAGCGGAGAAAACGAGATCACAATTAGAGCTGTCAATCTGCATGGAGGAAACAATCACAGGGCATTGACTGGTGCACGGTCTCCTTCTCTCTCTGTATCAAAGAGATACACACACAAACACAGGTGTTATTTCAGCATTACGTGCATCTCTATCTTCCTGCAAATACTTCTGTAGATAAGGAGCATAAAGTCAGGTGCAGGCAGTTTAAGATGATTTATTGTCAAAGTGAAGCCATGCTCACATTGAGGGATTTTTTTTTTTTTTTTTTTCCAGCACCGCATTTTTTTTATTTTTTTTTTCTTTTTTACATTTTCTTTTTACCCGACGGGTTCCATTCCATGCGTTCATATTTTTGACGAATCAAGTCGCCCGGACAACCCTTGTTACTTGCGCGCCAGTGATCGCACCAACAACAGAAGTCAGAAACATTTTTTTAATGCAGCAGGTGATTTTTTTTTTTTTCTTCCGCGTTGAGATTTCTCTCATGCACCGTCTCTATAAATATCAGACAGTTACGTGCGTATGCGTGTTCAGTACAAAGTCTTTGTGTTACCCGAGTTGTGAACCATGTAAAATATCTTAACCCCATTTTGTTGTTGTTTTTTTTAAGAAGACATAATAAATCACTCAAAATATTGAAATATTTCAAGAAACATAACACAGAAACCAGATAACACTGTCTTTTGTAAATGGGTTTTTAAGAATCACTTAAGTGCAAAGTGTTAATCACAACCAATATTCGATGTTCATCAAGAATATTTCTTCACACAGTGGATAAAAACCACACAAAGAAAAGCAACGCAGAGCAAACACTGATGAGGTTAAGTAACAGTGGCTGTACGCATCATAAAAGCAGAAGTCTGGCGTATGACGGAGGCAAAAATATCAATAATGTAATGATTATAAAGGCTCTAAGCGGCAGGCTTAGTGAAAAAGATCAGCGTGACGTAAGCGTTATCTGAGGCTGAATTAAATCAGAGGAATTGTGATGGGTTTTGCAGCCAGAGGGTGAGAGAGGTCCAAGAAAACGGAAACCGCACTGAAGGCTTTCCTCACCAGCATCAGTTGCGAACCGCCGTAGCAGGAAGTCTGAGCTTCTTTTATCTGCTCATTTCAGCAGGGAAAATGGATTCAAGAAATTTCCTCTACATGTGCTTTTGATTGGGAGGAGAAGGAAATGGGTCGGCGTTAAATATAAGAAGTCTACCAACAGAACGTGCGGACAATCTTCCAAGAAAAATATAGGCAAGCAAAAGCACTTTGTGTGTGTAAATGAGCACAGAGGGTTGGGGGTCATTATGAAGCACAGCTCTATCTACAGAGTGGATCCAAACACGCAGTATGTACTTACATCCAAAGGAAATGTTTATTTCTTCAGTCAGATAGAATCCGGTTTTAATTTAATTCGCAAGCTGTTAAGCACAACACCTGCTTTCGAGGACATAAATGTGCAATCACACCAAAAACATTTGCGAGGAACATACTCTCAGTATTAAGAAGACAAAGCGTCTTCCTATGAAATGTGACGTGAATGTAAAACTCACTTACAGCCATCAGCTGCACAACTCCAAGTATCGGCGCCTCATTAAAGTTTGCTCCGCCGCAAGGCAACGCACACAGCGCTTTGTTCCACAGAAACGCAGCCGCAGGCACATTTTCACTACACAGTACACAATTTACTGTGTGAAAACCTACGAAGAAGCTGCGAATGGCGCTCCACATGGACGGCGCTTCAGAAAAAGCACATTTCTGACATTCTCTCACTCATTACGGTGGCATTTAGCAATTAGAAATAACTCCGGATAATTCCAGCCGACCTGAAACAAGAGAAGAGACGTAAACATCTGGTTTCAACTGTACGTACAAATGTGTTATTGCTGATATATAAAGCAGTTATGTGTCTCCTGTTGCTTTTTGTGAACATATCGCTCTGAGTATTGCACAGTTTGTCAGGATGCAAAACTGAAACACCAACACCGGCAACATGACGCAATCTGAGGGAACAGCAAACCGGACCACACAAAGAGGAAACCGCCTTGTAAAAACACAGAAAGAAAATCAAATGCATTCAATTCAATTCAAAGTACAAAACTGTAACCCTCGAAGGAAAATCAAACAGCTCAATGTTGCTAACTTTAAGCACAAGGGCTAAAAATATGGCTGTCATTGTTTTAAGATGAGGAATGAACAGGGAAATCGTGACTTTATTTTTTTGTAAAATATCAGTCAATAGCTATGTCCAATTGTAATGAAAATTTTTAGCAAACTTTTAAAATATATTTTTTTAAAAAAAGAAAGCAAGTTTTCCGTGTTTCCATTTTCGGGCCTGGAGCAAATCAAGCAGTGTAATTCTGTCAGATGTTGATGTTACGCTGAACAACCTCACTTAGCAACCTACACTCCCTGTGGAACAGGAAGTAGATCACCCTAATTTTCCTTTGATTAGGTTTCATGGGGCTCAATAGCTCAGAACAGCGCTCTGAGATTGTAAAATTAGACCAAATTGTTATTTTTTTTAGCCGACAAGCAGTTAAACCCAAATAGTTGCACTTCCTGTAAAACAGGAAGTAGAGGCTGCCAGCAGTAGCATGGACCACACATCCCGGAAAATGGAAAGCGTTTTTAAGGAACGTGTTGCTAGTTGTGATTGTTACATGCCATGTTGAGGAAGAAATGCAGTTCTAACAAACAGCCACAGCACAAACAGCTAATCGGTCACGTGGGGCAAACGTGAAACAAATTTATTTGGCAAATGTGTTTCCATCTTCCCTGCGGCGCATTAAACTCGTTTTGTTAAAACCAAAAACCTCCTCGGGTCAGGGTAAAACCATTTTGTGAAACCGAGGAACTTATTTCGAATTTTGCCGTTTCCGTCAGTTATTAACGTTTGAGAAAAATGGAAGAAACGCCGGACTAAGTGCAAAACGTCTTCTGTGAGAATGTTTTTACGTTTAAGAGACAAAGCAAATAAGAAAAAGTAAATAAGAAAAAGCTTCAAAATGGCGGCAGGTTGTTCCCCTCTGGCATCAGCCAGGCGATCACATGACCCCACAAATAAGAAAAATGAATCCTCCCTGAACTAAATCTCTCTCTTAAGGTTCGCGTGAGACCAGAGCAATATGAAACACTGATTAAGAAATGATGCTTGCAACGGCAAATGAAAACATTCCCATTTGGGATTAGCGCCTCGTTGAGGGAAAAATGAAAAATCTGGTCAAGTATTACGATCTCAGAGTGCTGTTCTCAACCATTTGACCCCATGAAACCTAAGCAAAAGAAAATGAGAGTAATCAAAGAGTGTTAAAAGCAAATTAACCAACTTTTAATAAAATTAAAAAAGAAGAGCCAAAAGTTTTCAAGTGCAGCTTTCAGTGAAAAATCCTCGTTGTTTTACACACGCTGAGCTTAGCGGCCTGTTTATGTAAAAACTCTGGCTGGTAATTGTCTCAGTTACTCTGACTGTTTGTCGGTGATGGGTGAAATGGGAAAAAAAAAAAAAGGTAATTCTTAATCCAAAGAAATGAACATTATGATCTCCGAAGATGGAAGAAAAAATATTGCATTCCAGAGGCTTTAACTCTTTCCTGTCCGCCTTCAAGAAGACCCTGGGGGGTGAGGCGGGGGGTGAGGGGGATCTGCAGACATAATGGATTCAGATTTTTTTCATATCTGAGAACCATCCCGCACTCACGTTCACTTTGATACTCCCCACAAAATGAAGTATTGATTCTTCATTATCGTCATCACCACTAACGCGACCGTAACCCCACTGTTGAGGATTGTAATAAATTATGCATACGCTGTTCAAACAATCTGCACATTTCTAATTGCCTCCCCACTGATCTCCATAGCAACAAAGGCTGCAAGCACAGCCGACTTTCCTCCCCGTTCCCGGCTACAATCAGTCATTTTCCCCTCCCTTTGCTCTAATTTCCCTCATTAACTCTAAATCAGATATTGGAAAAAAAAAAAAAAAAAAAAAAAAAGAAAGAAAGAAAAAGCTAGTAATGCTTTCATCCATTTTTAATAAGGCCTAACAATGCTAAGTAAGTGGTGTTGTTTACTTTTGTTGTCTTCCTGCTCATGCCGTTGGATATGCAAACGGAGAAAACTAAACTGAAAACTTGAAGTCATTTTAGATTTCGGAGCCGTAAAGATTTGCGTTTCACATGAATACTGACTCTTTCATTTTGCCCAAAGATTTAATCAAGGTTACGTCCACAGGCCCATTCATATTTCAAATTTAAAAGAGCATTGCTTTGAGACGTTGCCTCATCAGAATAAAAACATAATTAAACATGTGGAGCTTTTTTTTTTTTTTCTTTTTTTTTTTGGTACTCTATAGAGACGTGAAAATTCTAAAGAACTAATTTACCTGTCTGTTTTTTTTTATATATATATATTTAAACTATAACTGCATGAAGTTTGACACTTGTGTCAAAGTTTTGGTTACCGAATGTTACGAATTCTTCAAGCAGCTGGACGTTTTGTCCCATGCTCTTATTTTGAAGCGAGGGAAAACTGTTTTGCAGTGTTTCCTTTTTGAAGTGTGATGGATTGAAATTTGGTTATTTAACATTCAGAGGTACATTTACTCTTTGACTTACATTTCCTCTTGTTGATTGTAATGGTTTGCCACCTGCTGGAACTGGAGATGATTTGGCTGATGCAGTGGTCAAATGCAACCAGCAGGGGGAGTCTAGAGCTTGCACTAGCTATCGTGAAGAGCACCGAAACTTGTGGTGGAACTTTGATCGACTCTTCTCATCTACTGGAGGAGTTGACCAACATTTTCATTGGATTTAAATAAAGATTTTCACCAAGCCAATCAAAAAAACGTTTTTTGTTTATTTACACATCTGGACTCGCAATTTGAATGCTTCACATCATTCAAATTCTACGAGCCACTTGTCGTGGGATCTCTGACCTACTGCCTGAACTAAACCGCTGCTTCCTTCAACAACAGAGGACAAGCAGAGCTCAAATGGGCCGAAATGCACAGGTTCATCTCCCAGCCAAAAACGGGAGACTTGACAAGGCGTTATGCCCTATTATGTCACTGACACGACGTCACTGACACGACGTCACTGACACGACGTCAC
>VMRN01000115.1:634477-654388 GCA_010277015.1 Poeciliopsis turrubarensis
ATGGATGGATGGATGGATGGATGGATGGATGGATGGATGGATGGATGGATGGATAATGAAAAGATAATAAATTAAGGAATTGATCAATTAATTCCCTGGGCTGTTGGAGTGTTTGACACATCCAGCGCGTCCGACACTCCACATAGACCTTGAATATAAACCGGAATGGCCTGACTCTCAAAACGTGTTTGATGTGAACGCACCATTAGAATGTTCAGCTTCAATGGTAACAATGACATCAGCAGTGATGACATCACTCTTTGACGCATCAAATGAATCTCCCTCTTGAGTGTAGCACACTGACTGTTTTTTCAAACCTCTTCCTGTTTCAGACTTATAAGTTATAAGTTATGAATCTTCAGCAGGAGCATTGTTACAATCAATTGAAGGCAGAATCAGCCCAGTACAGGTTCACATTCTCATCTTAGAGAGACTCGCCTGGTATAAAGCAAATTTTTCGGTACTGAAGTTTATGGATTGAATCAAAGTATGTCATGAATATGTGTGCAATTCACTCCATCTTAAGTCCAGACCACACTAGATTTTTTTTGTTGCTTTTGCCACCACTAGATGATATGCATATAACAAACAGCAAAACAAACAGCACTATTCAGAGATGCAATGAGGTTATAGCAGTTGTTCCACCATGTTTGTAGTTCTGACATTCTGCCATCGCTGTAGTTCTATAGAGCAGCTTCAGTGAAACTGACTCTGTTTTGTGTCAGTTAGTCTTTTGCTTTGACTTGAATTTGGCTCGTTGTTTTTGTTAATTATGTCGCCACGGTTACTCGAAATGCCAACGAACGTAATAGCTCCCCTCACGGGATGAAGCCGCACGTTTTAATATATATATTGAGGGGCCACGCAGCGGTACGGGTCGCATTAACGGTAGTAGGAAGCGGCAGTTATTTTGAGGCGAAGAACAATAGGTGCCTGCCATACATTTCTATGACAGGCCCCAATAAGAAGAAAAGAGCAAGAAGAACGTAAAGAAAAAGTACGTATTCTTAAAATGTCTACAGAAGGAAGGTATTAAACGAGCAGTGATTGAGTTGTGATTTAGAAGTCTCGATGGATGGTCTGTATTTAATTAACAGTGGGAGCTTGTTTCAGAGCTTTGGGGCCCCTACAGTCTCCATTACTAACTGCTATACATCAGGGATCAGCCGAAAGCAGCTGTTTAGTGGATCCAACAGGTCTGGAGTTACGCTAATAGGAGGAAAGCTCGGATTCAGCGTCTGCTCCGCACGAAGCTTTAATATCCAACTAAATAGTTTCGTGTTCATATCAGTTTCTGTTTGTGCTAGTTAAGATCTAGTTGGTTTAACAGTTCAACATCTTGTTTGTTAAACTATAACAGGATGAGGTGCTACTGTTGCCCGTTTCTAAATTTCACAAAACTTTTCTCGTATCACATGGCCAACAACCGGAGGAGAGGACAACAGAAAGTTGGCGCGGCATGCTTTTCAATGAACAAACATTTCCACGTGTAATTTTATTTTAACTAAGTTACTTATTGGATGGAAACGTCGCAATTTCTAAATTGCGAGGGGAGGAGGGGGTGGACTTGGCGGAATACTGAAATATTTGTAATGAAAGAACAGGTACTGACAAAGCTTGCAACAACATTTAACAGTCATGCAGAATTGAATCCCAGTGCTGTGGAGATTAGGGACTGCAGCTAAACACAAATAGCTACAATCGGCAACTATCTGAGATCTCACTAAAAACACTTGTTTTTGTAGTTCAAACACAGAAATATGCCCCAATATGTATTGAGTGCATTTATATGTGCAGTGGAAACAGTCTTAAACGTCTACAGTTTTCCGTATCTACGGTCTTGGGGGTTCAGCCCATCAATGCCACGGAATACAAGGGGCATTCTTGGATTGGCTGTTTTTTAAATGCCAGCTAACAGCATGACAAGCAGCATCGTATCTTGATATGTGGGACATCAAAGCTGCGTTTCTTTTGGATATTTTAGACGTTCTCCACGCAGAATTTGAAGTTACGTTCCACAGTAGAATCTGCAAATACTAGACCACAAACAGCTGTGGGGCCTGAGCCACTCTGATCTCACAAACAGGAAGAATATGAACGTTTTCTGTAGTTCTCGAACGGACATTTGCATGATTATGTCCGTTCGGTTTATGGTTCATGAAAGGATCATGAACCATAAGGAAGCTTAAACTGGTTAAAAAAAAAAACGTATTCAATAAGTCATCCCTAAAAATCTTCGGATATTAAAAATATTGTAAAGCTTCTGCGTTAAAAAAAAGGTTTTTAATGTCGATGAGATGATCCTGGTGGAATAAATGCAGAAATTACTTTGAGTTTCTGTTGTCACGTCAACATAAACCAACAAATAACTGCAATTTATTGCTACAGCATGGAAAAAAGAAAGTTGTAAAAGATGTAACATCAAGTCCAGCGTCGTTCCAGACTCGATATTTGCTGCATATTTCTGCCATGAAATGGTGGAAAACATTCCAAAGAAACTAATGTGGCATTTGTGTCATTGGCGGAGCAGATGAAAATGATCATCGCCACGGCGATGCCTGCCAGTGACTTCCAACAGATGCTTTATGGATATTGAATCCAACGTCACGCCACCTGTCTCCTCTGCAGAACTGGTCAAAAAAAAAAAAAAATCCGCCTTACACTTTCCCAGAAAACAAGAAAAAGTGACCAGAGCAAAACAAACAAACAACAAAAAAAAACACAAACACATTTAGATAATGCATCTTATTTTCTACCATTTTGTTTTTGGGTCCAAAAGACACAATTTGAGACCAAAATCAGTGCTACTGACTTCTGAGCTGTTGATTTTTATTTTTTTTTTTTTTTTGGTTCCATGAGTAAAGATCTTGTTTTATGAAGACAGTTGTATTCCAGTTATACTTAATCAGTACCACAAGTATGTTCAAACAGGATCCAGACATTTCAATCTGACACAACCACCAAATCATCACATTCAACCAGAAAAAAAAATGATGACTGAAGTTTCCCTTTCCTTAATGTGGCTCCTTACCCTTTGCTTTTTATCTTGCTTAAATTGACGACATATTGACATTTGCACAAAGGCGCCAACCACCCATCCATCGTCACCACCGCATCATGCAGGCATCTAAACCGAACACGGCCGTTAACAAGATCTCCCTTTGGCTCCCGAGTGTTGATTAGGCCAGGTAGTCAATAAAAACCGCAGCCGGAGCTGTGGCGTGCCACACACACACACACTCAGGTGTCTTTTATCAGCCTCTCTCCAGCCTTCAGCCTCACCAGCAGTCAATAGCAGGAAGAGACTAATCCATAACTGCGACGGCAGCGGGGCGTCTGACGAGAGCCCGCGTGATTAAGAGCGAACATTCGAGCGGCATTAGCACAAACATCTGCCGAGCCGGGAGCCACGCTCGTGTGTCCCCCCCCGTATCGAAAGCGGGGCCGACCGTACGGGAAACAGATGAGCGGGCTTCAATCTGCACACACACACACACACGCACATACGTGTAGACTCATCCAGTGTGCTTCATTTGACACACAGCTGGGCGAGTGTCAGGGCTGAGCAGATAAATGCTTGCCCTGCAGTACGTGGAAAACAAAGGTGTTTCCTCTGAGGATGGAAAAGCTGCAGTGAAACTGCAAAACGCAGAGGCGTGCGTGTGCGTGTGTGTGCGTGTGCACAATGATAAACACGTACAAGAACTGTGGTTCTTTCTTTTCCTGCAGTTTTGCCCTCCAGCCACCATGACGGAACATGTTTTTTTTTTTTTTTTTGTCTTAAGCAAAGCGAAAACCCTTCCGCTTGTCCTCGCAAGCGCGGCGCGCCTCGACGGACTGGACCGCATCAGCCTTTACACGATCACCAGAAGTAGACACCGCTGCCGTGCGTTTTTCCTCTGTAGTTAATTAAATGATTAGCTTATCGGGTGCAGATTAAGTTTGCTTTTGTGCTCAGCGTAACTGTGATTACGGGAAAAGGTTCTCCGGGTCACATTGAAGCTTCCTTTGGAAGATGTCGAGCCATTCCCGGGCGGAGAGCTGGGATCGAACAACGGGGATGAGGAAGCAGCGCCTTAGCGTTTGGTTGGAACATCTCTCCACAGGTAACCGTGTAATGAAGCCACTGGCTGTGATCACCGTGCCCTTTTGTGCACGCCAGACCATGGATGTGTGCTGTGTGTTTCCAGCTCTGGTGCATTTGTGTAAAGCACTCCCGCCTGCCAGGGTGATGGATGCTCCTTTTTGTAGCACAGGTTAGAAGGCATCCTTGATGGGATAGGCCAGCTGTTCATCACTCCTGCCTCTCCTTCGTTGCCCCACTTCACACCTCCATCTATTCTCTGCCTCCTTTTTTCCAGCTGTACATGATGAATGGCCCATACAACAAATGTGCACAGCGATATCGAGCAATTTTTTCCCTTCGCCACGAGCTTTCTGAACCTCTTTCTTCGCCGTCCCCGTTCATACGTCTTCCCACCGAAGGTTGGTAGTTAATGAATCTCAAAAAAATGTTTTTCTTTTTCATTTAGCTCAATCTGCAGCTGGACGAGTTGGAGCCATCTTTGCTGATCTAAGCCAAATACCTTCATCTCTGGTCAGTTAAGCTATTAAATGTTGTCTTAAAGGTTTCATGCTCAAGAACTGACATATTTTCCAGGCCAATCCCCAACACCGGTTTTATGTTTTCTTCATCTTATCTACTTGTTCTGATTTTGGACAATTCCGAAAAACACTGAGTAATAAACAGATATTTAAGCTTTTTTCGGCACAAGTGATCTTGATTGAGTAAACTGGAGAAAGAAACCATCTGGCCATTATGCAGCAAACGGCCCGGGCTTGAACCTAGAACCCAGAACAACCTCATCAAGGACCGCATCCTGCACACTGGGAATGCCTCTTCCTGCCAACTATGGCCACCCCACTGCTGCAGTTTGCTTCTTATTTGTAAAAGTAGTAGCTTGGAACCAAATTAGGGAATGATAAAATTACAGCACTTTGTGTATCGAAGTACCTAGCGGAGCAGCATTAGTTTTGAATAGACAGAAATACAGCAATGCCTTTTGGGTCATCAGGATTATGCGTGGGAGGAAAATAAAAATTAGAGGGGGACAAAAAACTTAACATGAAGACATTTTTTGTTGTTTAAAATCAGGTTAAAATGTCAATCAAGTCTGACTTACCAAGCCTCATTGTTGGTGTCTTTGCTGAACTACATAGGGTCAGGACCTCTGCGGTTTTCCATGTATTTTATTGTTATGTAAGGTGCTATGGGGAAGGAAGATCCAATTTTTCAGCGTCTGATCTGGTGATCAATCAAGCCAAAGCTGTTCAGTGTTGATCTCCGGCAAACCGATTGCAACATTTCGTCTTCGGATGTATGTTTGAGAGACTTGGGAGCAGGCGAGCGCTTATCCTGCGTATCGCGCATTGACCCTGGCTTCTATGAGGGGAAAGACAATACTGATCTCGGCTCAGTGTAAAGGCGTCGTTGACAACACTGCGAACAGAGCTTCAATATCCTAAGTACATCTTGTTTATCTAAGCACAGCTCCACTCTGATGAATCAGTCGAAGAACATTAATCTTTGTTTACTCTAGCTGCCAGAAAAGATACCCTGGGATTTACGCAGTCTCTGGCAGTTCCATATAACTGCTCCTTTCGGTGCTACTCACCCACTTACCCAAACGGGGGGGAGATGTAAAGTGAAATGCATTAGGGTTCAGTATCACACCTAGCCATTACTGAAGCCTGCTGTGGTTTCACTTTTCATTCAGATGACAAACAGACAGGAAAGGGGTGTGTGTGTGTGTGTGAGCGAGAGGGAGGGAGGGAATGAGAGGGGGGGGGGGGGGGGGGGGGGGGGGTGAGATCTCCAGGTTCAAAACAACAACCCGGTGAAGCCAAATACGTCGTTTGGAATGGAGATGGAGCCGTCAGCAGGCTTGTTAGGGAGGGTGACTTGATAAACAGAGTAATTCATCATCAGTTTCCCTGCCAAGGCACCATCACAGCCTACTGCTACAGGAGGGGAGCGTGGGGTGCTGCTGGTGTTGGGGGTGGGTGCCATGTCCTTGATGATTAATTTGAATAAACACGAGAACATCAACATTAATGTTGATTGCTGATTAAGTTCAGATCCATTATGTTCTCCCTGCTGAGATGCCGCCTCCTGCTTTTCTTTCTTATCACCTAGCTGACATCCCCAGGTCTCGTTCTCTTCATCTACATCTTAAGTGTCTGACAAAAGAGGCAGAGAGTTAAGTCTGTTTTGTTGGCATCAGGTGCTAAAAGCTCACAGATCAAAGCTGAGCGAAGGGAAAAAGAGCCGAGGAACTGTTTATTCAGCTCTCTGGTTCAAGCTAATCCAGCAGCTGCATTCAGACTTTCTCACATCAACTTATATTCGCCCTCGAAAGGCTACAAACGTCATGTTGACACTGTAATGTACATCTTCTGTAGCATTTCTGTTGTTTTGTTCTCTACCGTCTGTTATATTTTGTTCCCGCGTGTTTCATTTTTGAAATAAAGTTATTGGAGAAAAAAAAAAAAAAAAAAAGAAAAATAAGGGCGTCGCCGTGAAAACAACATTTTCACCCACTTCAAAATAAGAGCATGAACACAAAACATTTAACAGCAAAACTTTTAACGCAGACGTCAAACTACCGTCAACTGAAAGCTCACAAAGTAGCGCAATAAATCGGAGCTCCCAAAAATGTATTTGGAGGAAGCCAGCTGATGAACGTTTTCAAAATGAGCAAAAGTGCGAAGCGAAAAATTAGATTTGCTACTAAGCGAGTTAATGGAAGTGTACCAATCTGCGTATGAAACATTTCAAAAGTTAGCAATAGCGCTAAACAAAGAATTAGCGGAGGTTTGTCCGTCAATGGCTATCCATTTCGAAAAACTGGAAACTAGAAATCAAAAACAGAAACAATCACTCTGATGAATGAAATATGCATATAGTTGCTCTGAATTAGTGCGAGTCCAGAGGACAGTTAGAGTAAGACATCATTTAGAAAAATGCATAAGATTTTAATTTATTGAAAACGATTAAGAATTCTACTATTACGCCTCACTTTGATCATATCTTCTCATCCTGGTTGTTTTATGCTCTACTTAGAGCAGGTATTTTTATACCCAGCACTAAATCTGTTCAAAACAAGGACACCTGTCAATAAAACCGGGATGATTTCGTTCCCATCATTGGCCTAAAGGAGGGCCGGTAAAACCCGGCTGAGTAACACAGGCGGTAACATTGTAAAAATCTAACTCTGTTGAAAACGTCCACTCTGAGAATATCACCTTTTACAACAGAGTCAGTGTATTGGCAAACAGACAAATCAAAGAGGCAAACTACAGACCACAGGAGGAAAAACTCAATTTGGAGCGGCAAATAGACTTTTGCACACCAACACTCCCACAAAAACTGCCACAAGGTGTGCGGGTGGGAGAAAATGCCAGTTTCCTTGAATGACTCAGAACAACACATCATGTCTTTATGGCAAAAAGCATAAAGATTATAATGCATGCGTGCCTGTGGAAGAGAGAAAGAGGGAGGGAATGCTGTTTATCATCCCTCTGCCCTTCCTGACCAAGATATTTCATGAGGAATGGAGAGTGCATCCTTCACAGTAGCTGTGGCCCCCCGCTAATGGTGAGGTGAGTGTGAAGGGTGGCTTTTAAATCAATCCCAATGTGCCATTTGAGCCTCCTGTTTATCACGCCGCGATGTGGCAGCGAGCGCTGATCACTAGAACTCAAAACATGGTCTCTCCCTGACGCGACAGACTCTGTGGGCTCTTAATCTCCCGGGTTAGCCCACCCCGTGACAGCCGGAGCGTCTCCATGCATACAAATTGATGAGCCAGTCTGCTCTTATCCCGTCATGTGGTAAGTGGTGTTGCTTAAGGGGCGAGGACAGGCAACTTTTATGATAATTTCAAGGTAAATTCAAATGGCTCTGGGGGGAGGGGGTCACGCACAGGTCATAATCAATTTGGATCATTTCCTCTAAAGAGCCCCATCTTCCATGTGGATGTACGCCGCATTTACACACACACACACGCGCATCCACGCACACACACACGGCGCTTTCTCCCCGTTTTCCGAGAGCCGAAAAGGTGAGAACCCCCAGAAGATGCCACGGGAAGTTTAATTTTACTGTTGCCATGACGACGGGGGTTCAGATACGCCTTTGGCCCTAACGAGCCACGCGAAGCGACACAGATGGTGATAGGGATAGTCTCCATAGGTGCGAGATGTAGACCGGAGCAACACAACAGCGTGCATAAAGAAATTAACGCGCGGACGTAAAACACAAACGGGGTGGGAGTTTTTACATTTGTGCTGAGTTCAAAGAGCCGGAACATCAACCGGCACAATCGGCTCCCTGCGACACCACTGCCGTTTCTCCACGCAGCGCATCACATGCTCAGTCATCCATGCAAACACAAAATCCTTCCACAGACGAAGAGACTGAAATGTAAATCAGATGTTAACATTTGCTCCCGGCTCTGGCCTTTGTTCTGCAGGATGGACTGTAATGCGATTACGTATGGTGTTTGCCAGTGCGCTTCAACGTTCACCGCTTCTCTCTTCTAAGATCAGATCACACACACACACACACACACACACACACCATTGGTAGGCCAGCCATCTTTTTTTTCCACCTTCAGACAGTGATTAGCAACATGTACACTTCAACCCAGTACTGAACGGCATAGAGGTGCAATGAGAATTTGGTGACCGGTGTGAGTTGTAACTGACTCCAACCAACAAACTGCATAGGGCCCACAGAGGTGAGAGGCCCCAAGAATTTCACTGAACTGTATTCTGTGTTGCTGCTGCAGGGCCAAACAAGGCTTAAACGGCAGAGCTTACTTTAAGCGAGGTAACAACAAAGAAGTAAACTAAGAAGAAGAAAAAAAAAGGCTATAGCAACAAAAATGGTTCCTGACATACAGCAGGTAAAGAGGAATCCTTCTGGAATTGATTGTGGGAAAGTTTTAATTCATTGATCTCGGAGCTTCTTAGGAAAGTGCTGATTAGCTGCACTGAGTAACTGCTATAATGAGCTCAGCAGGTGCAGCCGTTCTACCAGGTACCTGCTAATTGCTGCAGGCTAGTCTGAAGGATCGCTGCTCCATCAGGCAGAAGCTCAGAAGCTTGGAATCTGCAAAGGCGGAGCTTGGTCCAACCAGGCATTTTGTGCTGCTCAGTGGTTGCCATGGAGATTAAAGGATTGCTAAAACATGCATTAAAGGATCAAAGCACCACTCCGGGTATATCTTTGATGAATAAAAAACATAACATAATTTAAAGCTAAAAAAAAAAAAAAAAATCTATTTTCACATAACACTGCTCCTTTAAAAATCTTACCAGTCAAATTATATTCTCCAAAAAGGTATTTTAGTATGAAAAAATATTGCGTACCAGTCTCTAAGGTAATGATGCTTGTGTGTCTGAGACATTTTTTTCCATGGCTTCATTATATTGCCTGAGTTGGTCAAAACTGTGAGTGAATTGAGCCATAAAAAATGAAGTAAAAGGAATTGTTTTCAGCTCATATCTCAAATGTGGTTACATATCCCTAGCTTCCCTTTAGCCACCTCAGTTTTGTTCAAGAAAAAATAAAATAAAATAAGTAAAGCTCAAGAATGATGTAAACTACAAGAGCCAACGGAGACGCAGAAATTTCTAAAATGCAAGTTACCTTAAAAATTAAGCAGCACACGATTCCCAAGAGCTGCCGCAAGAGTTCTGACAGTTTTCTTTTGTTTAATTCACTTGAGCAGCAGTCACATGTAGTTTGGAGGTTTACTGTGATTTAGAAATGTTCATTCTTACATTTGCAGCCTCCAGGCACGACCTGGAAAGTTTCAGACCGAAAGGGAATGGAGAGGGAAAAAAAATTGCAACGTTACGGTAACAGTGGCAACGAGTTTCAAACAAAGACGACCAGTCTGCTCCCACATATTCCAAATAAGAAAGTTCTCAATACAGAAAGATACTTATTACAGAAGTTTTCATACCACAACTTTACAGACAGTTAATAAAAAGAAAAATATGCCAATTTTTTTTCCTCACTGTCTGAAGTGAACTCAGACCAAACTTCTTGACTTGTGAATGAGTTACAATTTTCTGAATTATTCCTATTTACTAAATGCAACTATTATGACCGAGATGAGTGTTGTAGCTTTAAGCATCTGGAAATTGTTCCAGAGGAAGTTTGGCCGATTTTACTGAAGACAATGAGAAAAAAATGGTGGAAGTGTTTTTTTTTTTTTTTTTTTTTTTTTTTTATTGCTTGGTGTATGTGAACATCTGGTTTCAGCTGTATGTGATTTCAATCATAATGATGAACCATGTTACACAGCCGAGAAAAAAGAAAAAGTTTCACATGCAGCCTTCTTCTGTTATGGTGAATAATAAAAAAGGTCATGCAGAGGACATAGACCCAGAGGCAAGAACACAACCAGAACACATTTACAGTAAAACCAGACAACCTCATGGAAAAATAAGTTATGACTTATTATTAGCTTGCATTACCACTGGGTAATCAACAGTTATCCGCGCTTCAATTTTATGTAGGCCAGGTCAAACATCTATTCAAATCGCCCATGAGACAAAAGTTTATTTTTTCTTATAGCTTCAATATTTTTAAGAATGGATCACAAAATGAAAAAAAATAAATAAATAAAAAAAAATAGATGTATGTCCAGTGGGCTATAAATGGCGGTTGACAGATGCAAATACGTAGCGAATGTCAAAAAATACCGCAAAGCAATTACAACGCACCAAACGGCATGAATTATGCAAACTCCAAAACATATGCTGCCATCATAGGAACCAAGATCGAACCAAATGCTAACAAAAACTGCCGTGATCGCAGGCTAAATGCTGCAACCAAAGGCGAGAGAAGCAGGAGGAAACGCTGAAAACCTGCTCCAGAAAATGGAAGTGCTCCAGACCACCAGGGGGAGTCGATCACTAAATCACACGGGGATCAGACCCTCAGAAAAGACAAGAAAAGAAAAGAAAAGATTTGATGGAATGGAAACTCTTTGCTGGTGTAACCGGATCCGATATCAACCAGGTTACACTGGAGATGAAAAATTAATTTCTGGAGAAGCACAGTGTTTCGCAGTATCACAGAAAGATGAGGTAACGGTAACGTTACCTCATCCAGACTCCCCCCTGGTGGTCTGGAGTTTGTAGCATTTTATACTTGCTGTTGCTATTTGGGACATTTTCCATTTTGCTTCTGTTTCCTGTGGTTGCAGTATTTCTTTTGTTCCATTTGTTTTGTTTTTGTCCATTTGTAAGTTTTGGAGTTTTTCGCTGTTTGCGGCGCAAACACATGACCTGTTGGCAACAGCAGCTGCAGATAATTTAAAAACTAAAACTGCTCTTGAAAAGACTGTTAATGCCATGTTTCAAACAATTACTCACTGACAAAAAAAACAAACAAAAAAACAGTGAAAATATAGTTTTTAATTTCCACACCTAAACCTGACATGCATCCATTAAGCTTTGCAGTGAAAGGTCCCAGAGAAGGAGAGAGGAAAACCCCAGCGGCTGGATATAATGGCCACTTATCTGTATGATTTATTCCCCACATATTTTCCTAAAGTTATCTGACAATTTAACATCGATAGTCTTTAACTGAAAAACAAAAAGTGCTACCTCAACCTTCTGCCATCGTCCTCCAATGCAAAGCCGCCATCTCATCCCTCATCTGTCCACCCCCACACGAGCTTCCTACCTACAATATTATCCCTCCTTTAAAATTGTGCATTTTTCCACATTCTCAGTGCGGTTTCTCAGGCGTCGGAAATATGACAATAAATGTGAATACTGCAGCAAGTTTCTCAAAACTGTCGGAAAGTAGAGGCGATGAAAACAGGAGTTGCTCAGGTCTATTAGGTAAATTACAGGGATAATGACAAATGAGTGAATGTGTAGTTTCTGACCAGCAAAAAAAAAAAAAAAAAATCCCAATTTACCAAAAACATATTTTTGTCCCTGCACTTTGAAAGTAGCTGAAGTAGTGCTCGAAACGATTGGTTTCCCAGTGTGCATTCACAATTAGAGTAAAATAACAATGCAAAGCAAGCCAGCTGGGTGAAGCGTGAGGATGAGAAAATGATTGCCATTACATTAATGATGGCAACTTTTACACTACTTATATACGGCTGAGACCAAATATTTACATACACGCATCACTGCCGTCTCTCATTTTTTCCACTCTACAAATTTATAAATACAGAGCTAAACAGAATCAGCTATGATTTGTTCAGTTTCTTTCCTATGTGAAAAAAAAACATCCTCCGATCATTTAGTTCAAATGGGGCAGGGAAAAAGGGGCGAGATTATGTAAAATTTATTTTTTTCTTCAGATTTCTGTCATGTTATAATGTCACTCCCTCATCTAAAATATATCTTAAGTGTTGCTTTAAATCTTTCATGCATGTTCGAGAAATATTTTAATCTCCCATGGCAACCATTGAGTTGTGCAAAACCCCCGCCTTCGAAAATTAAACTCCTCCTAGGAAACGCGGTTTCCAAGTTTCCGAGCCACCACCTCAAACCCACTATCAGTTCCTTCAGACTAGCTCGCATCAATTAGCACGCACCTGCTGGGACATCTGCTGAGCTCAACATACGAGCTACTTCTCAGAGCAACGCTGGTAAAAACGTTAAAAGGTTAACAGAGGAGGAGGTGGAGTTTGTGAAAGAACAGATTTTAAAGTGACAGGCCTAATTTCAAGGCATTAAATTAGACAGTCAAATTTGTTTTAAATCATATTTGTTATGTGTAGATAGCATTCTTATCACAACTGGAGTTATCTACTTATGCTACAAAATGATATGTGCCTAGAAAACACACAAAACTGCCCCATTAAGTCAAAGAATGTAGAAATAATGAAATAAATTGACATATTAACCTGATTTCAGCTGGAATCTTTAACCCATCGGTGAATTTGTGTTAATAATAGCTCTTTCTCATCGTGACAAAGAGCACCAACAGTCATCTGTCACTGTCTGGCAGAGCGAGGATCCTGTTCTGGGGTCGCACCGCCTGCTGCAGGTGGAATCGATGCAGAGTGGCAGGCAGTCACCAGACAGCGAGCTCTCACAGTTCTGCTGCTGCGTTTCTAAATCAAAGCTTACACCCCCATCAGACCCCTGGTCCTTCACCGAGCGCAAACCGCAGAAAACGATTTCATTTACCAAACATGTCTGATTGTTCCTTTTTACAGCCGTCCGATGCAAATGGAGCACAATGGAACATCCCGGCGGTAACACCATTGCTGTTTAAAATCAAGTGCGATAACATTAGTGAGGCATGATGCTGGGCTTTTCATAGAAGAAGAAGAAGAAGAAAAAAAGAAACACCTAAGCCACTTCTTTTCATAGTTTAAACCAAGCAAACTGAATCCAAAGTAGCGTTTGAGGCGGATGTTGACGGTCCCCCTGCTACAAGTTAGAATCCCACTCTGACAGCAATCACCAACCGAACGGCTCAAATCACAGCACCATTGTTTGTCCGAAACCACAATCAGAGCCATATTGTTGGAAGCCATGCTTGACAAAAGGGCCTGCGGTTCGGCAACACAATTAAACGCCCTAGGACAGTGAGCCGCAGCAGTCGCAACGCCGGTAAAACGAATATGAGTTTTGTGTGGAACAACAATGACAGGCTCAAACTGAGGCGGCCTCACTGAGAGCGGCTCAAGGTGGGAAGGACTCCGGAAACTCAAGAGTACTAGAGAACATTCCACTATATGTGGAAGTGCCAAAGTTATTAAAAAAAGAAGAAAAAGGAGTAACAATTCTAATCTTTTCCAAAAAAATAATAATGTTCATACAATATTCAGAAACATTCACAAAAAATATATTTCTGGTGCAAGTACACATCAGTGCTCCACATAGAAACTCATACAAGATGCCTTGGTTGTGTATAAAAACCCAACACCGTCTTTGTCATGGTGTGAGTTGATGAAGACCCAAAACAACAAAAAGACCCACAGTGCATTCACACCGACCTCTTTAGTCCATCTTAATGAAACTCAAGTTTGTTTGCCTGGAAAGGCTGGTTAGTTTGGGGAGGTGTGTATGTGTGACCGACCTCTGGTCCACCTACAAGCCTCGGTCTCAGATTGGTTGAAGTGAACCGTAGCGTGGTTTGAATGTATATGTAAATACCACGCAGAGTGGAGATTGCTCCAAAAGCAAGACGTGGGCTAACACGCAGGGCATTCTGGGTAAATACCTGGCTATTTACCGACAACAGAAGAGAAACCCTACATCAGCTGAATTCTGGTGTAGGAAACACTCCATTCTCGTTCCCATTTCCTGAAGAAGTAAGTTGGGTCACTGCCTTCTTCACTTTTCGTGTCGTTTTCTTCTGTGGTTCTTGGTGCAGCGCCACCACAGGCGAGGAGGTGAACAGGTTTGGTTTGTTTGACACAGTTCAGTGTGAAAGAGAACAGCAGCTTCTACCGATTCAACCGGACTATCAGGTGTGAAAATGTCCGCAGGGTGAGTAGTACATTTACTGGGAACTTAATAACTGGATGCAACACACATACTGGGGTAAAAGTAACACTGGCAATGAAGAACACAAAAAAGAAGAAACATAAGATGAGAAAATATACTCAAACCAAGTAAGTTAAGCTCAAACTCCAACAGTTGAGGATAGACTTTGTTATTTTCTGCAATAACAAAGAAACAAACAGGGATACTGGAAAAGCGACCCAACAGAAAGAGTCACAAAGAGCTTCAGAAAACGTTTTTTGTCGCTGAACAACCATGACGTCCTGTTAGGTGTTCAGGTTTGAGTCCAGCCAAAGTCCAATCTTCATCCCTTCTTGTTGCACCAGAACATTTCGAAAATGTTTAACTGAACCCCTGGTGTCCCTCAGCCCAGCCTCTTTAACACACATCCTGTTCCGCGAATAAACATTGAGGATGAATAGCTGCGCCATCAGCCGGGATGCTGACACGTTGTTATTCCCAATCAGAGCAGAGGCTGCAGATCCAGCCTCTGCTCAGCCAAGATGATTACAACCTGCTTACAGCTGTGATTACACAGGAACCAGGACGAGGAGGTAAGGGGGGAGTGTTTAAAGTAAACCTGGGATAAAAAGAAAAAGAGGAAAGAATTCTTCATTTCTAAAGTACTTCAGCAAACACGCAAATGCAAACAAAAATAATCCACATTTGAGTTTGACAGCTGGTCATAAACATGGCATTCGGACATCATGATCAGGATGAAGGCCTTTGTGCAGAATGTGAAATGCGTTTAAAAAGTCTGATTTCCCATGTTCCTTAGAATGACGATACCCAGCAAAGACTTGTTGGGAATATTTGATCTTTTTTTGTATTTCAGGAGCCACGATAAGAAAATAAAAGACATAAAATGATGGGAAGTATTATGAGAAGTTGTAGTATTAAGAGAATAATGTTGAAATAACAAAATGACAAAGTTTTATAAAAAAATAGTCAGAATGTTATGGGATGAGGTCATTGTATCACAAGATCATTCTTGTAGCGTTACGAGAATAAAATCGTAACATGAAGATTATGACTGTTAATATTCTGACTATTTTTATGTTCTTAATGTTATTGCGTTAATATGAATTTATCATCACATTACTTCGACGTTAATCTCGTAAAATGAATTTATTCTTGCGATACATTGACTCGATTTTGTAACATGACTACATGCTTGTATGTTTATTCTCATACTGTTCCCACATTCAAATATTATTTTAGGTTTCTGCTGATATTATTATGAATTTCTCATATTTCAACTTTATTTCTGCAATTTTATGTCTAGTTTATTCTCCTGTCATTTCAACTTTATGCTTTGTGTTATTTAGACTTTTTTTCTTGTAACGCTCCATCTTTGTTCGACTTCTTTCTGGTAATATTATGACTTCGTTCTCGTAGTACGATGTCATTCTCGTACAAGTTCATCCCTGAAATATATTATGACTTTTTCTTGTGATTTTTTTTTTTTTTTTTTCATGAATTCTCATAATCCTATTGGCCCTCACGTGGCCTCTAACACTCAGTCGTATATTTTGCCCAAATATTTTCCAGGAGCTTCAAGGTAAAGTTGGAACGCCAATAGCTGAACCAAAAAAAAAAAAAAAAAAGACGGTGAAAAAGACGTCGGCATAAACGCTCAATTGCTCCAACGTTGAAATTCCACAGTTCCTTCATTGCACGCATTACATGCCTGAGAATGTATTGCAAGTGTTTGTGGTGGACAGCCAGCAGCAGCAGCACCCACTGCTGCAGGAGCGTGTTGTTGTGGTGAATAATGAAAGCACTGGCTGCCACTACAGGGAGAAGCTGACTGTCAAACCTGGCTCAGTGCAGTCTGATTAACTTCAGCTCTGATGCTATCTGACACTAATGGTGTCTTAACAGTCGCAGGAAAAAAATATAATAATAATGAGGGGCGCCGCGCTGCACCACTCCGACCGCAGCCACCGTCTAACTCTAGTCGCCCGTAATGCTGCAACAAAAGGCCAACATTTCACTTGTTTTCGTCTTGGTTTTCGCGGCGCGCTCCCACCGCAAGGTTATTTCCATAAACTCTGCCTCGGGCGCCGTGCGCCAACCCTTCCGAGAACAGGGGCTGCTGTCACTTCCAAAGCCTGTCAGAAAATTGTCACATGCTTAGCAGTTTCTTAACAAAACAAGCAAAAAAAAAAAAAAAAAAAAAAAATCCAATCAAAAAAAAAGTCTGAGTGGAGAAGCAGAAACTAAATACCGGACTCTCTTCGTTTATCAGGGCAAAAAGAAGAAGAAGAAAAAAAAGAGTTCTGCTCCCACACAGAGTATTTCTGCACTGTGGCAGAGCACAGCATCTGTCAACTTCAAGTAATATCCTAGACTGAAAGTTGTGAAAGAATAACATCAACTTTTACTTTACAAAGTTGGTTGAAAATACAGAATTTAGTTACTTAGTAATTTTAATGTTTGAAGAGGCAGTTTAATGTGCTTCCTATGTGCAAAGGGCTATTTTACAGCACAATCAGGTAGATATGTTAACTTCAGTTGTTATGAAAAATTCCAACTACATAAAACATGATTGAAGAGAAATTTTACTGCCTGATTTACTCGTTGAAATTGGACCTCTGTCTCTTTAAGAAGCTCCTGCTCTTTCTGAAACCCGCCTTCAGGAAGTCATCACAACATGACTCCTCTATTTACCCTTAAGCAAAACATTTTCACCAGGATTTCACTGAGCAGTAGCTCCTGTAATGAGCTCAGCAGTTCCACCAGGTGTTTGCTAATTGCTGCCGGCTAGTCTGAAGGAGCTGAGAGAGGGAGTTGTGGGGGAGGGCTGCTCTGTGAGGTGGAAGCTTGGAGACTGCAAATCAGAGGAGAAATTTTGTTTTTGAAGGCGGGGCGAGGACCACCTTGGCGTTTTGCACACCAAGACGGTTGCCATGGGAGATCAAATGATTTCTCAAACATCTATCAAAGAGTCAAAGCGACACGCCAAGTATGTTTCAAAAGGAAGTTTCGAAAACGTCAAATATTAGATATATGATGCGCCGAGTTCAAAATTTTAGTATTGTGACAATCCTCATCCCTTGTTGGATACCAACCTATCAGAAATCACAATGTCTCGGGATCAAAGTATATTTGTTTTACTGCTTCCATTAAAGTCTCCCATTAACAAAAAATGTGATATTCCTAAAGTGGTCATCACTCACACACCCTCTGACTAATTCTTCATAAATTGTTGTAACGTCTGAGCTGTGGAGGGAGCCTGGAACTGTTCGCTCCCACGCTGCCGGTGTGTGCAGATCGGCCTCTCAGACACATCACAGCCTCTCTGTCTCGAAAACCTGAGAGGCTGACGGTCGGTAAGCTAGCAGAGCATTTCACAACGGATCCACTTGTATTCATCTGGAGCTTCTTTTGCAGCGCGGACTTAAAAACATGTTCAAGGAACGGCAGGGATCCCAGCGTGGCTGCATCCTGGAGGAGAAGAGACAGGGGATTCCTCAACTCCAGACACCAAAGCTCACCGGATTTTTTATTTTTTTTTCGTTTGGAACAGGTTCATTCAGATGCTTAATTCCAATGTAATCAAAAATATGACATTTACTTATTTCAAATGTTTTGCTACAGCCAGCTGGAGAGCATTCATTCAAATAAATACAAAACTTTGAGTGCAAAAATGTTACACTAAATTAAATTAATATAAAGTTTGACCTGTAGAGTGTACAAACAGGGTAATGTCGAAAGAAAACTTGTCAGAAGCTGAAAAATATTTTTAAATGCAAAGCAGGACAGCAATTTTACCGTCGGATGATTTTTATGATCAAATTTTGCCGTTTGCACATTGAACCGCAATTAAATTCACCCGAGAACTATTAGAGCTATTGCTCAACTTTAACTGGACAGAAGCAACACTAACGCGCGCCTGTTGTCAGGCACGTGCAGAGGAGGGCTAAAGGGGGCTTCAGCCCCTGCCCCTTTTATCCTTGATGCCCCAAGTGCCCTTTTTGAGTTTTGTTTAGTTTTTTTTTTTTTTTCAATTTTTATTATTTTTTTATCTGTATGTCAGACGGCCTGTTTGTGCCCCTCAGCAATAATATTTAGCTAAATATACTAATTTATCAAAATAAACTAGTCTGGCTGTCCTCAGTCTAATAATGACTCAGTTTCTGCCTCCATGTTGTTCAGACTCCGGGTCCATGGTGAGGAGGAGGGGGTCGGATCTGTGGCCTTAAACTATCAAATATTGATACCAATGTATGAATGTCTTGTTCATTTTTAAACCTGTTCAAATTTTAAACCTGATAGAATGATGAAAAAGCCCAACTTAGATGAATGTTTTTAATTCACTATTGTCAATCTAAACTTCATATTTAACTATTAAAATCCCTGTTTTAATCCTCAGCCTCCTGAAATAAACACTTCCAACGTCCATCATGGTTAATCATTTGCCTCAAATGATAAAATGATTCAGTTCCAAAGGGTTAATATTTCGAGTCATGCAGAACTGATCTGACCGTTTCCATAGCAACGATCAGAAACAAGACATTCCCCCAGAACTACAGTGAGCTCATTGTAGCTATGATCTAATTGTCTATGTCATATATCTATGTCATAGATCAAATAACATCTGAGGTTATAAATGCTTCCATCTCAGAACATCAGGTAATATACAAGCAGCTCTTTGACCCTCAGCACTGAGTTTTACAAGGATTTTTAGTATGGAAGAGGTTTTAGTCACCAAGTTTTTCCCCTGACTTTTGGCGCTGGATATTTGATGACCACAGGAGTGAGGAAAGTTTTCAACAAACTACTTCCAGGTATCAACTTTGAAAAAAGTAGCTCTCAGGACGAGTGCATTGAATACGATGTTTTCTATGCTTATCTGTTCAATCCTTCTCCAGCTGGAGTGAGTTTTCAGAAGACAATGCTCTTGAAGAGACCAATGTAGTAGGGAACGATTTCTCCAATCTTTCTAAAGAACAAACTATCTCAGCTGGGGCAGTTTGTAAACGTCTGCCCAGATGTTGCTCTAAAAATTCTTGTTGTACCGCATTTTGACTGACAGCATGTTACATTTGTCACGCTCCTCCTGATCTTTAGGATGGCAGAGATCTTAGTCAGCGAAAACGGCATTAGGAGACAGTATTCCTGAAGAGACCACTGTCCTCGGTAATGATTTTTTCAATCTTCCCAAAGAACAGACATGGACTCAGGGATTTGGATATGGATGATTATGTTAATGAGCAGTTTAAAAAAACCTGCATAATGTGTAAGGCAGTTTTAATTTCAACTGTCCATTCATTTCATCCATCCATTTTCTTCCGGTTTTCCGGGGGATCAAGGTGGTGATCAAGGTGCGGAGCTGTGCACTGA
>VMRN01000115.1:659388-715436 GCA_010277015.1 Poeciliopsis turrubarensis
AAAAATCCCCCTCAAATAAATTTTAGCTTGTGGTTAAGTGACTAAACAGGGGAAAAGGTCAAAGCAGCATGCATGGTATGGGAAGACATCGCGCCAATTAATGTCTGTTGTGTTCTCAGTAATAATAATGATGGAAAAAAAAAAAAAAGCATGCTGGGAACTTGGAGAGTAAACGCAGGAAAGTCACATTAGAGTAAAAAATTGAACGGCGTATGGAATTGTGATGACTTGCGGTAATTATCAGGCAGCAGCTGCTGGTAATAAGCTGAGAGTATTAGCAAAGGCTCCATCTGAAACCGTGGAGCTACAAGTCACCGAGATCACTTCCACAGCCAGAACCAAGATTCCTGATCACAAACGTCACCACACTCGGTGTTCCTGTGAAATGGCAGCATCACGCTGACCTTTTTTTTCAGCTCCATTCATGAAAGGAGAGCAACTTTAAGATGGCCATTTTGGACGAAACGCCACCTCCGAAGGACGAAATGTTGACCGAGGCCAGAATGGAACGAGAAAGGACATCAACTAAAAACACCAAACGTTCTCGCACCAGTCATCCCTGTTTCTCGAAGCTGATCTCCATCCCGGTCTGCATTCATACCCTCACGCCGCGTGTTTTATCAAGAAGGGCTCCACACTGGTGCAAATGTGAACTAATGAACGACGACGGCGTCTTTAAAAACATTCAGCTCCTTTGTAAAGGCTGGCCCTGAGTTCCTCTTTGAAAACTCCGATCAAATTACGGCTAATCAGTAAATAGGGGGAAGTAAATCGTCTCTGTGATGTAATCTCAAAGCAAGATAGAAATATTAAATTACATTTTTTTTTTGTTTTAGGCAAGAGAAATTGAATCTGAACGCTGGAGGTCTGCGCAGCTCGTGTGTGGTTTGAGGATGAGAGTTACAGACTGCTCATCGCTGTCTTTACAATTACTTTGAGACTAATGGAAGTGGAGCCGGTTAATCTTCGCATGCTGGCCCCAATGTACATCTAGCAGCTCGCCGCATCTCTTATTCCTAGCATGCAGCCTCCGACGCTGCTCTGCTGAATACACTCGGCCCGGCCATCGCACATTATCGGCTCGGCATCGTTTATAACAATCCAATGTAATTTCCAAGCAGTCAAGGTATTACGGTTTAATTTATTTGCTGGAGACGGGACCGGCATGAAATACAGAGGCGGTGGGAGTGAGTGGTTGCCACGACAGGAATTTCTCTGGACTCAAAACAAAAAAAAAAAAAAAAAAAAAAAGAGGGCTGCAGGATTGGTCCAGACAAAATCAATGTGTCCTGTGGCTGAAAACAATCTCCTCACAGTTTTGCATAAAAAAAAAAAAACAGCATAATATTATTTATTCCTGCATTGTAAGATGCAACTTGTTTCAATTCTAGAGCTTCTAGTTCTGTGTTAGTTTTTATTTTAAACAGTCATTTTATGGCATAGGGCTGCACAGTGGCGCAGTGGGTAGCGCTGTTGCCTTGCAGCAAGAAGGTCCTGGGTTCGATTCCCGGCCCGGGGTCTTTCTGCGTGGAGTTTGCATGTTCTCCCTGTGCATGCGTGGGTTCTCTCCGGGTTCTCCGGCTTCCTCCCACAGTCCAAAAACATGACTGTCAGGTTAATTGGCCTTCCCAAATTCTCCCTAGGTGTGAGTGTGTGTGTGTGGTTGTTTGTCCTGTTTGTCTCTCTGTGTTGCCCTGCGACAGACTGGCGACCTGTCCAGGGTGTACCCCGCCTCTCGCCCGGAACGCAGCTGGAGATAGGCACCAGCAACTCCCGACCCCGTTAGGGAGAAGGGTGACGGAAAATGGATGGATGGATGGATTTTATGGCATAAAAATGTCAACCTAACTCATCCTCCCTCTGCCGATAGGATCATAGTGTCTACTTTATGATTTTTCTTTTGTTTTACAACATATGTAACACCAGAAATTAAGTGCATTTTGTTATCTCAATAATATGAACTATTATTATTAAAATAGATGCTTTCCTGTGCTGTCTGGTCAGGAATATGGGCACAATATCAATTTCCTTCTCCTTCGTTGCTTTCCCCGTTCCTCATTGGCTTCTTAATTTGCGCCTAAAGAGCAGAACAGCAAGCTGCCAAAGCCTCCGCTCACACCAGCGGACGGTCAGTTAATTAAGTGGCTTTTATTAACACCACCTGGCTGCTGCTGACCCCGTTAACATCTATAGTAGCCATAAGGGTATAATTAGGTTTCCCCCCCCCCAACTCCCAACTCCTCCACCAGCATTTAATTTGTTAAAGTTTATTTTAAATAAATGTTAACATGCTATATGTTACTGATTTGAGGTTGTATTTAATTCACTTCAGGCCAGTTTAATATCAGGTGTTTTTAATTAAAACCAAAGCATTTTGTCAAGTAATAATAATAATAATAATAATAATAATAATAATAATAAAAATAGTCAATTCAACAAATATTGGTTCATATCCACCTACCGATTTGATTCTATTTGTAATACAACTAAAATGTATCATGCTAATGGTTAAAACAAAACAGCAATTCTGTAGCTCTGAGCTACAGAATTGGCAGATCAGTCTGCTGAGAAAGCATGTGGCAACAGTGGACAGTTTATCAAATTTAGCAGTTGGCTAATAAGGAGCATGAATATGGTGATAGTAGAGGAACTTTCCAGAAAGACTGTGTACTTATTTTTCACCGTACCCATAGTACTCAGCAAGTCTTGTAGATGTAAGAAAGCGTTTGAATAAATTCAAATTTTCACAATTTGCTTGCAGTAGCATAATCTCACGCTGCGCTTCCTCTGGACGAATCCGAGCAAATTGGGACAAGAATACGATGGTTTCAAATCATAGCTGCAAATAAGTAAAAAGAATAAAAAATAATGTTAAAAAAGTGAGAGTAAAAACCCTTCTGCTGCACTGCATCCAAAACAAGTGGGAAAAACTGTCAGAAAAAGCAAAAAAAAAAAAAAATCTGATTAAAATGATTCTTACAAAAACAAAACTGCTTCCAAGATGGATGTAATGAAGTAAGATGATGAGATCAAACGCTCTCTTTGCTCTTCCAGGCAGTGGAGCAAAGGTAATTAATAAATTACTATTTTTTTTTCCCCTGCATTGCTTCATTAGATCAAATCTAGCGTGTTCAATTCTCCACATCGATGAGATTTCAGACTGCAAAAGCTGCACCCTCTCCCCACGCGTCCCTCCACGTTTGCAGACTCATTTAATGCTCTCTTAACCAATGCATTTTTAAGACACAACGAAGCATAAAACGACATTAATTGTGACTCAAATGGAGGCAATTGAGTGTCCATTAAACAGTAGCGAGCTAAACTGGTGCCCTGTGGTACGGAATGAGAGCCAGACATCGTGAGCAGTAATTATCTCAGGTAGCTATCTCATTACCGTCCTGCTCCTGGTATGTAGCTGTGGCCACAGGCTCAGCGTTTCACCGTTAGCTCCCCGTTTAGTTGTTCTCCTCCGACGCTGCACCGTTTACCGCCGGCGAGACGCCTCCACCACGCTGCACTCCACCACGCTGCACTCCACAACGCTCCCACTGACTTAAGTTAATCCCCATCACTAGGATTGAACTTCTTGAGTTGCAAGGTGACCACAAACCTTCGGAGCGCGGCGTTTTATCTACATAGACGGTTTGATTTTGAATTTGGGGGCAATTTTCTGAACAAAAAACGTCAATGAAAACCTCCCCTTCTGGTCGCAGACGATTATGTGCCGTCTGACGCTTTGTTTGGAATCTGAAGTCGTTGTTGCCGACAGTGAACTAAAGCCTCAGATTGTCATGAAACTACAATGCTCATAACTGATGCTCATCAGGGCACAATGTCTGAAAACGTTGGACTGCGTTTCGATGCTGAAGTCTTTGTTCGTTCCACAATGAAAAAGCTTAATGGGAAAGCGATAAAAGACTGAGAAAAGCTATTGTTTTCTTTAAGAGCTTGTAAAAGAGAACAAATGCCTTACTTAGTGTCACCCTCTGCCTACAACTTGTGCCACTCATCTCTCCTTTTATTTACCCAGAGTACAGCAGTGCGGCTCACTGGACAGCCTTCAGCTGTGGAACCAAAGACCAATCAAACTGTAGAGTCGTTATAGGAAGACCTCCATCTGAATCCAGAAGACTTAAAGATTCAGTATCCTCTAATCTGGAACAAACTTCCAGAAAGCTGAACAACAGCTGAAATACTGAGTTCCTATAAATCAAGTCACCTGTTTGGAGTTGACTGTGATTCAGAATCTGTGGAAAACCGATCAGTATATTTCATGTGTTTGCTTGATGCATTTGCCAAAATGTATTGCTGATTGCTGTATTAAAATTGATTCACTGTGTGATGTTTTCACGGTGCGAACTGCCTTGTTGCTGAAACGCGCGGCACAAATAAACTTGACTTCAAACAACAAAATAAGTGAGAGGTCGCCATTGGACGTGGCTCGAAACGTGAGCAAGATCTATGTGTGCGACGAGCGCCACGGTGACAGCGTGACAGTTTCAAAACATTTTGAAACAACAACGGACAACACGGAGCTCCTGCATCCGCTCGCCAGTACATCGTTACGGGACCAGGCAGCAGGAACAGATCCAGTGGAACCCATTGAAGAATTGGACATAAAATTATTTAAAAAAAAAAAAAAAACAGGAACAGGCGACTGGAGAGAATTATCAGTCACCGTGGCGACAATGAGCCAATCAATGACTGACTTCACATCTAAAACTGGGTCACAAAGGGAAATGAAAAGATGCTGAACCGGGGTCAGGTCAGAAAGGTCCAAATATCTCCCGTCTAAAATTTCGCGAACGTGTATGTTTTCTTCTTCGGTAACATAAATGGATATAAAAAGAAAATCTTGACTGGGAATTCTTGGACTAATTATACTCGTGTGAGACGCGGTGGAATGTATTAAGGTTTTCGCAGTTCAAGGTCAGATCAACACAAACTTTAGATTAGCTTTATGACTGATCTTCTTTCAGTTCACAACAAAAGGCAGAAACTAACACACGGTCTTTGTTGGTCGTCTCCTTTGAAACAAAGAACACGGTTCAACGCTTACATTTAAACTGCATGATCATAGGACTGCTAAATAATTACCAAGTATTGATGTACGGAGAACAAAACATGACAAAAAACAAGCTATAAAAAGCGCGATTAGCTTACGACTTTGATCCTAAAAAGGACAGCCGATGAAAACAACTTTTATCTGAAAAACTACACAGCGTTCTCTTCAATGAACATCCTGCCTGACCAAGTTTTAATTGCTCTTTATTCTTTCTCCCATCAATATCCCGTAGGTAGGAAGACTCCATTGCGGTATTTAAGCATTTCTGCCCGACTCCCCTCAAAACCACCGGGATGAAAACGTTCCAGACCGAATCTGTCCTCGGCCGCCTGCGGACACACAGTACGGCGCATTAGTATTCAGACAGCGTCAGATCTCTGGGCCAAAACACTCAGTGGACAAACCCTGACAAGCAGACACACATTAATAGCTATTCATGAGTGAGAATCGGGAGACATGCTCGAATTGCCACAGCGCAGGGACTCTCGGGGAGAAAATATTCACCACACAATTGGTTAAAAAACATTTTTTTTTTTTTTTTTTTTTTTTTTTATCATCGGAAAATAACTCGGTGTTTTTCTCATTACAGGCAACACATTCTGCTCAGCACTAGATTACTGGAGCAAGTATCTAATGCACTGTGGGTACTGGAGCAAGACAAAGCTAATTATTAAGAAGCAAGCAATAACACTGACACATCACTAAAGCAATAGTTACAAAGTGCTATCAGCCAGACTTTTAAACTCTTTCAATCTTGTGTGTTTACTGTTTGAGAGAGGTGTTGATACATCCCATTAGTCTGTCCAGTGTCGCGCTTCCCTCGCCCATCGCCTTGGCTACCATGTTGTGACATGTCAGCATGTTACTGATGAAGCTTCTGTGACTTTTAGTAATTTCCTACGCGCTGTCTTAAGTCTAGCAACATATACAGCTTAAGAGGCGGGTTGAAATTTCTGCTTTAAGAGCTGCATAAATTTGAAGGTCCTTTTTGAAAACCAGAGCGACGACAGCATGTCGCCCATAGAGGCCGAGCCATTAACCGCTGGGAAGATTAGGCTCTGTGCCTTCTGACTACGGAACGCACTGAGATACTCAAGCCAACCAAAATAAATAAATAAATAAATAAATAAATACATAAATGTAACCCTGAAATTAGCATGAAGCAAGCCCAGAAGGTTCTGAGTTTGAATATTAGCCCACAGAGGAGACTTTGCGACAGCCTCCTGCCTATGAGGATAAAAGAAGAGCAAACGGCTTCATCAAGAGCAACGGCAAAGAAATCAGTACAGCTTCAGAGGTGAATCGGGAGTTACTGGTAGCTTACAAGTAGATGATTTAAATCGGTCGTGCTAATCCTAAATCGCTAAACGTAAACATTAGCGCCACGAGTGCTAAAGCGCTTCACCAACAGGGTATTTAGCGGACAAATTATTGCCCTTATTTAATTTCGACGTTCCAATTTTGTATGTTCTATGATTCCTTTAGCCACTGTGTTTATGTTTACATCTTGTTGTCAACTGTTTGCTCCTGTATGTTTCCTCTTTCAAACGGAGTCAAGGAAAAACATGAGAATGTGAAGAGAGGAAACGGAACTGCGGCAACAGAAAAAGTCTTCACCCACCTTAAATCAACATAAACATTGACAAATAACTGAAAAATCCAACACAGACGACAACAGAGCGTTTACATCACAGCCGAGTACATTAGTGCTTTAGAATGTAACCCGGAAAAAGAATTAAGATCAGCCAAGTGCGCTAATTGTTGTCAAAGTTAGAAAAATGCGCCAAACAAAAACGTTTTGTCAATCTGTTAGCACTCTGGTGGATTAGCTGAAGAGTGCCCCACTGCACCTCAGCAGTGATAACTGCGCCGCTGTTTGAGATCCTGGGGTGAAAAACACGCTCAGGCTAGTAAAACAGGCTACGTCAAACGTAGACCGCTGCTGAAACTTAGCAGAGAGCAAAAGGCAGAATCTCTCCCATCTCTTCATGACATACAGTGAATTCCGTGGCTGGAAACAAAACAACATAAAGCTTCCTTTGAGTGCATGAAATGGTTCATATGAGCCTGCCTTTAATATCCAATAAAGACAGACTCTAACTACTCAGAGTGGCAAGGAGCAGGGAAAGAAAAAGCAGAGGAGAGGCACGACATAAAGAAGGACTTACCAGCGAGAGATGAGTCACCTGCAATGAAAGAAAAACAGAAAAGGAAAAAAAAAAACTGGATTAGTCTAAAGGGTATAGCAAAAATATTGTTCACACCTGCTCATCAAAGGGAAAGTCACAACTAAATGAGATATAATAGCAGAGTGAGAAAAAGGAAAGTCAGAATGCAATTAACATTTCATGTGTAGGAGAGCGCCGTTTCACTTGTAAGCTGCAACACAAAGCTGCTAATTGAGACGGCGGAGGAAAACAACGGCTCATCATATTCTGACGGCAGAATTCATATTTTCCTTGTGAGATAAGACTTAAAGGTCAGAGGCAAACCTTTTCAGGCAACGGCTCTCCTCTCTTTTCAGTTGACATTCATCCACATAAGAAACTCATTATGAAAGTCATTTCGTTAAAAGAAGCGTCACGGCGAACGGAAGACTACACACACCGTTGGTTCAGTCAAGACAAAAACATTGAAGCATGCATTTTCCTGGGAACACGGGCGCAAGATTAAACAAAAGTCACACAAGGAAGAAAAAAGATGATGTTGATAATGAAGAATATTATTAATAATACATCACTTGTCAATAAAAACAGTGTGCAAAAAATACATCACTCTATACAGAAAGACATATGTGGTAAATAATTCAGCAGCTTGTGCCCAGTGACTTCAATTACATTACAAAACAAACACAAAAAACTTTCATCGTGACAGAAAATTAAATGTCACTCATATCATCTGAGTTTCTTCAAAGAGTCATTGTCGACGGTGATGTTGTGAGCAGAGAGGATCTCCAGTAGCAGTCAGTCTTTCCTTACGTCTGAAGAGACCTCTGACTGAAGAATGTTGTTATACCACAGTCTTGTTGCCACGAAAGGCTAACAGCTCGATTTCTGAACAGCAGAGATGATATTCCACAGTAACATTCCTTAGATGAAAATCAGTTGTTGGCAAGCACAGCTAATTCATCTCCTTTGCTTTTGCTGCACCTCTTTTTATGATGCATTCACACCAGCACTGTTTGGGCCATTTTAGTCGAAGTCTTGTCTGGAAAGTCCGGTTCGTTTGGGGAAGTATGAATGCAAACTCAATCCTCTGTCGGGTTGAAGTGAACTCTGGCACAGTTTGAATGCACATCTGGACGCCAAATGGATGTTCAAAAGCAGGAAGTGGTCTACACCACATGGCATTCTGGGTAAATGCAACCAAAACAAACGCACGAGGCTAGCACTAGCTGGAGAAATGGCTTGTGAACCTTTTTATTACAACAAGTAAAATCTGACGCCACTTCATTTTGCATTTTGTGGAGAAGGAAGTTGCATTTAGTGTCTTGTTCGGAGGATTTCGTGTCATTTCAATCAGGGGTTCTTGATGCAGCGCACCCACAAGCAAGGAGGGGAACAGGTTTATCAAATAGTTTAGATCCTTTGATAAACAGCGTAGTGTGAAAGCAAACCACATCAGCTGAAAATGTAACAAATGTTGCAGTTGTGGTCCCCAATGGCACCGAGTCTACCAGACTGTCAGGTGTGAAAAGAAACTAAATCCCGGCAGAGACATATTGGAGCCACAGATATGATCTTTCCCCTTTACGATTGATGAAAGAGATCAACTGAACTTCTTTCTTCTCCCTCTGCTTTTGGTCCTACTCTGCATCCATAATAATCTTCAACTCCCCAGATATTTGAGGTCGGAGTTCATGTATTATTTTAGGGTTTGAAATGCTAATCAGCTGCTCCTAACTTTAAAAACAATACCAGCTATTTAACAAAGTAAAAATTTTCTTGCGCTCTCATGTTTGTTTTGGATTTTTGTTTTTTTTTTTTAATTCCCCCATTGGCTCAAATGTTACCGCATCCGGAAGGAAATTCCAAGCCTTTAAACTACAGACCCAGAGTTCCCTTAGTCATTACTTAGTGACAACATTAGACCCAGCGGAGCACAGCAGGCCGCCATGCATATTGGCACTATTGATGCCATTCAAAGCCCCCTGGTGAAAAGAAGCTGTTGAGGTCCCAATGCATGCAGCAGAGGAGCTGAGCAGGGATCCCAGCCAGAGCAGAAGCACAGAGGGTTCGTCTTTATGTTGCAGTTCTGACAGTATTCTTGATCTACGGTCCAGACTGAGGAGCAGAGACAGAGCTTAAAAATCGGAAAGAGCAGAAAAAAGGCCACTGCAGGGACGGTGTAGTAGAGGACACCTGAAGTCTCCCAGGCCTCGTTTGTTAATATCCTGGACTGTGACAGGGGTATCTCCACATCCCGTGTGGTATCTGGGCACTCTGCTCCTTTTGACACGGAAAAACATTCCCTAACACACGGCGTGCTGCCAATGTCAGGAGAGGGCGGGGGGAAGTGAGTGTGCACGCACGAGACGAGGAGGCAGAGATACTGGAACGGACACGAAGAAGAGATAGCCGCTCAAACATATCTCATCCATCATGTCTCCTCAACTCTCCCAGGCCACCGTCAGCCACCGTGGGAGAAAGAAAGTTGTTGCAAGGCACGATACCAGTCTCTTAAGTAATGTAATGTCATGGCGGCCGGGTACAGACACAAGGCTGTGGCGGCCGCCGTCACGGCGCAGGTCACAGAGCTGGGGTAATCATGTTTTACTGAGGACGTATTCGAGAGAGCTGACAGGACCCCCGAGGAAAACCTATAAAGTCTCTAGTGGGCCCTTCAGGATAGTAAATAACGACAGCTGGATCCCAGAAGAACCGTAATACTCACAAAGGCGTTCCTTGAAGGAAATATACCTCAGCCAAAGCCGGTGAGCTCCGGGGACGTGGGGGGCTTTAGTGTGCCGAGCCAGAACCTCCTTGTAGCGCGTGGAATCCGTCATTAGATCAAACGATGCAGCGTGCTTTCTCTCTCTTTTGTCTACAACAGGCACTGATCCCCGTCTGCCACTTTGCGTTCCTCTTCCTGCTAAAATCAGCACACATTTCCCTTTTTCTGATTCTCTTGCCTGGAGGTGTTTGAACAGAACATATGGAAAACGCTTGACTCACAAACCTGAAAACATTTCTTCTCAAGTTTCCGTCTTTTCAGACATACGTAACCAAACATAGACTTATTAAATGTAAAAGAAACAAAAAAAAAACACAGTAAAAAGCGCCGTCTTTTAGAAAATTTGGGAAATCCTCTTTATTGCTTTTGATAATGTAATCAAAAATGGAAGCTGTGCTGACACCATTTGATCTCAACTTTTTTTTCCCCGTTGTTTCTTAGTAATTTGACATAATTGAACCAGTTCGTCTTGTGACGTGAATCAGGTTGATATTCAACTGAATTGCTGTTAAGCACATTGTAAAGCACACTACTGAATTTGTTTTAAATGCGCCAATAGCCTGTGTGTGTACGGGAGAAAGAGAGCAAGGAATAAAAACTGACAGCCAGCGAATTTGAAAAATATTCTTATTGAAATTCCCAACGTTACAAGGCGAGGGAATATATGTGCATTGTACAACATACACTCACTAATCAGAACTGATTTAGTTCTGTACGTTACAAAAATATGATAGCGGCTGACGTCATTTGGGGGATTCATTTTTACTATATCATCTCTTCAGAGTTGCGGCGACAAAGGATTTGTGCTTCTCTTTTTTTTTATGGAAAGTAAAGGCGAGGCAACAACATAAACAACGCATCCGAATTTAATGAATTCAGCGAAAAACCTCGGAATGAATCACGTTCAAACTGTTTCACAGAAAATATTCCATATTCCCCACAAACCTGTCAGTTCACATGAAAGGGCAGGGGGGAAAAAAACTAATGAGGTGGCTTGTGTGTGAAAAATAAAATTCCTTCAGGGATCTTCATACAGTGCTGTATGAAGTCTAAAATAACCCATTTAAAAATATATATATATTTCTTTTCAAAAGAAATCAGATAATATACAGTTTTAAAATAGCTGTTTTGGTGCTTTAATAGTAATGTTTAATATTTTGATCAATGTCTAAAATTATTACTCATTGACAATGGGGAAAAAAAAAACATTTCCTTTTCCCCTCTTTTTTATACATTTCTGAAAATAAAGATTTATTTAATCGTAAAATAATGTGTGAATCGCATTCATCCTAACACATTCATGGTTGGTTGCACAGATTTCCTGGGTTCCCCCCTGGAATAATGTTTAGCTCTTTCTTTTGGACTGCTGTTATGATGCATAACCATAGCAACAAGGTACTATTTTTACAAAGCAGCTTATTAGGAGTTCAAATAATACCTGAACTACGACCTGATGGATGCCGAACGGGACCAATGAGCAGAGCGAGAGGGAAGTTAAAACCATCTGAGTATATAGCCGACTCCATTATGTGACTTTCTAACCGTGTGACCCGACAGAGAAGTGAAAAAAGAGCAGCAAAGCAAATGTGATTGATTGTCAGTGCTTCAGTCAGAGGCATTTTAAGATTTGTTGTGAGACTGACTGCTCCTGGAATTCACTCCTGCCCACTCTGACGCTTTGCCGATACTTGGAAGACATGAGTTATGACGCTTCATTTTCCTTTGGGGTAAAAATGTATTTTGAATTTAATTTACATCTGAAAGATCTCCAGAGAGTGAGCTGCTGTTCAGTACGTTTAAAGTAAGAGTGAGAAATAATGGGATGAAGCGTACGTGAAATGGATGTCATAGTGAATCCAGGTATTAAATCATTTAGAATCTAGGCCAAAATCTAAACCCAGAGTCTCACACTGACAGAACAACAACTATAATTACTGAGTTCTAATTTTCTCCATCACTGAGCAGACAAGGAAAAGCTGCTGGGATTCTCCCTTGATCAAAGTCCTATATCTATATATAGTGGCTTCCACCTCTGAGCAAGAATACAGAGGAACCTTTGGCTTTTGTCATTTCAGTAGTTTTTTTTTGAGAGTGAGAGAGAGAGAAAAAAAGTCACAGACATTCACTACAATACAGTCATGACTGACAACCTTAGTTTTGCGAGATTTTCAAGTTTCAAAGCATGACAAAACCAAACAGATGGATCAAACTGATGGCGTAGGTTCAGTCAAGATAGTGCAATCGGTGCAATAAAAACAACAGAAGATACTAAGCGTCAAGGACTGGGACATTTACTATGACTTCCTAATGGGAAGGTTTACACAAGGACGCATTGATGTCTGGCAAGAATTAACCAAGACAGATACGCCTGGTGCTTCAACAAAGTGCTGAGGTTCTTGCCGACTTTACTGCCCTTGGAAGCTGGTCATAGTGTTGATGACTGACTTTCTGTCATCAACAGAATTCCTCTGGGAGGGGAGAGGGAGAAGCTGCAGGCGAAACATGCATCTCTAAACTTATGCTTGCTGATTACCTAGGACTGAGAAATGCAGTTGGACTAAAGTCAACATCAACCAACATGTTCATTTGGTCCAAATTTGCAAGACGTCATCACCGCTGTGGAGTTGTCAATTGAGGAAACCATTGATTAAGCAACCGAAAGGGAAAAGCGGTGACATGCAGCTCTTGCAAATGAACCAGAGAACTGACGATGGAAAATGTTTGCGCTTCTTTCGTCCAGTGGTGATCTTATAAAATTAGACCAGATAAAAGGTCAAAACACCCTTAGGACTGGGCCGGGAAACATTTGTGCACCCATTGAAGACTGGCTCCAGGGAACTCGCACAAATAAAAGTCGCTTTCCAGTACTAAGGTAAAGCACAGTTTTAAATAGGTGCAGCTCCAAAGCTAACATTTTCTGCCTCCGATTTTGAATAATAAGGTGCCAGAGAAAGTGATGGAGTGAGCAGAGTTTAACAGTCGTGTGTAGGGAAGGAGAGCACTTCTTTCTCTCACCCCTTGAAATGAGGTTTGGACCAAATAGACTTGAGATTCCCCCATCACTGAGCACAGAACATCTGTGGTGAGAAGTCACATGTGCATTTTTAAAAAGTTGTGAGTTTGATGCAGTGATAGACACATTCTTTTTTTTTTTTTTTTTATTTGCTCAATTTAAACACTCTACTAACATTTCCTCCCAGTCAGACTTTGGGTGCGTCGGTGCCACATTGTGTGGTTTTCAAACGAGGTGGAAAAGGTTTTGAAAATGATGCTGATGGCTCTGAAAGGCAGGTTTTCTGTTTTATTACGCAATACAACTGGAAAGCACTTCAAGATCAATTGGTATCTAAGAAACCCTCTTCAATCACGGACGAGGACTCTCGACCGATGATATTTCAGTGCTGATGCTGAAATAAATTAGATTCTTTCATCAGAATAATCAACAGGTTACCCGGTTACTAAAATAATCGACTAGAATATATTTGAATGGATGTGCGCAAGGCTGACATAACGCTGTCATAAACATGACATAACTATTATGAGCATGAAGAACTCTTTATGAATGTTTGCGACTGTTGTCGTGAAGTGACATTCAGTAAAAAAGGACACTTTTCATGTTAAGCTGTCAATTTAATGGACTTGTTATTTTAGTTTTAGAACAATGTTGCATTAAGTGTCATTATTTACATCATCATTTCATGACAGACATTCATAAAGGCTCATTCATGCTCTTAACAGGTGTCATGTCTTATGAACATACCTTCAAATAAAGTGTTACCAAACAATCACTTACAACAGCCCTGCTATGCTATTTGTCTTTTTTTATTTTTACAAAAAGTTATTGACGTGGTCATTTTCTTGCTCTCAATTTATTCTTGTCATTGTTGCCCCGCGCTGTGAAACTCAGATGAAGGATTTCATTCACGCGACGTCTCCTCCAATGACAACTATAGAGGGCGCTACATCTAAAAGCCTTTTGTTTTTATAAACGTCTCGCCGCCATCTTGTCTTGCAGGCATTAAGGAATAAAATAAAATGACATAGAACACAAACGGTTTGCCTGCCAGTGACCTTCAGGATGTTCCCCTGTGATTTCACGACATACGTCTTCAATGTTAGGTGGTGCTTGCAGCTGTGCTAAACCAATGATTCTTTCTCTCTTTCTCTCTGTCACAGACACACACACACACACACACGCACACACACGCACACACACGCACGCACACACACACCCTGATCCCCTTCTTCTTGTGCGTTTGCACATCTCCTTCCTGGACCTCAGTCCTTGCTCTAATCCTCTGGACTCAATGCTTAGGCTGCAGCCTGGTAATTCACCAAATCCCCTTCTGCTCCCCTCAACCCACACCTCTCCTCCAATGTCAAGTGCTCCTTGACAGAAAACACACACTTTTACAAAACATACGCCCTCTCGAACATAAACATAGCGAACAGGTATAAAGGCTGCACATTACAATTTAACTTCTTCAAATTCCTTTTTTTTTTTTTTTTTTTATTATTGTTATCAATTTTGTCTAAAGTTTGTCTGCGAGGTGAAGCACATGCAAAACCTAATTAATACGTTTCCAAGTGTTAGGTTCTCCAAGCGTGGCTTGCGTTTAACGTCTCGGTCGGCCGTCGCTGCAGATCTTCCGCCTTTGACCATTTCGTGAGATGCTTTGTTGTTTTCACCAAACGCCGACGTCACGGCTGAATCGCCGTCAAGAGTTCCCAGAAGAACCGGCAAGTTTATCCTGCCGCCGAGGCAGCGAGAGGCATCGGTCAGAACTGAGATTTTGGTGGGATAAAGAGATAAGACGGGCACTCTAATGGAAGATCCTGCTTCAAAATGAACTGAAGGAAGGACTCCGTCTGTGCAACCGTCCAAATGTTTGACGGTCCCGTCGGGTGCTGCGAGAATTAGCAACTGAAAATTTGCCAAAGTTCATGACTTTATCTGGAAATATAATTGTTTTGAACAGTGGGTGTCACAAGTATCTTGTTTTGTTGTCACTCTTACATTAGTAGTTATGCTATTGGTAGTTTTACTCGTTTGTTTTTCATTTAAAGGCAGTGTTCTAATTTGTTAAACCTGTGCCAGACTTGAACACTCCTCACCTGTGAAACTTCCTGTGTTTAGACTGTAGTTTCTGTTTTCTCCTATTCCTGTTGTCAGAATAGCCCCCCCTTCTTTTACTTTTTCTTTCTCGCTCCCTCCTGCTTTGTGTTAATAAGAGATGAGCCTTATGAAGAGAGTCACAAGAGCTGTTCGAAGGAGCAGGTTTCTGTGTCTTGTCACTTTTGCAAAAGACTTGATTGAAAACTAACAAACGTTGTCTGCGGTTCTTTTTATGTAGGTCGAGAAAATACCTGTCAGTGGGTCAGTAGGAATGGAGGCCTGCCGTTTTAAAGACACACGACTGAAGAAAAAAGAAACATCGGAGATCATATGAACTAAACATTCTGGTCAGAAAGGGGAAAAAACAGGTGTGGTGTCTTGAAAGTCTGCAAAATGGAAAACAAATTAAAAGAGGGATGTAGAAAAAAAAGAAAAGAAAGGGATGGCACAGTCTGAGTAATAGATCAGGGAAAAGATTTCATAAGACCGGAGAAAGTCGGGGTATTTTTGTTTGTTTTTCGCAGCATTTCAGGACACTTTGCTGATCTGATAAGGTACGAAGAAAAAAAAAAAAAAAAAAAAAAAACTACTTTGAATTACTGGAGTGGCCTTCTTCTATCACAGCACCGACTTTGTTCCTCCATGATGAGTGTGCCTGCTCCGCTAGATGTTATTAGACTAATGCTGTCATGCTCTAGCCAAGTTAATGGTCTGTGGTTACTGTTGCAAAGCCCTGCTACTTGATTAAATAATTAACTCAGTATTAGTAGATTAATCTACCAGCTAATTGGCCAGGTCAAAGTGATTGTAACGGAGACTCTGCGCAACAGCTGACTAACCAACAGTGCTGTTATTTGATATTCACTCTGTTTACTTTATATTGCGCTGCTAACATAATGGCTGGTGCCAGCCAATGAGACGCCAGCTTGAGAAGGGTTTTTTATATCCAAACTAAATTATTCACGTCACAAAAACCTTTATTTTTCTTGGTATAAAATGGAATTGGGAATCAACTTTCATTGGAGGAGCGTTTGTTGCCAGTACTTAGAATGTTTCATATTGCTGAGAAACTGATAATTAACCCCTTCCTCTCTCTAGCTCTCCAATTTTAAATCAGATGATACATTTTCAGACATGTAACAGTATGGAGACTATAATGGGGCCTAAAAAAAGACCTGTATTCAAACTAGAGTCAGTTTCTAATCTTCAGCTATAGACAGGGGCAAATTACAGAGTATGCGTCACAAGATATTTTCTGGTGAAGATGGAACAGTTTGAATCACGGGAAGAGTGTGTTCATACACCATTTTGTATTTCTTTATTTCATTTTTTTTTTATTTTCTCATGGTATTAAAAGGTGAGGAGGGGGAAAATCTTGAACAGCAGAGGGACAAGGCTTTTGGCAAATGAAGCGCATATTGTGAAGTGTGCAACACGTTTTTTTTTTTGCGAAATTCAGTAAGACAAAAAAAAGATCAACAGAACCTTCCAGGTAGTTCTCCCATCTGTTTGGCAGAAAAAAAATTCTGCCAAACCTCATACCTCGTCTGCCTTCTTTATGCATACGGTTTAAAATGATGTTGCAGCTAAAGAACCTTCAGCTACTTACTTACTTACTGTACTTATGGAGATTTTTGACTATTCTTTCAGTAGTGCATTTGATAGGTCAGACGCTGATATTTGCAGTAGGGTTCTCACTCACATTCATTCTAAAGGTTTTCTGTTGGGCTAAGGTGTAAATTCTTCTTCTCCAAACTCACTAATCCATGTCTTTATGGGCGTCGTCACGGAGACGCACAGTCGCGATGTCTTGTTGAAACAGGGAGTCCCGAAAAGGTTCCATTGAAGTCGGGATCATGAAAAGGTCCAGAAAGTTTTCCTATGCTAATTCATTCGGTGTTTCTAAGTGGCGGAGCTAGATTTTGCAGATCGTGATTTATTTGTAAAAGCAAGAAGGTGGAGAATGTTTAAGGATTTGTATGCTTTGAGCAGAGCAGGAGAGCCAAGCAAGCAGCATGTGTAAATACAGACAGTTTGCCTGAGTTGATATAAACTACAAAAATAAATCTCATAGTTTTATTAAATTAGACTCATCAAATTCTGCGTTGGTTTCGACAACCGTCGCTGTGGAAACTCCTGCCGCTTATCGCCTGATTTAGTAATCTCTCAGATAGACAGATAACACAAACCGGAATCCTTTAAGTTGTTCTTTGCTGAGCAAATGAACTCGATGGAGCATGCTGGCATCGTTAGGTAAGAGTCACTGCCCGTGACTCGAACCACAAATTCACCTATATGCTAACGTCCTCCGTAATTGGACGTTTATTTTGAGATCTGGTCCAAATATTCCTTAAAGGTCTGGATCTTTGGTGACATTTAGTGAAGAGATTAGTTTGGGTCTGGATTCAAGGTCCCACATCCCCTCCCCTCCGCCTGCCCACCCTGTACGTGCTCCCCCCACCCCCCAAAAAAAACAGGGCCGTAATGTTGTTCTCCTTGCCTCATTGCCGGTGCTCGTATGCTCCGGCGAGCACAAAACTACACGCTGCCCTGTAAATGTTCAAAACTACCGAGGGGCAATATTAGGGTGGAGATGCCCAGAGTACACCGGTTGATTTAGAGAGGCCTCGTCTAGTTTTTTTTTTTTTTTTTTTTTTTTTTAAAGACACAGCTGCTTCCCTCCCTTTTTTTTTTTTCTTTATAAAAAGGGACTCCACAAACCACACATATCCTGCTGCCTAAGCACTTCACCTTCATGGAAGCAGCATAGCAAATGCACTGAAAGCACTCCAGACGGTTGACACCGGCTTCTAATCTGAGCTGGAGTACTATTTTGGTTCGCTGAGCCTTATGTGAAAAACCCTCTCACTGCACTAATCATCTGCCCAATTAGAGCCATTTGGAGATAAGATAGGTAGCTTTGATCAGTGCGCGTACCGAGATATTTGGAGAACAAGGTCATGTCTCTCCTATTTGGAGTCGAGCTCAGACTGCAGCTCCCACTGAAACACGCCAAGCTAACTGCTATTATACTGACAGAGATATTTAATTAAAGCCATGCATTTCAGGTAAAGTTTTTTTTTTTTTTTTTTCTTCCTTAAATGTTTTTTTTATTCATGCCAAAACATTGACATTACTGGTCTTATTAAATTGATTTAAAAAAAAAAAAAACATTCAAACAGGCCTGTGTCATAGGCTAACTTAGTGTTGTCATAGTGTTGAGATGTCATTTCTATATGAAAAAGTCAAATTTGAATTGAATTTTAAAGCTTTTCTATGCGCAGTAAGGAAACATGTTTCCCTGTCCTATAAAATTCAGATTTTGCTATCCAAGCTGGATGTAAAAACTGTAACGTTTAAGCAGTGATTGGCACTGCTAGCTAAAAATGCCAGTCCGCCAACGCTTAAAGAGCTGCAACAATGCGGCATGTGCGGGAAGCTAAACGCTAACCTGAATTAAAATTTCATCTGGCCTGGAAAGACTACAACCAATTTAATTGTTCTACAAATGCCCATAGATATAATATTCGTGTTTATGTATTGTTCTCTTATGTTCCTTGTTTGAAATAAAGTTGTTGGGAAAGAGAGGAGAAGAAGTCTTCGCTAAGTTAGCGCTCCAGAATGTATCTGGAGAAATGAATTGAGGTTAAGCTAAGCGCACTGCATGTTTTCAAAGTTAGCAAAAGTGCTAAGCAAGCTCTGCTATTAGTATTAGCGGACTAGCGGAAGTGTCCTATCTAGGTTTCAGATAGCCTTGATGAACAGAGAGCAGTCTGGGAAAATAAATCAAAATATGCACCGTCCTGTTCAGAAACATAAACTGGGCAGTATAGTTTTTCTATTTGCGTCTACAATGTGGCTGATTAGCTGAAATGTGCAACAGCTAGCGAAACGGTGCTTATGCAGGTAAGTAAACCACCTCTGTTTTATAGAGAGATGAATTATCCAGAAGATGAATTGCAAGAATGTGTTAAAATGATAGCAGTCTGGTGGTAAAAGTGGGAATTCATTGACTATCACTGTGACCTAAACACTCCAAAGGAATGCGGTGAGTGAAGGGAACGTGTCAGGATGGCAGACGATATATTCACATTAAATATTTCAATTTGTGGTTTAATATTTCAACCTGCATGTTGGGACAGTAGAAACAACCCCGGGGACAGGAAGTGCAGAAGCGAAGCATCCTGTTTAACAATGACTTCACCTGGAGCAACGTACAGTGGTGTGTTTCGAAGCGACCCTGTCTCCGGCAAAACAAATCGATACACAGTGAGTTATTACAGAAGCACAAGTGCTGCTAATTAGGTTTGGTAAATTAAAACTTTTTTTCTTGCCGTTTCAGCGTTTGTTATTACTTAAGCGGATGTACTAAAGATTTTATAAAACTTTAATTGCTTTTATGCGTCACAGTCCCTCAAGTAAAGGAAAAATAAAGATTCCTACCACTAGCCCTAGATTTTTTTTTCAGATGTCCGCCATGTCCCAGAGGAACAGAGTGACGGTGAAGGGGGAAAATCAGAAGGGGACCTTTGAAAAACTATGCAATTGGCTCTTAGCTAAACTTTTTTTTCCCCCCTGAACGCGAGCACACAAAAAAGAACCTAAACCTAAAAAACTTGACCAGTTGTGCTTTTCTATCAAGTCTTTTTGACTGTAAAAAAAATATCTGGAAAAGAAAAAAAACAGATTCCAATGGTTGAGACAAATCCAATGACCATTTTGTGATGTACAAAATGGTCAAATTTTGTACATCACAACATTTTGTGCTTCCTTTCAGGGACAAAAAAAACAACAACTTTAAAACATTTCCATCCACTGTTGATTTTGTTTGTTTTACCAGCAGGTCACCTCGAGTCGTGAGAAACAGAATTTGTTTAGATTTCGAACATGAATCAGTGGAGTGGGACGCGGTTTTTCCTCCGCGTCTTTCAGGGTTTCCGTATGAAAGTGATCAAAGAGCTATAGGGAGATGTTTCCTAACAAAAGGTTTCAGCTTGTTATCTGAAGAAGTGATGAGTGTTTTTAATGGATGCTGCAGATTGTGAGAGACAGTGGAATAACTTATCACTTCAGAGTTTTGACAGCACAAAGGGTTTCAGATTGTAAAACGGTTACAACACGGTTATGTGAAAAACACACTGTTGCTAATTTGTAGTTAATTTGCATTTCTAAATAAAAAAAAATTTAAAAAAACGATTTCACTTTTAACACGAATTTTAAAAAATTGTCTTTTTGCTTGCCGCCTCCTCATCTGACCAACGTAATACTGTAGGAATGTTCAACAATCGCAGGTAACTCAATATGTTATAAAAATATATCCCCCATGCTCTCAACCCCCTAAAACTGCATCAGATGAAACATTGGTCTTCCTGGTCTTTACTTTTAATATAGTCCTTTTGCACATGCTGTTTCAGTATCTTACAGGTTAAGGCACTCTAGTTAAATGCGTGGGATGCTGAGTTTGAACCTTGCTACATTTTTTTTTTTTTCCCTGATAATTTTTCATGTTTTGGCCATATGCTGTTTTAAAAAGACTTTTTAAAGAGTGAAGCCTCTCTGGGTTGGTGTTTCTGCACATATCACTGCCGGAGGCAGTGGACTGGTAGGTTTTACAACTCCTAGTCTTCACCTGCAATGCCAAGCAACGATTTAAAAAAAATACAAACAAAAAAAACCAAAAAAAAACTTACTTTATCTCATTTATGGCGAGTTTTAGGAAAAATACGTCGCTGTTCTGATACAGTTCAAAGTCTATTTCGATTCTGGTGAGAAGCAAAGGATTTGAGGTGAACGAAGGCAGGACAAAAAATTCTGCAAAGACATTTGTGTTTAGCTTGCAGGTTGGAAAAAAAAGTATCATAAAAAAAAAAAAAACAGAAAATGGGCCAGAAAATGGGCAAAATTATTTTGGATTTATTTAATCTTGAGCCACTTTGGGCAAAAGTGCAATAGGTCATCCTGTATCAAAGTTAGCAAAAAAACAATTGTTTATTAAATTGAGCTCGAATGATCCAAGCAGCTCTGAGGTTCTTATCTGACAATGGGCAAAATTTCACCTCAAAATGATTTTTTTTTTTTTTCCTTAAATATGAGAAGAATTTGGCAGCACAGAGAAACACTGTGTGCTCAATAATTCCATTTGGAGAGCTGATATTTCTGATGGTGCGCTTTAGAATTCCACAAATTTGCTTTGCACAAATTTGACGAGTACAAACAGAACCGACCACTGACATTTCACCGGGTCACGCAAAGAGTAGGATTCGAGCTTTCAAAAGCACTAGAAAACTGATTTTTCACTTTAAATAGTTGTCCTTTCAGTGTTTCGAAGCTTTTTTTTTTTTTTTTTTTTTGGCAACATAAAAGCCAGGGTTTTTCACTTTGTGCATTGTAGAGGTTGGCCAGTACACTTGCTTTGAATTAAAGTAGTGGCCGTCATGTTGACTGCCACTCAACGACGTTTAAAAATCAAAGAACAATGAACAAAGCATTGCAGCTGGCGTGTTGAGAGCCCGGCCGCCTGTCAGGTAGACTCTGTGTGCCATTTTATGAAAAGTGCAAACAAACCCCCCCCCCCCCCCAAAAAAAAACATACTAAACTGCAGCTGAAAAATGGCAAAACGTCCAGCTGTTTGTAATATTGACAACATGTTTTAATGAAAAAAATGGCTCCTTTTAAAGATCATTTAATCGGTTGTCAGACAACCTCTGGTCTCCAAACCCAAATGACTTACAGTCCTCGACTGTTTCACAAAATATTTCTGTAGATGGAGAAATCCCACTGTAATAAAAAAAACAACAAAAAACTAAAAACAATAAAAACAAACAGCGAAAATAATGGTCGTAATTAAGATTTGTTATTCCACTGGTCATGATCCAAATATTAAAAATGTTTGCAACGTTTAGCCGTACTGCCATTTAGAAGATCTGCGTCAGTAAAAGAAGTCAGAGACATTTGAAATTGTTTCTCTTCTGAAATTAGCGTTTGCGTGTCAGATATAAAATATGAAAACAATAATAATAATAATAATAATAATAATAATAAAAACAATAAAATTACTTAACTGTACTAAAACTGTAATTTTGCAACACATAAGCTTTCACACGTTTCAATAGTACACACATTAAGTTATTTTAATTCCAATTGTAATAGAATGCAGCAACAGCTTCTTGATTTTACCTCACCAAAATAATAACAATAATAATAATTCTCATTCACATTCATGTTCAGCCAGTTTCTCTCATACCCCTAAAGAAAAATCTGGTGCAAGCAAACGCCTCCAGAGGTTAAGATTCATTATGAAACTAACATGCACCTGTGTGTAATTTAATCTTAATAGAAATGCAGTCGTTCTTTCAAGGTCTCTAAGGGTTAGTTAAGAGAAGATTAGTGAACAAAGTCATGAAGAACGAGGAACACTTCAGAGAGGTCACAGGATGTGGAGGGGAAGTCCACAGCAGTCCACAACGACTGTAACGTTTTCCTCCTGCTTCACACTGAAATTCAAGGGGGTATAAATACTTTTGCTAAATGTGCTGCAGGAAAATGGACCACATGAGGAAATTACGTAACTCTCATAATCAACATCGGCACAGAGTCTGTTAGTTTTGTAAAAATAACGCTGAAGACTCGATGAAAGGAAATGTGCAACATGGGGAGGTCAAAGTTCCTCTGACTGAATCGTTCTCGCTGGTATTTTAAAGACATCCATCAGTCTGTGCAGCAGAGAAGCTTTCTGAACATCACCCTTGGTTTCTGTCGGTCCGACGAATACAAGTTTTGAAAAGGGGAAGAAAAAGAGACTTGATTAAAAAAAAAAGTGCATTTCCACCGCAAAGAGGCCGTTTCTCTTTTTCTCTCTCTACACAACTGGGCCGCAGCACGTAAACATGCCAACGACTCGGCACTGCCGTAATTTGCGAACAAAACATTTGCAGCGGAAAAATGTCAACAACGTTAATTCGATGTTAAGTCATGATAGTTGTCTTCGTTTCGAACGCTCGTAATTGTGTCGCCCATGGTGACAGCATGTTAGAGGAACTCTGTTCTCCCACATCTGATTTGTTCTTTATGCAGGCTTTTGATCTTTTTTTTTCCCGATTGAGCCATTGCATGTTTGGACAATTAGTCCTTCTGGCAGCTGAAAAGCTCTTACTCCCGAATTTTGTTTTTTTCTCTCTTCAGACAGCTCTTGCGACGCGCGACAAGAAGTGACTCTTCAGGGTTTCTGCAGGACTTACCAACTAAAATTGCAGACTTTTAAATACATTTTAAGACCATTTTGTATGGCCCAAAGAAATGTACGAACTTCCCCAAGCGAGCTGGTGATCAATTTACTGTGACATGTTACTGTGAAATATCCTCTCTGCTAATAGGGAACTGAGCTGTTAGCACGTCATGACAGTCTCCACCCTTCTTTTGAACAGCCTTCAGTCAGAAGCTTCTTCACATTTTTTGTAACACTGACTGCTACAGCGTCACATTTCACAATGCCTCTTGGAAGATATTTGGAAATGATTTATGGCAACACTTAATTCCTCTTTGGGATAAATAAATCGTTTTACAATTGAACTGAATATTTGCCTTTATTGTGGTAGTAGTGCTCACTGCAATGAAAACCAATGAAAATATATTCAACATAATCTTCAACATAATCTTCACGTGAACATATAAAACAACCCGAGCATATCTCTTCCGAAAGGAGACGTTTGGAGTTGTCGGTTTGACTCCATTAGCCTTGCCTCTGTCCTCTACCCTTTTTAAATCCCTCCGCGTCTTCGTAGCGCACGCTCTCCCTCTTTTATTCAAATCCCCATATTCAATTATGGCAACATCTAATACATGTGTCAACATGTTTCATTAGCTGCCCTCCCTCCCTGCGTTCCCTCTCTTCCTCCCACCAAAGAGATTAGCTTCCCTCTCTTTTTTTTATTTACTTAATGCAGAAATGTCATTTTCTCCTGGACAAAGTGTGGGAGAGCTGTGAAAAAGGGGAAGTGATTATTTTTCTTCATTACATTTCCTGCAGCTCTGGCAGCCACAGCTTATTTTCTGTTCGCCAAAAAAGACGATTAAATGTTTCGGGCGTAAAATTTACTTACGCTGCCGTCAGGTTCACTACAGGTGTTTTAGCGACATTAAGGGTGGGGGAGGGAGGGAGCGTCGTCCTTAAAAGGAGCTTCAAGGTCTCGGCTGTCTGAACGTGTTGCGTCGAGGGTCCGCCAGCCTCATTGGAGTAATTATCGACGTCGCTCCAGAAAACCGATTTGAAGCAAGACTCCATCTCGGGGAAACGCGAATCTGTGCCACAGAGCGGGCCGAATAATTCTCAGAGTCTACGATCCTTTTGATGTTCTCTGTGCCAATTTCTGCTCCCTCGAGGGCTTCCCTCTGTAGTGTTGGAATTTAATAGGAGGTTATAGAAAGCCTCCTACAAGTGGCCAAGGAATAGATTAGGTGCTAAGGTACATGCGTGGTCTGCTTCCTTTTCATCCGTGACATTAAAGCAGCAGGTTGGGAGGAAGGTGGGAAACAGGAGCTCTTTGGTCCCTTTGTCTCTGTTCCTGGACGTTCCAATTGGACTCCCTCTTCCTTGACAAAGAAGTGTATTGCTGAATGTTGCCCGAGTGCTTTATTTACATACACACCCTGGAAAAAACGAAGAGGCCACTGCACCGAACCCCATTGAAAAGCTCATGGTTCTTCCACCAAGTATTGATTTCTGAACTCTTCCTGAGTTCAAACGTTAGTATTGCTATTTCTAAATAAATATGAGCTTGTTCTCTTTGCATTATTTCATCTCTCCAGGAAGACTTACTCCTGGTTTTGTTGTAGCCGCACTGGCTTAGTTCAGTATATTAATACATATTTATAAATTCTCATAAGAGTTTTATTATCACAATAGAACTCTGAGCCAAGTTTGCAGGACATCTCGCTCTCTTTAAAATGCTTTGGATTTGTTGGTCAAGTTTTTTTTTTTTTTTTGCTCTGTTAGACATAATTTATGGTGAATGTATTTTCTGCTCTTCACCTGTTACTGACCCTTCAGTTAAAACTGTCTGCTAAATGTCGAAACCATTGTGTTGTTAAAAGAATGATTTGTTTAAAGGAACATTCTGTAAGAACTGTATCAAACGTCTCCTTGCTTTGGATTGTAACTATTCTGGTAAATCAGTTCTTACATCGTCTTCATGTCGTCGCCGTTCACCTCTTTGATTCACACACTTTTCATTCCATCCAGGGCTTTAACTTCGCGCTTGCTTGCTTCTGCACCATTACGTCTCTCTCTCTCTCTCCCAAGTGACCCCAATTACAACATGTAAAAACCTGACCTGCACCGCTTTTCTGACCTCTGACCCCGATGATGAAAGATTAATCCTCAGTGGGCCTAATTCAATTAAATTTGCTTCCAAATAATGACCCCGGCTTCAGCGCAATATGGGTGTGGAGGTGAAACCATCGATTCGCACCACTGAGAAGAACCTAAGTGTTTTCTTATTGATATGGGTTGAGGAATTAAAGTGCCTGAAGTGAAATGTAGGAGACACGTTTGAATGTTTACATTTTTTAACATTGATTCTACTAACGAAGAGAAACCGTTCATTTTGTTCGCAGCGCATAGCTAATAAGCATCTCCGGCCGCTGTCGGGGCAAACCCCACAGGGAAAGTCAGGCTGAATATTAAAAAAAAAGGCAGTTGAGACCGGATGATAACGATATCGAACCACAAACTGCCTTCCTGTAAATTAAGCTCCATCAATATGAGGTCCTCAATGATCAAACGTACATTACGTTCCCTTTCTGTGTAAATTTCCTCTGGTTGGCAATATATTCAATGTCCAAATCCGAGCTGGAATTTACGTCATTGCTATGGCAAAGCACACATCATATTGCACAGACAATAATTGACTTTAGATTTTGGCTAAATCTGTATTTTTAAGGGTTATAATAATAACCGGTTACCGTTGATCTCAGGTGTCTGTGGAGGCACCTGAACTGCCTGCTTTAACAATTCAAACAAAATTCATGCATATTTACCAGAATATGCATGAATTCACAGATGCTACCCTCTTAAGTTTCTTTAGTTCTGCTCCAACAAGTCAACGTTGAGGAAAATATAGAGCGCTCCTGGAAACGGCAGCCAAGGAGGAGAATTCTTTCAAATGTTTCAGGTGTGAGCTCCCAAAAAAAAACTACTTATAATAACTCATTAGGTGGGATTGGGGCGAAACGAGCCATCACACTGTAGAGATTGTTTTAGGATCGCTACATCGTGGTAACCCTAGTTTGGTCGCTAACATGTATCTGAATCGAGTTCAGGATTTTGTGAGTCCCTTTGAACAATGAGCACGAGTGTAAATATAACTATTAGTCCAAAAAGGAGTTGCTTCATGACTTAACTTTCCTTACAAGTTGAGCCATGTCCCTAAAATTGCTTTACTTGGGAATAAAATGCCTTTGGAAATTTGGAAATTTGGTCCACTGAACAAACTGTTAGAGTTGTTTTAGATTTGTAGAGTGCCGCCCCTGGAGTTACATTTTAAGGATTGTTCCATTTAATAGCATTGAGATCTGGGATTATGGAGGGTCTTTAATGCTTTTAGCCGTCAACTCTGTAAACTCCTCGATGCCTCGCTAATCTTGACAGCCTTAAAACAAAACCAAGGTCATGTTTCACAGCAGGTGTGTTATCCTCTCCTCTGAAACCTTCATTTTTACTTAAAAAAAAAAACACAAAGATAATGAGCAACTATCCTGGCTTTGTCTCAGTCCACAGAATGTTTTCTTAGAAACTTTGGAGCTTGTCAACATGCATTTTGGTGGTTGACAGTCTCTTTGCATTTTGCCTGTCAACAGTGATGCTCCCCTGTGGGTCTCCCTCCGTGGAGCCTATCAAGGTTGAAGACGCAGCAGCGGTGCGGTCAGAAAGTGACGTTTCCTGACCACAGAGTTCAGCTCGATTGGTTTTCCTGCCTGCAGTGTGCTCTATGTGTCATCAACCTGGAGCTGCTTTTCCTCTTGTGTTGTTGGAAATGGACTCCAGCCACAAAAATAATAATAATAATAATAATAATAATAATAATAATAATAATAACAATAAAGGGAGCACCTAAACAAAACAATGCAAGTCCAAATCAGTCACACCTTTGTGGAATCAGTGTCACCAGTTAGGTAGTAACACTTACTGTGAATCAATTCCACCTGCTGCTGTGCAATTGGAACACACAACAGGTGGAAATGGTCACTGATATACATGTTTCTAGGCAAACTGTCAGAAGCCGACTCCATGAGGGCCCAACGTCCACATACAGGGCCGATGCTTACCGCCTGACACCATGCAGGACGGTTGCCGTTTTGCCAGGGAACACCAGAATCGGCGGATTCGCCAGTGGCGCCGTGTGCTCTTCACGGATCAAAGCAGGTTCACACTGAGCTCACGGAGACACTGGAGAACTTTATGCTGCCTGCAACATCCTCCAGCACGCCCCGTTTGGTGGTGGGTCAGTCCTGGTGTCCGGGAGGCATTTCTTTGGACGGACCTACTGCCCTTCATATGCAGACAGAGGTACCAGGATGAGACCCTCGGACCCATTGTGAGACCACATGCTGGTGCAGTGGTCTCTGGGATCCTACTTATGTGTGACAATGCCAGGCCTCACGTGGCTGAAGTGTTGACAGCTTCTGCATGGTGAGGGAGTTGATCTTATGTGTGTTAATAAAGTTTTTCGACGAGAGTATTTCATTTATTGAAATCTAGGATGTGATATTTTACTGTTCCCTTTCATTTTAGGAGCGGCGTGGATGTTTTCTGATTACCATCAGCTGTGGTTAAAGGAACATAGAGTTTCTTTTTGTAGATGGTGTTGCAGCTTTCATTTTGAACATCAATATTAATTTTCTTTTGCAGCTACCTGGACAGCACACGTTTCCCTGCTCCATGTTTGTTGTAATGTTGTGTTTACCACAAGTGCTGCGTCTCAAAGGCGGTGCTGGGGCCACAACCAGGTGTTTTGCTCAGCTGAACGGTCGCCATGGGAGACTAAAGCATTCCTCAAACACACATGAACGAGTCATTGAGAACTCCAAGATTGATTTTGATGACAGAATAAAACGTGATGCGACGCTCGAAAAACTAGACTTGACATAATACCGCCCCTTTAAGATACGCCTCACTGTCGTATGCGGTAACATCTAAAATCTTCCATCGCCGATTTTAAAGGAGGAAATTCCAGCACACACAATGACTCTCTCACTCCCAAGAATTTACTGATAGCATGTCTATGTGAAGGTCAAAGGGCATAAATGTCAGGAACATATCAGATTTAGTGTAGCTTGTGAGTCTTTGTTTGGTTCTATGTTACGAGTGTTGCTGAAATGATTGCAATCATATCTCCAATGTCAGCTGTTTGATAAATCTTCTCTGGAGGTAATCCTGAGCCCATCTCTCTTAAGCATATCGGTAGGGGGGAGGGGTACATTCATAATGTCATTCTGTGACTGAGTTGAACTGTGATCATTGTATAATAAAGTGGGAGTTCTCGGGGCTCATGACGTGACCTGTCAGTTTCTCTAAGTGATGCTGCCGATGACGAGACGTGACTCGCCTGGGAAACGAGTCGCCGACCTCTAATCAATCTTGGACGCGGGGGGACGGGGACGCGGGGACTGAGCCTGTCACACACCTCGCGCTGTGTCGCCCGCTCTCCCCACAGGGCCGACTGAAGGTCGCGGAGGTTAGCCTCGGTGCGCCGCTGTCCATCAGCATCAGCGTCAAAGCCGTGATTAAGATTTGTGACAGCGGCGACAGATTAATAATCTACTCAGTTAATTTGCAGACGCTGTTAATCAGAGTGCGATGCGTTTCTATTGCTTACATTAACTCCTATATACGTTTACGAGTACATGTAGGAACTAAACCCCAAAATCTTTTTCTGAAAGCTGTTTTCTTATTTTTTGATTTTTGACTGAATCAGCTTCGGCCTTTTGTGTTTATGCCATTAGGCTCGCTACTTTCTCAGTGTTTTATTGACAGCTTGCTTTGCAAACTGCAGGTATCTCTGGTTAATGGCTGAGAAAATGTCAAGCTATAGCTAATTTCACAGGGATGACTTAATACACGGTGTGTGCAGGTGTGTAGGCGTGTGTGTGTGCGTGTGCGTGCGTGTGCGTGTGCGTGTGTGTGTGTGTGTACTGTACGGTTGCTGCATATTTATGCGTCGCGTTTAGACGTACTCATGCAGCGCTCTGTTTTAGTTATGCAGACAGCGAGAGAGAGAGTTTTCTTTGAAATTCAGTATAAAGAGATGTTTAGAACTAAGGGAGCCATTGGTCAATAAACTGTTGCCAATGCTGATTAAATTACCAAGGTCAAACGGTGGTAATTGAGTTGACTGATATCAGTGCTTTGAGATGGCCAAACTAAAACATCGACTTTGTTGTTCCTGAGCCACTTTGTAACCTATCTGGCTGTTTGCTTAGAGCCATTTGTGTGACGTCTTTCTTCATTGCGTCAAGTTTTCTATTGGGTTTTTCTGAGTTTTGCTCAAAGCACACGGTCCGTGCCCCATTATGCGGTCAATCACTTTTTTTTTTTTTTTTTAAACAGGCTTTATTTATTTGACATGTTGAACCTGAAAAAGAATCAAACTGCAACTATGTGACTGCAGGAAATGAGGTGGTCGATATGCGAGACTGACCAGCGGGTCAGGAGGAAACGAACACCGTAGAGAATCGTCATGGCTGCAGTGAAGAGGTTCTAGAGACGGTTTTTGACGAAGGCGGGCAACAGAGAGGCAAGACTTCCTCCTCTAGTACCCTTTCAAAGAGGAGCGTGCCATCAACCTTTTGCATTTTGGCATTTTCCCATTTCTATAACCTTTGAGGTTTTATGTCTTGCGAGCTCACAACTTCTAGAATGCCTGTCCTACACATTCGAAAAAAAAAAAAAAAAAGCGCCTCAGAATGTGGTGATGTCAACTGTCACCCTTTAAATGGAATAATTTCTTTATAATTTCATCTTTAAAAGATTGGGAGGATCACAAAGAAAATGGGGTCTGATTATTTAAAATGGCACATGTGGGGTTTTCTAATCTTTTAATTTGCTGAGAGTGCGTTGTTATTGTCATGCATTTGGCTAGTTTTTAGGAGACCCCATATTGTGGGGTCAAGGTTTCCTGCAGGATCTTTGTGTTGACAAGCTGAAAGAAAGAAGCATTCTTGTTTCGACTTGGTCTGTTTTTGCTGAAATGCCACTTTCATCTTTGATTCTGTCTGATGGTAACCAACAGGAAATCATATAAAACTCCAAATTTCAAGGACCGCATACTTCTTGTTTCAGACATCAATCTTTATTTGGCTACTGTCTAAAAACAGGCAGCATGAAGAACAAAATCTGCTTCATTTCGTATCAGTCCACCTTTTCGTGTGCGTGTGTGTGTGTGTGCATGTGTGAGTTTTGCATAGCTCGGACGAAAACAGGACATACCCTGCCCTTAGTGAGCCCCGGCTGAGATGGCTATCTCACCCCGGACCTAGTCTATTACATTTGAGGTCAGATACGGATCGGACTAGATATTCACCCTCTCTTTTTTTTTTTTTTTGTTCAGTATCTCCAAGGAGATCTCTGCCGAGAGACTCTCTCTCGGGGGCTCGGCTTATTTTATTACGAGTGCGCATCAGGCCGGCCTCACAGTAAAAAAAAAAAAAACAGAAAAAAAAAAAAAAAACAATGGTTGCTAGCCGCGGTGGGGGAACATCTCTTACACGCAAATTAAATGGTCCACGAACTAAGCAGGTGCAATTCCAGAGCCAAGAGCCTGGAAATGTTTTCAATTTAGATCTATTAACTTTCTTTTTTTATACTGTATTGTAAACCACGGTTTATTTAGGGCCCCTTAATTACTTTGCCACGGTTGAAACGGCTTCGGGGTAGCTTGTTTAGAGCATTATGTCTGCATCATAGAAATTGCTAAGCCGGCAAAAAAAAAAAAAAAAAAAAAAAAAAGGCCAAGGCATTCCACTTGTTTTACTGTCTGCACCCTACACTGTAGATATAGTAATATGGATATGATTTTTTTGTCCCTTTAATTACAATGATACTTTCTACAGAGACTCAATACAAGATGTGTAAATATATATTAAACCTCCATCCAACATCCATGTTTACACATAATTTAGAGTTTAATTTTGCTGAAAACTAATCTGGACAGTGGTCACATGTCTGACATTTCACTGAGACCTCGAGAAATCCAGTGAACACTTTCTACTAATTTGTAACTTTGTGAAATCAGGGTATTATCCCATCATATAATATATGTTGGTAAATACAATTAACTCCGGAGGCTTTCACATACTTGCTTTGGCAATTTCCAATTGATATGGTCTTGTGTTTTATTAGGTTTATAATCGAATATGCTATTTAAAACTAGTTCGAACCTCCTGGTGCCGTGTCTAATTCCTGTTGTTTTGACGCAATCTGATTGGCTGACAGTGGTTTAGCTTTGCGTTACTGATGTCGGACCACTTTTTTCAGTGACGAGCAATCGAATTTTATTTCCTCAAAGTGTCGTGCGACCGCCGTTTCTATGCGACTGCAGCAGCCGAGCGCCGTGACAGAAATGTAAACAATGGAGGGAGGAGAGAGATATTTGTTTTCTTATATTTCAAGACCCGAACTCTGACATTGTCAGAACATTTTATTTCAATGAAATATTTTGTCTGCTGTGCATTTGGGTCCCTTGTTAGCGAACTCAACTAAACGAAGGGTTATGAGTATGAGCAAAACTATTTCAAGGTTCTGTCACAAGTTCCAAGACTTAAAAGAAAGTTCTTCAATAACAAACATTTCTTTTGTTTAAAACATCTAATTTATTTCGAAGGCTGTCGTAGATGATTGTCTAAAGGTTGGTTTTTACACTTATGTAATCAATGAAATTACTTTGATACGCGACATTGTTTGATATAAATCCAAAACATTTTCAGTATGCAACTCAATGGAATAACTACCTTACTTCACTTTGCAAGTCAGGTATAATTTAGGGTTAATTTAAAATAAACAAGGTTAGTTTTTTGCATATCTGAGGTGTTGCTATTATTGTGAGTCTTTTCTAAAAGTGCTGACATCATTAGTCAACAAACGTGTAATAAGGAGAGATTTTGACTCCAATACGTTAGGGCTTCTTCCAGCTGAACTTCACAAACACCTACAGAAAAAAACAAATACTTAGCTTACGTTTTACTGGTTTTTAGAATGACAAAAGCCAACAACAACATACACTGTAGGTAATGTTGGACTAAAATTGGCTGCAACATTCTGTTTGATCTAATGTTTTTGTCGCTCGTTTCACAGTGATGAGGTTTTTTTGCTCTGCTGAAGTGACAGCGATGTTGCATTGATCAAGCGCTAAAAGGTTGAATCCAACAATACAAAAAATGTAAGTAAAAAAAAGGTTGGATCCTTGATGTTAGATTCATTGTGTTGGTCAAAGCAGTCAATTCATGTATGTGGACACAGAAACTAACTGCTGCTCGAAATTACGACGTAAATTTGGGTTCAGGAGGATTTTAAAGCAGCAGTGATCTGTGTTTTCCAGTGACACGGTGCCGTTTTATAGCACAATCAAGTAACGACCTTGAGCTGTTAAAAAAATGCAATGTGTATCAAGAAATGTCACTTTCTTAAAATCAGGTTTCTGTCACTTTGAAAATCCCTGCTCTTTCTGAAACTGTGCCTACAGGAAGTCATCACAACATGGCTCCTCTCTTAACCCTTTAATAACTTTAGTTTTTTTTTTTTTTTTTTTTTGAGTAACAGTTCCAGCAGGTATTCGCTAATCGTTGCCGGCTAGTCTGCAGTTAGCAAACTAGCCGCTAGGAGGGCCGCTCTGTGAGGCAGAAGCTTGAAAACTGCAGCTCAGAGGAGGAGCTTTGCCTCGCAGGCGGAGCTAGAGCCATGGTTGCCATGGGAGATTTAAGGGATTTCTCAAACATGCATGAAAGAATCAAGCCAACCCTCCAGGTATGTTTTTGATGAGGGAACGTCATTAGTCGATTTGACATAATATTGCCCCTTTTCAAACATCTGAAAATGTTTATTTCAAACATATTAGAAGCAGAAAATCACACACAAGCAACGCAATAGACATATTTTGGTACAATAATTCTAACATGCTTAAATAGTAGGAAGTAGTAAGAAACTTATGAACTCCTACCCCACAAACTCACAATATTTTCAGATGAATCCCAATTATTAAAAAAGAAACATATTTATTAAAAAAATTAAATTTAATCCTATTTACTGGATTTTCAGGATAAAACAGTTTATAAACAATAGTTCACTTGCAAACTAATTCTCATACAATAATATTTATGGCTTTTGTATTTTAATGTTTTTCACTTGAGAACAACATGCGACTGTGTCACATGCCACCTCAAACTGAAGCGAACATTTTTAAAGTTAAATGTGAAACAGTGCCGCCCCAGTGTGTTCAGTCTGGAAACAGTTTTTTTTTTTTTTTTTTTTTTTTTATAGTCTGGGAGATAAAGATCGGACTTCAGGAAGATAGGAATCGAAGCCCGGGGTTTGTCCTTCTTCAGTCTGTGAAGGACAGCTGATATCGACTCTGCTGGCCTGATTATGTGGTGGCATACAGGAACATTTACAGAACTGACCAGATTCTACTTCTACAACACAGAGATTTATGAAAAATTGAATAATCTCTGAATCCTTGAGCCAAACCAAGAATGCTGAAATGTTGTCTTTAAACACGGAAGAGCGTTGCACGGATTTCATTTCTCCTGTCGGTTGTTTGGCCAAGCCGCGCCGTTCGAATTTCCAGAAACGCCCTGGTTGATAAAAAATAAATAAATAGATTGCTCAGTTCACCGAAGAATGAACTCGTTCACTTTCCACAGCCGGGGAAATAAGAGCTGAACACCTGAACGTTTTCCTGAGTTTAGACATCTGCCATGAAATTCACAGCGTCTGTTTGCAACAAGCCAAAGTGAATCAAACATGCGAGAAGAAACGTGTTCGGTACTTTCTGTCACCTGAAGAGACCAGATTTAAAACGGTCTAATTCCTAATATCTATTTTTTTTTTTTTTTTTTAGGTTAAAAAACTGCAAAAAAAAAAAAAAATAGATAAAAAAAAAAAAATCAATAACTCAGTCGAATGCTTTAGAAAACAAGACAAATTAGAAATTTTGGGTGAAAATCATTTAGCATTTGCCTAAAATAAAACCCAGAACCTGTTTAAGCATTATTGTGAGTTTTTTTTCCTTTTTTTTTTCAGTTTTTAAATCTTTGTTAGAGTTCGGTGTTTTGTTCGCACAGCACTTTGGCAAACGTCGCTGATTTTAAAGTGAAATGTTAATTTGGTAACAATATGTGCAAGATGTCTGAGAGAAAAATTTGAATTGGCAACGCATTACATTCCTGCTCCTCTTCATGTCCTGACTGTATCTCCATTTAAAATACATGTTAATCTCTTACTTTGTATAGTTGGAATAAACTCAGTTTAAAAAAAAAAAAAAAAAAAAAAAAACTTTATTTACCAGGTCAAATGGAAGAGAATTACTTCTTATTTAAAAAAATAAAACATTCTCCAGCTTATTCCAGAGGTTCGTGTAAGCTGACAAACTTTTGGAATGAGTTTGGGGATAAAGTTAGTGGAGCAAAAACTGCAGCGATTACTGGAGAGAGCAGGGGAAGCGTGTGAAGGCAGGGAGGAGTTTTGCCGATGATTGTCCGATAAATAAACCGAAATGAAATGCAGCGTCCTGTGGGAACGGAGTGATGGCCGGCTGACAGGCGAGTGCAGATTACAGTGAGACCTCCTGAGGCAAAACAGACTGCAGGATGATGGGTGACATCCGATTCCTGTGGACGTCGTCGCTGAAATCTAAAAACGGACGGTTTTACTGTTGTGCGGGGTCAGGGCGAAAAATGACTTGTGACAATACAAAAAAATCATTATTGATGGGATTTTTACTGGATTAATGTGAGCGTTAAAAGAAGCAACGACTTCGGCCATTTGACACAGTTTGGACGTCAGTGTGTGGACAATTGAAATCCACAAACTGCAACTGGATGGGATTTTAAACGACAGTTTCAAGGACTTGACGTCAGTAATGAACTGGAATGTATTTTGGGTGGGACACGTTTGAAGTGGTCCGGACAGGAAGGGGGCCTACCAGAAGCCTCGGGGGTAAAGTGAAAGGCAAGACCCGGTTCTGTTTTTAAAGCGCTTCACATCCCATCAACCGGAAGCCGAAGGAGCCGGTTTAACGATCGGACTCCATTACCAGATTGTCCTGCTCAAGTCCCTCCGAGGTTCCCCATCACCTACAACCCCAGGCAGGACATCTGTCTGGACAAACAGCTGGACAAACAGGATGGCTTTTAAGCGGCTTTCTAGATGGAAGACCCACACTGAGCTGCTGCTGTGGGCCAGCAGAGACGACCGAGTCTGAGCTGAACATGAGTTTCCTAAAATCTGACATGTTGTTGCCCACTAAGGAGAAAGGCTCAACATTTATTATCAAATCTGAAAATCTGATTCACACACATGCCCCCAATCCACCTACAAATAAGACTAAATCATAGTTGATGCCAATTACTTGACACTATCAGACTGATCATCTCAGTGAAGTGTATTTTGCATTTATGAAATTCCAAAATTAGATTAATCCTGTCATTTAATTATGGAATTATGGGATTGTAATTATATTATATATATATGTGTGTGTGTGTGTGTGTGTGTGTGTGTGCTTGTGCGTGTGTAAGAAGAAGCAACACAAATCAAGAGTTTGCCCTTGAAATGTAAAACCTAACGAATGTCTCATGTTGGATTTAGAGCAATGCTGGAGGGAAATCACGATGGATAAATGCTGGTGTCGTGTCAGATTTCCTGCCGTTTTTTTCTGTGCTTTTTTTTTTTTTTTTTTTTTTTTCCCCCCCCCAATTTGTGCTTTTCTCTCTTTAAGCATGTGGGCTTTGATGAACAGGCGGCTCAGTTTGGAGTGGATCCCAGAATGCATACCTGATAAAGTTCAGCTGAGGAAGGTTTATGGAAATGTTAACGAGACAAAAAAAAAAAGATAAGAAAAAAAAAAGAAAGAGGGAGCATAAAGATAACAGGATTACGCTTCGAAAACATCTGCTCAGAGTATTGAATGCCTTCTTTTTTTTTAGTTGCTAAGCCACACGAAAGCTACGGAAGCGTTTAACTGCCCGAGCGCCGAAATAAATTCGGGTTGAGCGTCTCGTTTAAACGAGGAAACGTCCCCCCCTCCGTAAGGAGACGCGAAACTCGTTTAAATGAGAAAAGTTCCTCGTTTTAACAAGATTTTAAAAACACATTATAACGGCGTCTATGTCTCATTAAAACCAAAACATCCTTTAAATAGAAAAGGTCGTAATTGTAAAAAAAAAAAAAAAAAGCTACAGCTCTGGGGATTTATATGGCGTAGAGGAAACAGGTTGAGGAGGAGAGTCATAGTGAGCCCCTTAATCCCCTTTATGTTGTTTTTATAACTTATCTTTAGAAAATGACATAAAACTCATCTTGGTATAACGTCATCACTCATTTGTGATGACGAAAAAAAATCTAAAATTCTTTTGCCTCAATTTTTTTGGTGTGTGGCAGAGTGAAATTATTTTGCCAAAAGTTGATTCTGATTTACTAAATTATTGGTGAACACACAGATGAGCTCTGTGTTCATTTTTTTTTTTTTTTTTTGTGCTATTTTAGTCGTTGATCTGGGAGTTTGTGGATACATAGTCAGACAGAAATTGGTAATTATCGGGACAGTGCGCTACAGTGTAGCTGATGTGCAATTAGCAAAAGAACCAAGAAAAAGAAAAATAATAATAAAAATAAAAAAAAAATCCCTAAAAAGTAGAACTTCTCCATCAGAATGCCATGATGTATTTTACGGCTCCTTTTATTTCTCTTTAAGATAATGTACAATATTTAGATTTTTTTTTTTTCTACCCTTGCTATTGCTGAAAATATGCCTCATATTTAAGAAGCTAACTCAGACCTGCCCTCTAGTGGACACAGTGACTTACAGATACTGTAAATAAAGGCTTTGAAAACAGTGAAGCTTAACAGCGTTAGAACGAGGCAGACTCGTTTCTGCCTGTGGAGATAAATACCAGATTTTAAGAGATAGAGAAATGGAATTTATGATTAATTGTTGCTATATTTTTTGTCAACTTAGTAGCAGCGTGGATTATGTGTGGTGCAGGTGGCATCTCTGAGTTTCGAAAGTCTGTTTTTTTCTACGTTAAATACAGTCCCTGAACTATCGGCAGAGCTTCCCGGTCGGCCATGTTTGTTTCCTCTGAACTCACGTTTGTCTCGAGAGGTTTTGAGAGTTTTCCCATCTCACATCTGAATGTTGGTTAATGAAATTGAGTCATACGCGATATGACCAAACCTGTTACAGCTAAGATTTTTGATTCTTTTTGAAACCATCTTGTCTGTAGTCTCAGGTTTTGAAAATCAGTCGACAACTTTAGAATCTTTTCATGTGAACCAGACTTTAGAGCAAAGGTTTAGGACCTAACATCGTCTCATTGACCAAAATTGCTAAGTCAATTTTGGTCAAAATTTTTTAACCCCAAATTTTTTTTTGCCAGGGGTTTAGTTTTGCAGTTGGGGGCTCAATTGCACAAAATTATCCCAAGGGCCACAAATGGCCCCCCGGGCCACACTTTGAACACACCTGAATTAGAGGACGATCAAACTGTGTTGGGTAAAGTTTCAGACTGCCTCTTTGCAAACCACTTGAAGGAAAAGCAAATGTATAAAAGCTTTGATTGTTATAGGAGACTGAAATAATAATCATGATTAAAAAAAAAAAAAAAAAAAAGACAATTACATAAAAAAGCAGAGCAGCTTTTTTTCCCCCCCCTTGCTTTTGTGTGACATGGTTCATAATGAGGGGAGAGACACCTCTTTCTATTCCAGTAAAGGTCAGAACATTCATCGCACATGTTCACTTTCCTCTCATGAACTTTGCTTTAACACCACATTCAATAAGCCGGACTCGGCGAGAGGCCAGAGGCTGAAAAAGGGCAGGAAATCAAAACACATCAGTGGGGGGGGGGAGAATTTAAAACCAATTCTGTCAACCTGTAAAAGAAAAACAGGGAAATCTGTGACAAAAGAGGATGTGTGGCAAACATTGAACAGCTGCTGTGTCACACATGGGAAAAACATCAGTAGGAATCTGTGTGCATGTCAAAACATTTCCCGTGAAAACCAGCGTTCAAAACGTGATCCCAGTTCATCCTGGCCGCAGTCGGCCCGTCGGAGAAAACACACAAAATCATTGCCAAACAATGGGAATGTCAGCAGAGGGGTGACAGGAAAACTCTGCACATTCGACAACACTTTCACTTCGAAGTGTTAGTGAATGGAAGCTGGAAGGCATTTGGCTGTTAAAACATTGACCAACAAACACATTTCCAACAGAATCAGAAGTTTTTTCAGGTTAGGGTTGTTTTTTTTTGTTGTTTTGTTTTTTTGTTGTTTTTTTTTTTTTTTTTTTGCTTTGATTAAGCCCAAGCACAAAGGGATAGCAGAAAAGTGTTACCTTCAGCCCCCGAGGTCAGGCCGGCGGGGTCAAAGGTGGTCAGTGTTGAAGTCCAGGACGTGAGCCATAGGACAGGACAAAGGGTGGGACACACATTGGCGGAGGTCACAGAAAAAAAAAAAAAAAAAAAATCAAAGATAATGGCAGCAGGGGAGAGGAAGGAGGAACAATCAAAGAGGGAGGGGCGGGAGAGGCGGACAGGGAGGGGGACGAGGGAAAGTTAAAGAGGACATGGACGAGAAGAAGATGAAAAGGATTAAACAGATCAGGGGATTTGGGAGAAAAATGGTAGGATACGCCACAGAGGGAAGGTGGAAAGCAGAGGAGGAACTTGTGAGGGAGAACAGTAGCTTTGGGAGCGTAGAGGCTGAGTCAATTCCTCTTTAAAAAAAAAAAGGCAAAAAAGGAAAACGAACAAAAAAAAGGGGGGGGGAAAAAAAAACAAAAAACGAATAAACCCATACCTTGGTCGTTTAACGTCAGGTGCGCCAGACCTTGAAGGGGAAAAAACAGAAAAAAGGAACACAAAGGAAGAAAAAGAAGGTCATAAAAGGCACGGGAAGGAAAAAAAGCATTGTCACAACGTTGGACTGCAGTTTGTGACAGACATCCTGGGGCAGACTTGGATGTCAGAGTTGAAAAGTAAAAAGAAAAAAGTACAAAGAAAAGAACCAAAAAACTGAAACAAGAACAAAAAGAAACGAGAAAGAGTGAAAGATAGAGAGAGAATAACAACAGAAAACAAGCAAACACTTCTTGAGTGAGGTGTGAGGGGTTCTGGAAAACAAAACAAAAAAAAAAAAAAAGCATTTTCATTTGGCGCAACCGCCGAAGGCTATTGCTCACACAAATGCTTTTTTTTTTTTTTTTCTTCCCCTGGAATACTTATGGAACACAGAGAAAACTGTTGGGAAAAAAAAAAAAAAAAAACAAGCTTGGATCTGATTGGTTATCTCCAACGCTACTCAAATCACAAAGCAAGAACCTGAGCTGGGAAGACACGACGCCCCTTCCAGAGGCTTCCGGACCCGACGAACCTTTCCACATGAGTCGTGCTTCGCCTGCCGACCTCGAACCGGTGCCACTGTGATGTAATAACGCAAAGTCTTACCAGTGGAACTAGAACCTTTTCACCAATATCAAGGAATTACTGACTTAAAACGAGCTTAATGACAAGTTACTTTTAAGCTCATTTTGCCTCAATTCAAATGTGATAGGGCAGCACTTGGAAAATTCAAAAATTTCAACTGTTGATTTTCTATCTTCAACTCCCTGGTTACCAAAATGTGCGATGTAAGAAAACGTGATCGATCAATCGATATTTCTGCAAGAAACGAGACAAAAATACTTGGCAAAATTTTGTCATTTTGCAGCATGTGTGATTGACCAACACAAAGTTGAACATAATAAACAGAAAAGGTTTGTGTTTAGAATGGTCCCACCAACGTACAGACCTGAATCCAATTGAGAAGCTGCGGCACCAAATAAAAACGTCCTTTCAAAGTCAATTTCCGTCCAGCTTTGTCTTTTTTGGGAAAAGAAAAGTGGCCAAGAAATTCCGTTTTTTTTGTTGGGTTTTTTTGGATGTTAAAACCAGGTGCAGACGTCAAAACATCCCCAGCTGTGATCTGAGTGGAAGAAGACTCCACGGCATCGACTCAGGGCAGCTGAATGCAAGTTCGAAACATACTTTTCAGATTTAGAGGCGGTAAAAATACAGGAAGTCATGCCTCCGTTTCTTTCTGCTTTACCGTTATGCACCGCCTTCTGTTGGTCTATCCCACAAAATCCCTGTAAAAACACACCGGAGCGTGTGCTCAAACCGTCACGTGTGGAAACGTCTGAAGGGGAATGAATCGCTTTGGAAGGCACGCTAAGAACTCGAAGCAACACGAAACGGATCAAATAACGTCGGCACAGCCGCGGCATCACAACGTCGCCGTAGAAACCTCAGACTGGTGGATGGCTACTTTACACAAACGGTAAAACACAGAAATCTGATGATCCTTTCTCCATACCACAGAGAGAATATGGTATAAACTACATGCTGAGAAACACTGATCTTTAACTGAATGGAGACAGAAGAAACACGCTCACTTATGAACGCTTTGCTGCCAGACTGTTTCACTTCAGCTTCTACTTGCCAAATATTTCAGCGTCTATGTTTCTGCCAAATTCATCTGAGCTTCTAAGGAAACAGAAACATTAAGTACCAAAGTGATGTATGTCATGTTGTCTGTTTATGGCCATCTGTCTGTCTCACATATCTACTGTATCTGTTTCTGTCTGTCTTTTTCTGTCTCCATCTCTGTTCATCTGTCCATCTCTGTCTCTCTCTATCTGTCTCTTTCTTTGTTTCTATCTTTTTCATCTCCGACTCCATCTCTTAGTCCTCATCTCTTTCTGTTTTTGCCTGTCTGTCTATTTCTCTGTTTATCTGTCTTTCTCCGTCTATCCTTGTCTGTCCACGTCTGTCCGTTTCAGTCTCTATCCATCTCTGTCCATCTGTCTGTTTCTCTGTCTGTATTTCGATCTGCTTCTGCTTGTTTGTGTCTTTACATCTATTTCTTTGTGCGTGTCTCTGTCTCTGTCTGTCCCTCTGTTTCTCTGTATCTGTTTGTTTATCCCTCATATCCATCAGTCTCTGCGTCTCTGTCTCCGCATCTGTCTCTGTTTCTTGCTATCCATTTGTTTCCAATATCTGTCTGTATGTTTGTCTGTTTCAGTCTGTCTGATTCTGTCTAGAAGTCTGTTTCTGTTTATGTCCATCTCCCATATCTGTCCATCTGTGCCTGTCTGTCCATCTGCCTGCTTCTGTTTCTTTGTTTGTTTCATCTATAAGTCTGCCTTCCCGCCCCATTTCTATCTATGGGGCTGCATTCAGGAACTCGTACAGCAGCATGTATTTTATGAACAGAGTCCTTCGAGAAAACACTTTGAGGAGCAAAAAAAAAAAAAATTTAAACCCCGTGGCCTAAAGCGGAGAACATTCCCAGCTAAAAAGAAATTGGATTTATCCGCGGGCAGCAGCAGGATATGAAACGGCATTACAGGTCACAAACAAGGAGACTGTAAAGGTCAAATCTTTTTCGAGCGGGCCTGTCTGTCGGTGATCGATGGCACCTCAAACACAAAAGCTTCTGGCGGCCCGAGCAAACAATCGAACGTCAGCAACAATTCGGCGTCAAACGGCGGCGTTTTGTCGCTGTGCGAAGAACAGGAACGGCCCAAACGGGAGCCGAGCGGAGACAACAACTCAGCTAACGGTGATCTAAGAGGCAGTTCAGGGTTTTACTCAATACTGCCTTATTTTTAGTCTTTTAAGGGCCCGAAGACGACAAAGATTGCCTGTTGAGAGGTTAACGCCACATCTATGTTGTAACGCTGCTTTAAAAACCAGGGCATAATAAACGTCTGATGAAGATCTGGCCGTTGTAAAATCAAGAAACAACGTCATAAGATCTGATGAAGTGCGACAAAAGCTTCGCTGTCCTGAGCCGACTGACAGCCGACGACTGACCGACTGACCGACTCCATGGTTATAAAAGTTTTTCCAAACATTAGCAGCTTGTATGCAGAGACCAAAATACAACTGACCATAACATTCTAATTTTGCTAACACTTAGCCACCCATAACCTAGCCTTGCATGTCGGACTAAAGAGACTTAAATGACGACAAGACATTCCTGCTGTTCTTTATATAATGCGTCCTGTGATCCAGGGCGAGAGGAAATGTACACGCAGAGTGTGTTATTTATCCGGTGGAGGTCAGGTTCCTGCCGGCCCCCTTTGCATAAAGACCAATCATTCTCACTGTGCCACTTTCTGGTTTTGTTCCCTCTGCTCATAGTCCATTAAGGAGATAAGGCTGAGGCTCCTGCAATGAAACAAAACACTGCCGCCGCTGCATACCAAGTCACTCAAACACACCGTCGTCTCGTCGAGCCTCACGTGGCTGAAGCAGTCGAACAGAAGAAGAAGAAGAAGAAGAAAAACAATCAATACATTTAAAAAAGAACAAGGATGAGAAGAAGAAGACAAACCACAGAGAGAGAAAGAAACAGTAGAGAAAAAAAGAGCTGCAGCTACAGGTTGTTAAATGGCTGCTATTCACAACTAAACTTCCAGCGTTAGTTTCACACACAGGTGAACGACAAAGAAGACATGAGAAACGATAAGAAACCCGTTTATCGGGAGGTGCTAAAGTACAGACAAAAAAGTTGTAGGCAGAAGGTATCCAGGATCACACTTCGAAAACACACCACGGCCTCTCCTTCAAACAATATGCAAGGCAATAAGTAAACGGCGGACGAAAAGCAGAAACAAGGGGCGGCATGAAGGGGAAGGGTGAGCGGAGCAGTCCTTGCTCTTCAGCTCCTGTTCAGAGGCAGCAGCGGTCAGTATCTATCAAAATCATCCAGGAGGAGAAACAGGCTGACCATCAACCAGGTTCATGAGCAGCCAGGGCTCAGTGGTGCACATGGAGAGCGAAGGCAAAGCTGGGATCTCAAAAGCCAAACAACATCAGAAATGGACCATGGAGCAACAGCAGGAGGTGGCCTGGTCCCACGAATCATACTGTCATTTAAACTGCGTGAATGACTTAATGCACGTCCATCGCTTCAATGGAGAATTCTTAGTAGGAAGATGCACAATAGGAAGAAGTGGGCAAGCTTGATGTCAGATACTACAATATACTTTCAGGGTCCTAATGTTATGACTGATGCGTAATCATTATCACAAAAAAAAAAGCAATCCCCAAGCCAAATCAACATGTGTCATTTATTTAGGTCACTGACTGGAAATCAACTTTTAGAACACAATTTTATTTCAATGTCATTTTTAAAATTATTATTATTATTATTATTATTATTATTATTATTATTATTATTATTATTATTATTATTGTCTGGTGTTGAAATTGCTTCAAAATGTTTCCATCTCGGTGAATCCATTTTCAGTAAACTTTAAATGGATAAAACAGCTTTTAGATTATTTTTGGATTTAAAAAAAAAAAAAAAAACACAATCCATACTGTGATTGATTTTTGAAGCTGTCGGCATTGAATAATACCTACAACAACAATTACAACATAACTTTAATTCTGTTGAAGGGAGTACTAAAATGTGAGACTTCAATTGCCAAATCAAGAATCTAATATATATATATATATATATATATATATATATATATATATATAGGAAATTGGGGAAAAAAACATTATGGTAGATTCTTTGTGTTTCAGTTGTTTCCTGTGGACAAACCTAATTATGGGAAAACCAAAGTTTGAGTCATAAGTATGACATTTCAGTCTGGATCATATGTCACAATGTTCCACTGTAATGTAATGACTCTTGTTCAAGCAATGTCAACAAAAATAAAATTACCCACCCTGACTTAAAACACCAGCCAATATCTCAGTGAAAGAAAACCAACATAGTCTAAGGCATGTGGTCATAATGTAATGCCTGACCTGTGTGCAAGCACAATAAAACAAAAACAAATTCCTAAGCCACATTCACACCAACGTCCTTCCCTGCACTACTCAATACCACTGGCTCGACAACAGCGTGATTGAGCATTTACGCCAATCTTTGTCAGGCATTTAAATCCGATCACAAGGAAATGCTCTTCCAAGACTTCATCGATATCGGAGAGGAAATCAAACTGCCACGGCAACAAGAAAAGCGGCGCTGCTTCCTTACGGCCTGGGAGCGTGATGGAACCCGAGCCGCCGTTCCCGCACCTCCTTGACATCTGAGCATTGATTACATTGTTAATCGTGTGGCGAGCGCAGATGGGAGCGTCTAATGGAACGGGTGCTGTCTGGAGAGTGTGACTGCCTGGTTATGATGGAGTGGCAGATGGAGGCCAGTCATCATTTTGTCATTAGAAGAAGACATTGTTCTGTTATGTCCTGTTTTTCTCCCATTTCCTTCTGTTTATTACCTTTATTGCTCACCTTAACCTGCCCGGCCTCCATATGTAACGCTACGTTGGCACCTATTTTTTTTCCCTCCTTTCTCATCTGCCACTACATAATGCTCTTCAATTTTTTCTAACCGCTCTTTTTAAACCATTGGGTGGCAATTACCATAGCATCCAATTAACATAGCACGTATGTTTAGCAGATAGTGGTTATCTTATAACGGCACGTGTTTTTGAAAGCTCCGTCACAGCTTTACTCGCAATTTTTTTTTTTCTTTATAAATCTCAAGCTCCATCATCCCAGACACATTCACACACACAAGCAGATGTGTTGGGTCACAGCAGAAGCGACTCGCCACTCGAGGGGGAAAAAGAAAAATGGCGGTCATCATCATTATCGCCTTCTATTCCTTTTCAACCTGGGTTCTCATCGAACGCCGCATCCCTCGTTTCTTGGGTGAAGAAGCAGAACGAGTCACAGGAATACGTTCACCTTGAAGGCTCCCTCCCGCTGGGATCCACATGGCATATTAAATAGTATCATTTCCAAAGACTCACACCAACATCTGGTCATGTCCTGGTTTACGTCCTCCTTGAAAACACGTCGAGACAGAGACAGGTTTTGTTTCGCTGAATGCAAAGTGTGTTTTGAGAACAGCTCTTCAAATCTACTTTTGAAGAAGGGAAAAAGTGTGATCAAAAGGTACAAACTGAAACAGCAGTAATACGTCAAGCTGGAACTGCGAGCAGTTGTGAACGAGCCCAACAAGGCAACTCTGGCCTTGCTTCACCCCATGCACTTTTTGTTAACGCTACAGTATGTAACTTTTAGAAAAAAAATATTTTTTTACATATTTGTTGAAATTATCATTATGCTGCTACAATATAAGACAGATAATCTGTGAAACCCCCCCCCCCAAAAAAACTAAACAAAACAAGCCTTCTCCCAGTGCTCCTACTATAAACTGCAGAAACAACCAATCAAAGACAGGAAGAAGGTCTGGGTGCTAACTTGGTGCAACCCTTGCGCTAACTCCTAGCAATCTGCAAAGCTACAGCTGGGTCACCACAAAATAGCCTGCCACAAATGCTAAGTTCTGGCTCGCATGGCCACTGATGATGGCAGATAAATGGCTTTCCATTTATCAATCAAAAATAACTTAAGTGTAAATTCATAAAAATTCCAAAAGATGCCACAGAAAAAACATACCACCACAGATTCATTACAGAAGCAAATTAGCATGTCGGCTGCATCTACTTATAGAATGTACAAAAATGAGGCAGACGCTTCCATCAGGCCCGGATCGATGTTGACCCGTGATTGCCGTTTTATCTCTGTTAGCAAAGCGGTACAGGCTCTGCCACTGACTGCTTAAAAATAACAGTGCAATGGCTTTAAGGTTGATCTCATTCAATGTGAACATTTATCATTTCATCGGCTTGATCTATAATGCATGACCTTTCCGAAGCTAAATATTAAAACTGCAGCAGATTTCAGCAGGCTTTAATAATTCAGTCCGAGTGCCAATTGTGCGCGGAAGAGAAGCGGGTGATGAGGCGCTAACGGCCAGAAACATTTCTGCCACATCAATTCCACGTCTTTCAGCACTTCAAAAAGTGAACGAATATCAACCCTTTTCATAAAGCGAGGACTTCGGGTGAAGTTGTGGATTTTATTTTATTTTTTTTGTACAGCCCTTTGTTTTCACAGCAATTTGGTGTCAGTCGGAACCTAAATTATTAGATTTCACAACTTAATGGCCACAGTGAACCTTAACCAAACTGCAATGCGCAAAACCTTTGATTCCTACAAAGATCTCATTACCAATGAAAATACTCAACACCGCTTGCAATACCACGAGGACCATTAATGAATCAAGATGAATATTCTTTATTAATAAGTTCTCCGGACCCAACTTTTTTTTTTCCCTCCCCCACAAGCAGCTCTGGTCTTTCTACATGAAAAATTCAAGAGTAGCAATGAAAATTTTAATCAACTTTGGCAAAATAGAATTAGCAGAACACTTATATATTTTAACTGCACTGACGATTGCTACATATTATTTAGCCCCGAAACAGAACTAAATAAAAAAAAAAAAAAAAAAAAAAAAAAATCTGATAGTATTTTTAAGAAACAAATTAGAAAGGGAAGCAGTGAGTCATGCAAAATGCTGCAGCTCAACGGTTCGAACAAAACGGGAAAATGAGCAAATACTATCAAACCAAACATTAGTGCATTTATCATTGAATAAATAAGAATTAATAAGAATAAGAATGTCAGTTGAATTAATGTCAACTGACATTTGTGCAGTTGACACAAATGTCACTGCAAGTCGAGAGCAAAACGACACTGCTTTTGATGTTCTGATAACGGAGGCGAGTCAGAGGTGTGTCTCTGTTTGCCGGGTTGCTACTTTCCACTGCTTGAACTCATCCTGTCCAAACGAGCAAAAGGTTTTAATTCATTAGCAGGTAATTCAATGTCTTGTTCTCATCAGAAACTTGCCTGTCTGGCGTTGCGGGTGCGTGACTTTGCACATTTTATTTGAAGTTTTGAAAAATAAGGAGGGTAGAACGCCAACAGGGAAGAGAGAATTCAAACAGCAGAACACCTGGTATGTCAGGAGTAGAAGCAAAACGTGTATTTGCTGTTCAATTTGAAGCAACTATTCTTTCCATTCCTTCATATCGTCTAACTCTCGACTGAATAAATCCCTCAACAGTCTTCTAGGAATGGTCTTCCTGTGATTCTCAAAAAAAAGGGGGGAAAACAGGAATCCATCTTATCATGTGTGACGTCTGCTGTTTTACTTTTGAGTCTGAGTCGATTCATTCAGTGTAGCGTTTCCCCAGAACTACCACAGGGTATCTGACCCCTGGTGAAGCACAAAGCAACTGAAGCATAAAGTCTTTATGGTCTCGTTCCGTTTTACAAAGCAGCAACAGTGGTCATCTGTCAGTGGTGATGCATTAAACTGTGTCCAGGTCTGTCAGATGACGCGAGTCGCTGGTCAAAGCAACAATCGCTCAGAGTAACAACACCACCACTGAGACTTGACTGGAACCACAATGTCTGATAACTGGTACTTCAGCATCGACACTGCCGACTGCAAATGATGCAAGATAATGGCTGGTGGCTGGAATCTGACAGGCTCTGATTGGTGGCTATTTCTAACATCGCTAGGGTGGACGGAGCAGAAGGCAGGAAGGCTAAGCGTGTTAAACATCTGCATCTTTGAGCAGCATTTCAAGCCGTCAGCCTGTCCAGCATTTCAAGTTCGGCAGCCTGGTCTCCATCCAGCCAGCGAAGCCTTGACGCTCCGCGGAGGAAGGATTCCCGATGTTCCCCCAGTGTTCCCCGGCGTTCCCAGTGCCAACTGTAGCGAATGCTAGCCGCGTAGCCCGACACATGCGTCCCCCTCACTGGAGGCAGAAACTTAGTCATTATTAGACTGAGGACAGCCAGACTAGTTTATTTTGATAAGTTATTATATTTAGCTAAATATTATTGCTGAGGGGCTCAAACAGGCCTTCTGACGAGATAAAAAAATAAAAAATAAAAAAAACCTCAAAAAGGGCACTAGGGTCATCAAGGATAAAAGGGGCAGGGGCTGAAGCCCCCTTCGCCACCCCCTCTGCACGTGCCTGCAGTTTACAGGTCTGACAGGATTATTTACAGTCACATAAAATTGATGTGCGAGAAGAACAACATAGGCACTAATACAGTTATAAGTATCTGAGCTAAGTGCTGCAGGCTGCAAACTTCAGGTTTGAGTTTAACCGTTGCATGTTCTGCAGAGCAGAGTTGTTTTGTTTTTCATAGTCGTGACGCCTGCAACACAAAATCTAAATATTGCCCTCTGGTGGTTCTAGTGTCATTGGGATCTTGGCAGTACTATTGTTTTACAGGATTTATGTCACAAACAAGTTGGAAAAACTTTTCAGTTTCAAAATGTTACCACAGAACAGCAGTTTTACAGGGCTGTGTAAGCCTCAGAATAAAGGCGAAACCTTTACATCCTTGTTTGAAGTGGGCTCTGCAATCAAGCTGAAGCGACGCTGCTACCCTGTGAGTACGTCGCTGCTAACAGGGATAAGAGATGGCAGTGATTCATCTCTCAAAATATTCATGCAGGTCCGGCTTGTAACAGCCTGTCTTTGGGTTTATAGTAGCGGTTGGCTAAGCCTGTCACAATAAGCAATTAATCAATTAAACACATAAATGTATATGAGCCTGATAATCTCGCCTTGTGATTAATATATTTTGAAGGGCATTTTTCCCCAAAAAATAGTCCATTTCATTTATGGTTTTGTGTGTGTGTGTGTTTGTATTTGATATATATATATTTTTTATTATTATTATTATTGTTTTGGGTTTTTGGGTTTTATTTGAATATTTTAAATATCTTCCAGTTTCAGTGTTAAGTGGTCTTTTTAAAATGAACTTGGCTCGTTGTTATTATTAATAATTGAAAAAGGGTCTTCAAACAACAATATTGTTTATAACAACTACTGGGACAATTTATCAACCAGCACATTTTGTTACTGCGGCAGGACCGTGGTAGAGGTTGATTGGACTGTCTGTTAATTTAACATCCCAAAGTCCAAAAATAAGCCTGCTGGTTTAGATGGGGATCCAATGATGTCTTCACATCTGACAGTCCAGTAAACTCTGTTCTATTTGGGAACAGAATTGCAACATTTGTTACATCTTCAGAGTGTTCTCCAGCACACTTGACACTGACATGCACATTTGAATCTAGATTTGTGGACCACAGTTCGTTTTCTTGTTCTGTGTCAGCGTACAATTGAGCATTCACACCTTCACAAAGGAACCAGATTTTCTAGGCAAACGGTTTGGAGTTGAAGTAAAGTGGACTAAACAGGACTGGTGTGAATGCACCCTGAAATTGCCCTTCGCTGTGAGTGTGTTTTGTTTTCGGTTGTGTTTGTCTCAGTGTCTCTCTGTCATGGACTGATGACTTGTCAGCTGGAAGTAGGTACCTTCCCGTTCCTGAACTTCCCTGGATACTTGGACAGAGACGATCATTGGATAGTTTTAACCATATTGTAAAAACTTAAATCTCGAGTTAATTGCTTTACTGGATAAAAATCGGAGACAGTGACCAAAGAAAATCTCACGCTACACTTTCATACATGTAAAAATACAGTACCCTTGTTGGCTGTGATACATAATATGGTCCAGACTTATTTTGCAACATATTGGAAAATATAAATATTACGTGCCATATATGGGAATATTCTGCTTAATGTATGGAATGATATTTTATAATACACATTTGTTTCAGAAGGTCATCATAAGATCTTTTCTATTCTCTCTCATGTTTGACTGCCAGTTCCCTTCGTCCGTCTGTCCGTCCAGTTTCACAAGCAACTTTCATGGAGTGAATGTTTCTGATTGCCACTTTGGAACTCATTACATGAGATAAAGATACAGAAAGTTTTTTTTTTGTTGTTTTTTTTCCCCAACCCTATTTGTGGGATTGTGAAAGAAAAAAAAAAAGGCCCTTTTTGATGGAGGAAGGAAGCCGGTCTTCAAGTCAGGTGCCCCTCATTCACCCGGACGCAACTGCTCTGCGAAAGAAAACACCAAACTGCAAAAGTTCACAGTTTCGTTTTTGTTTTAATTCTTCTTTTCCCAATTTCAGCTTCCGTTGCCATGTTATTTTCAGATCGCAAAAATAAAATCAGAACAACCTTCAAAGTCTCTTTGCTCCTCTGAGCTACGAAAGCTCAAGTTAAATGCAAAGAGATCTTCAGGGACATTAGAGCGAAACAGCACCTTGCCCTGAGCATCTCTTAACGCTTAATACTTCATTTCGACAATCATCTCTCGCGCTACGGCGCTTAATCCTGTTTCTCTGCATCGACGCCGCCACGCCGGGTGCTGCAGATTTGCGTCTGGAGAAATAAAACATGAACTTGTAATGAGTTTTCCTAAAAACTGGGGGGGGGGGGAGGCTCCCAGAGAGGTACCGACAGGGAAGCCCCCCTGCTTTGTGTCTGGGGGTGGGCATCAGCAGGTAACCACAACAACTTCCCTTAATGGAAAATTAATGTCCTCCAGCTGAGTCGGCGCACCAACGTCATTTAACTCAACATCTCGTAAACACCATTAGACCTCGACGACGGCAACGCTCCTGGAAGTTCAGTCGTTTGAGAGGGGGGTTTTTGGCAATTATGGGGGAAAATTAATGGCAATGTGTGTAACAAATGTGTTCATCATTTATGGGTTGATTCTGAGGAGCGGGAATCTGTTGGGAAACACCGGATCCTCTTTGGATTGGCGAGTCTCGCCTGGTTCCTCTTACGGCCGTGCGATCGTCAAGAGTTACATTCAGGATTACTTTTGGTCAATATTGAAACATTTAAATTAGTTAAATTGATTTGTCAATGTACTACTTTGAAAGTCTTTTTTTTTTTATCATACTGCAATAATAAAATATAAAAAAATACAAATATTCAAGTATGAAACTATGTATGAAAGTAAATGAGAAAAAAAACAATAAATAATTCAACTACCAATAGACAAGACCAAGTTATTTAAACCAAACAATATTTTCCTGAGCCATCAAGTTGATTACATTCAGGTATCATATGATCAATACAAAATAGTCATAATTATTTGTTAATATCCCTCCAGACTTTAATTTGACATGTCTGGCAAGATGTGTTTTGTTGCAAACGTTGAGCATTATGTGATTTGTGTCGGCTTTTTTGGAATGTGAAGAATAGATTGAATGTGACATTAGAAAATAAAAGCATGCCTGCAAAATGAAACTGTTATGAAAAATTGGCACTTTTCATGTTTGTCAAAAATCAAAACTGCCTACTTTAGTAATTGGACGGGCCCTGTTCTTCTCAAAGCGGCAGCATAAAGTATTACTTTATGCTTCTCAATATGAACAAACTTAAACAGCCACGGTTAACGACACAAACATTCGTCAACAGGTTTGCTCTCTTAAAGAGACAATAATAGACGGTCTTTCCTGTAGTTGTTTAATTATGATGATGATGATTTCAAACTGTTACAGCTTAAGTTCATACATCATGAAAAAAGAAAGAGGAAAACAGACCTCAGCAAATGTCAAGTTTCCTTTTCCTGCAGACATGACATTATCCCCCCTTTTTCAGATTCAAAGCAGAGGCTTTGCTGGTTGCTTTCATCATGCCAAACGCTAATTGGGCCAACTGAACAAATAACAGCAACAGGAAGTCCTTTGCATATTCAAACAAGATGGTTCCTGACTTCCAGCTGTTGGAAGGAGCACAACGGTGGAAGGAGAGGAAAGAGAGCGGATCAAAAGAAATGAGACTGGGATGAATCCCTCGAGTTAAACTTCTGAAAATGTGACAAATGTCTGACAGTGCAGATGGGGTTGAAGGGACACTGGTACTACAGGAAATACAGTACAAAGAAAAAACAAAACAAAACACCCCAGAAAAATTAAATTGGCTTTCCTAGATATAAAACTAGAATGCTTTATTAATTCGAACTTATTATTTTTCTACCATTTAGAGTCCAGGCTTGGTCCAGCTGTGGTGTTTCTGGCAGAAAAAAACCCAAACCTTCTCTTCATTTTGGAAACATTTACACACTTCATTCAGACTGTCCATCTCTGCAAGCAGGTTTATTATGTTATTCATAATGCGTGCGCCTCAAAGGTCAAGCGAGATTCAGAACAAGTTAATAAACCTGGCTGTCGTGTCTTGCAGGCGCAGAAAAAGTGTGGATATTTGCTGTACGCAAAATATCTGATCATTACTCAGTGAGATAACTCAGCACAGACTCCTTGTAAAAAAAAAATCTTCTCGCGGTTATCCCATCAGCAGCATAACGGAGACCACATCTGTTACACTGCATTGACCACGGTTGTTTATACAGAGTGAAATTGAATAATTTAAACCTACAGTAGGAGGGAAGTAGTTGAAGCAAAGACAAACAATGAATAGAGACCAAAGAACCTGAGTCTTTACTACAGAACTTTAACTGGAAAAGATCTTTTGATGACATTGAACCCATTTCTACTTATTATTGACTGCCTCAGAGTTCAGGCCCCCACATTGTAGGGCGTTCTGTGCATGTGGATGTTTATTTTGCGATTGTTAAAACGTGACCGCTGTGGTGGATTAGCTACCACTGCTGCCGCTCTACTGATGATCTGTCAGAGTTGGTGTTTAAGTCGCCTTTTTTATTTTCTGTCTGAACTGAAACACACAGAGTTGACCTGACGCCGGCTCCGTCCCCAGGCAGAAGTAGAGCAGTCCTCCGACAGCCCCTCTGTTATTAGCTGAGTCTGAGTTCAGGGTCTGCATTTGTAGGCCGATTACGTCATAGCGTGGCGACCAGGCCTGTCTGAATTCGAAGACTCCTTCAAACGCGTCCTGCTTTTCCCCAAATTTGAAGGATGGGTCGGTGTATCCTTCACTCCCCACCATATCCCATAAGTCATTGTTGGTCCCAACCAGGCGTTCAGGCAGAGCGTCAATGGCGGTCGAGAGCGACAAATTATTTTGCTATTTTACACTTTAAATTACACACAAATTCAGTCTCAAATATCTGCCCGATTCATCAATACGTCACATAATAGCAATGTTGCTCTGACACTTTCGGACATGTCTGACATGATGACCATGTTTAGAAGCTCCACTGATCAAGTAAGTCCAGCTTTACAAGTTTTAATAGGTTGAGTTTGATGTTGATATTTTCAACCTGTGCTTGACCTTCTGACCTCCAGCTGGCAAGGTAGTGTCCAAGGACACAATGACATAAATGGACAATGCAGGGTCTTGAACCGGCAAGCCACTGACTGCAGGAGAAACTTCCACCACCGTCGCTACCATTGCCCCACGTACATTAGAATTACAGAACTCCAATTTCCTGTTTTTACAGCAGCATTCAATCCATGCGGCATCACAAACTACTGCTGCAGCACACGTGACGTTATAAGCTTTGCCCATTTGTTAAGTAGACCGATTCCTCCCTGGATGATTTATGTCAAGGAAAAAGGAAAGGCTCAAAACAAGGACACATCTCAGGCATGAAAAGGCAACCCGTTAAAAATCAGGCCCAGATTTATGCGAAACAAATGACACGTCGACAAGATAACAACGGTGGGTTGGCCCATACTTGTCTTCCTGTCTCGAACAGATGCATCACTGACGCTTTACCTACAATCCAGAACATGACATAATTGGTCTGTGTCCCAAATAGATCGTCTATTAAAGCTCTTCATCAGCAAGTCATTTTCCCAGACACCATTCTGAACAATATGCACCAAGAGAACCATACTCTGAGTAAGTGCATTTGTGTGAGAGGGACAACAGATAAGTCGGCCAGAGTGCGTTATCTGCATTGTCAGGTTCGACCCAACTGGCTATGTTTATCTAAAACATCGGGTCAAAGTTGACGCCTCACATATTTCTGTCCTCTTAAACTGGCTCACAGGTGTCCGGCCCCCCACCTCCCTCTGAAGGGCCGTTTTTCTACCTCAACACACAACTGAAATAGCTCAGTGCTAACTGTAGCATGGTAGGGGGCTGTCAATGTTATTTATCACCACAGTAATTGTGTTGTTGCTACAAGAGCATTGACTGTACTGTGAATCAGAGACTTGAAGCTGATAATTTACAGTGCGTTACAAAAGTGTTTTTGCGACAATACAAGCTTGCACTCTAATGCATTTTAATGTGATGTTATGTAGTAAAGCAAATCAATCAAGTCCATAATCGTAAAGGGAAAGAGAATTCCTTCTTCTTTTTTACACAAATAATAACCCGACGCATTTACCAAGTCGATACTTTATACAGCAACCTTTTCTACTTTTACTGCTGCGAGTCTGTTGGGGTGCTTCTCTTCTATCTTTGCAAATGTGAAAAATAAAGATTCGGCACATTCTTTGCAACATACATCAATTGAAGTCGCATCGGCTGAAGGAAAACTGTTGACAGCAAGTTTTGAAGTCTAGCCTGTAGGATCTAGGTCTGGACTTTAGAATTGTAACACGTGAACATAATTTGAGTCAATCCATTCCGGTCACTGCCGTACAGTAATGGCTCTGATAGCGAGTGAACCTTCTCCTCGGTCGAAAGTGCAACCTTCATAACCGCTTCAGACTTATCTAATGTTGTCTTCTTCGACGACTGACTGACTTGTGAAGTCGGTTGTAGCGGTAGCACAACACAAGAGGACAAACTGAATTTAGACCTTAGCCTTTAGCGTCTTTTACAAATACCGATGTGATGCATGAAGTTATAACATGTCAAAACATGAAAAACCGACTGAAAACTTTCCGAAAACACTTGGGATTTTATCTTCAACCATCTTTCTTAACGGAGCAGAAATGCAACGGATGGTTGGGAAAAGTCTTTTTGTCCAACACATTCCTTACATTTCAAGAAAAGTTATGCAGCTGTGTCTCTAAGCTTATTAAAAATACAGTTTTTCTGTAGAAGATCATGCTGAATGTGAGCCACTTAAATTTTAAAGTGCCTGCATGGAGTCTAGAAGCTCCTTCGGCGCTGCATTTGATATTTAGGGGCATGTGCAAAAGTGAACTTTTGCCGTTGCTGTGGGGGAATTTTCTAATCATTTTTTTGTTTTTTTCTTTTAGAAATTGTCATCACCACTGCTGCCAAAATCTCAACCAGCAGAGTCATTCTGGCCAGCGCTCTTAAAGTGTGGGATTTCATAATCCGACAGCACTGTCATGCTGGGCTCCAGTGAGCCCGTCTGTCAAAACGTCATCCTTGGATCCTCCGTGTTGCTCGAGCCCCAAGACAGCTCTTTAAGAAAACCACTCAATCTGTTCGCTGAGCTATTTTTGAATCGTTAGTAATTTCCAATAAAAAGAAAAAGAGGCTCAGGGAAAATGTTTACCGGGTGGCGGAGGGTTTTTTTTTTTTTTTTTTAGGTCGAAGGCGTGTGGTGAGAGTTTCCTCTCCTTTTCATCCACTACCTGAAGCTCTACAGTTTTGGATCAGGCGGAACCTCCAGTTATTTGGCTCTCATCCACTCTGCATACCAGTGTGTCCAGTTCCCACTGGATTAGTGTATCCACAGGGAGCCCACAGCAAACTGGATTAATAGGCTTCTTAATGGACCAGAGAGAGAGCTTTCGTTTTGGTTTATTAGCATGTTCGGTGCAGGGGGTCGTTACCTGGTTACAAGTTTAGGGGGGCTGATAGGACATTTAAGGAACCGGCTTCAAGCAGTTTAGGTTTGAATGATATTAGCTAGCCTCAAAACAGTTTAGTTAGCTTTCTTCCTTTTACAAAGACAGTTCATTCACAGAAGGATCGTCCATATTTGAAAAATATGAATGAATGAATGAATGAATGAATGAATGAATGAATGAATGAATG